>JAUPFN010000065.1:0-111109 GCA_036924255.1 Apodemia mormo
CTACTCTGTCTATCTGTCTATCTATCTATCTGTCTATCTATCTATCTATCTATCTATCTATCTATCTATCTATCTATCTATCTATCTATCTATCTATCTATCTATCTATCTATCTATCTATCTATCTATCCTATCTATCTATCTATCTATCTATCTATCTATCTATCTATCTATCTATCTATTTATTTATTTATTATTTATTTATTTATTATTATTTATTTATTTATTTATTTATTTATTTATTTAATACTTTATTGTACACAGAGAGCAGCACAATTAGGGAAAAAACGTAACATAAGTACAATAGGCGAGCATATTTCACTGCGCTAGTTGAAGTTTCCGATGATATTCGATTGGCAATTGATTCAAAACGACTTACTTTGATAGTTCTACTAGACTTTAGCAACGCATTTAACTCAGTGTGCTCCTTGGGATTATGCGTTCTCTTAATATTTCGACTTCTGCGTTAGATTGGTTTAGTTCTTACCTTCGGGGTCGTAAGCAGCGTGTTTTATACAAAGAATCTTATTCTGATTGGCTAGATATTACAGCTGGTGTACCCCAAGGTGGAGTTCTTTCTCCTCTGATATTTTCCCTTTTTATAAATTCAGTATCATCTTATATATCTTCCAATTACCATCTCTATGCTGACGATTTACAGCTATATCGACATTTTAGCCATGAAGATTTAACAAATGCTGTAGATATGATTAATAGAGATCTGGATGGCTATTCATTCTTGGGCCAGTCCTATGGTCTCTGTGTTAACCCGAACAAATCTAAAGCTATAGTTATTGGCAGTCGGTATATGTTAAATTCTTTAGATATTTTAAATTTGCCGCCAATAGTATTTAATAATTCTATTATCTCTTACTCTGACCAGGTCACGAATTTAGGTGTAATTTTCAACTCAGATTTATCTTGGGAATCCCATATCAACAATATATGTAAAAAAGTTTATTTTGCTTTTCATTCTCTAAATACTTTAAAAACTTTCTCCCCTTCAAAACTAAAATTTCTCTAATACATACTCTAATTTTACCTATAATAGATTATGCCGATTCTTGTTTTCTATATGCTACTGAAGAACTCATTAATAAACTTGAGAGGCTCCAAAATCTATGTATCCGTTTTGTCTTTGGCTTGCGCAAGTACGACCATATCTCGAACTTCAGAGCCCAGCTTAAGTTACTTCCTATTCGTCTTCGCAGGAATACTCATATTTTGTGTCTACTTTTTAGAATACTGTTTAACCCAGCAGCTCCTCAATACCTCCGTGAACGGTTCTCCTTTTTACATTCCCCTGATTCTCCTTGTCGCAAATCTGTCCGTTCGTTATTGAAGTTTCCTGAATCTCATTCTCAAGCCTATTCTCGCTCTTTTAGTGTTCAGGGCGTTAACTTATGGAATTCACTCCCATTTCATGTTCGTGATAGCCCATCCCTGCCAGTTTTTAAAAAACGATTAAGAAATCACTATCTGTCTTTCTCTTTTAAAATTTAGTTATTTCTGTGTATAATTTTTATTTTGTTATTTTTTATTTCATAGTTTCGTAAGTCATTCTCATTTTTTTTGTTTTGCTTATCTCATGTGTATTTTAACTTTAAGGTTGATTGTGCACAATGTCTGCCGTTTCTTTATAATCGCTTCATAAGCTGGGTAGGCTGGAAGAAATCTTTATTACCTTAGAGATAAGTCTACCTTTTGTACGTTTTTAGTTATATTTTTTTTCTCTGTAAAATCTTATAAGTTGTGTACAATAAAATATTAAATAAATAAATAAAATAAATATTTTTACTTAATCCTTCAGCCCCCAAGAAAAATCCAAATCAAAACTAATCAATAATTGCAAGACAAAGCGCTTTCGCACGTTTTCAACGGAGTAGCGTCGCTTCGACGCGGTTACACAAAAAGTATTATTATTTTAGAACAAAGACATATTTAATCATTCTGTAAACGGCTATGTACTAATGGATATATTTCCTATCTATTAGGCATCAAAGTAAAGTGATCATAGTGGGCGAGTGAAGCGGGCCCTACACTAGGCCACTTTCTATGCACTTTTGTGGTACCTTTGACTCAAAAAGTATCGCACTTTTAGGTTTGAGCTTTGACATGGTAGTTTAAATTCATGTCTAGATAATATGTTCTACCATTAAAATACCATTTTATAAACATTAAAAAAAAGAAGATATTTATTTATTTTTTATTTAATTCTTTATTGTACACAGTAATCACTTAACATAACAATAAAAGAAAATAAGTACAATGGGCGAGCTTATCTCTAGTAACAGAGATTTCTTCCAGCCAACCCGTAACAGGAGATGTTATAAACAAAGATAATTATTGACTTGGTGTACAATTCAAACAATAAAATTAAACACTATAATATGGAAAAAAGGTTAACGCAAAATATACATATATACAGATACAAACATACACATATATAAATACATATATACGTACAAACATACTTACATGCATACATACAAACCGTAAAAACCATGAATCTTCATTTGACAGAAAAGCGAAAATATTATATTATAATAAACATTCAAAGTGAAAGAAAAATAAGACAAACAGAAAGAAATAGAAGTTAAATTTGCATCAAATATAGCTCCTTTAGACGCTTCTTAAAAATAGACAGACTTTCACAAGTTCGAATATCCTTAGGTAGGGAATTCCAAAGACTAACAGCATGGACGGTAAACAAGTGAGAATAAGTGGCAGTATTACTGGTTGGGAAATGCAAAAGGGTTTAAACGTTGGAGCGACAAGGCGAGTCAGGGGAATGTAGAAAACGGAAACCATCACGAAGATATTTGGGATACATAGATATTGGGATCGCCTCGAGGTACTTCAAAAGAGCTATCGCCAAGGCAAAATCGGAACACATTGGCAGAATTGGTGAGAAATTAGTTCGCCTTCCTTCGGGTGCGTTCGTGCGTTCTGGTCTCTCGCCAAGGCTGTCTTAGGGAATTTCTCACAGCCCTCTCTTCCATCCTTGCACGGAGACGATGACTCTCTGGCCCATACCGCAAAGGAGAAGGCCGATCTCCTGGGCTCCTTCTTCGCGGCCAACTCGACTCTGGATGACCAAGGGAACGCACCGCCTACCATCCCGCAGTGTGATAGTTGTATGCCAGAACTACAATTTCGGCAATCATCTGTGCGTAAAGCACTACTTTCCTTGGACATCCATAAGTCGAGTGGGCCGGATGGCATCCCTCCGATTGTGCTAAAAATGTGTGTTTCAAAGTTGGCACCAGTATTAACACGCCTATTCCGGCTCTCCTATTCACTCGGCGTGGTACCGAATTCGTGGAAGACAGCTTTGGTGCATCCCATCCCTAAAAAAGGAGATCGCTCTAACCCGTCTAACTATCGGCCCATAGCCATAACCTCCTTGTTCTCCAAAATTATGGAGACAATCATCAACTCTCAGCTCCTCAAGTATTTAGAAGAGCACCAGCTGATTAGCGACCGTCAGTACGGTTTCCGTCGCGGCCGCTCAGCTGGTGACCTTCTAGTATACCTAACTCATCGATGGGCGGATGCAGTTGAGTCCAAGGGGGAGGCATTGGCAGTTAGTTTGGACATACCGAAGGCTTTGATCGGGTATGGCACAAAGCGCTTCTCGCGAAGCTGCCTTCCTATGGGCTTCCTGAGAAATTATGCGAGTGGATCACCAGTTTTTTGGCTGACCGGAGCATCAAGGTCGTTGTCGACGGTGCGTGCTCCGACCTTAAATCGGTCAATGCTGGTGTTCCCCAAGGCTGCGTGCTATCACCGACACTGTTCCTTCTGCATATCAATGATATGATGCGAATTAGCAACATACATTGCTATGCGGATGACAGTACTGGTGATGCTACATACTCCGGCCGTAAAAGTATTTCTCGGGAACACGTCGAAGAGTGCCGAAACAAGCTTGTGTCTGAAGTCGAGAATCGACTTACCGATGTCTCGGAATGGGGTCGCCAAAACCTGGTTACTTTTAACCCCAAGAAGACACAGCTTTGCGTGTTCACCGCAAAAAAGACACCCTTCATCGTATCACCTCGATTTGAGGATACTCTCCTGACAGCCTCAGCTAGTGTCGGAATCCTGGGAGTTGACATATCGAATTACGTTCAGTTTCGCGGTCATTTGGAAGGCAAGGCTAAACTAGCCTCCAAAAAGCTCGGTGTGCTCAGCAGAGCGAAACAGTACTTTTTGCCGGTCCATCGCCTTCAACTTTATAAGGCACAGGTTCGGCCTCACATAGAGTACTGTTCGCATCTCTGGGCCGGAGCTCCTCAGTATCAGCTTCTTCCTCTTGATCGCATTCAGCGTAGAGCGGTTCGAATTGTTGACGACCAGGCCATTTCGAAACAGCTTGACTCTTTGGCATTGCGCAGAGATGTAGGTTCTCTCTGTGTCTTTTATCGTATATATCATGGAGAGTGTTCCGACGAGTTGTTTGGATTAATTCCTGCCGCCGAATTCCACCATCGGACATCGCGTCAAAACTTGAAGTTCCATCCTCACCATCTCGATGTCTGGAAATCCACAACTGTGCGTTTCTCCCGACACTTTTTACCTCGCACTACTCTGTTATGGAACCAATTACCGGCAGGGGTATTTCCGAATGGATACGACATAGGGACCTTCAAGAAAAGAGCTTACTCATTATTAAAAGGCCGGCAACGCAACTGCAAGACCTCTGGTATTGCAGATGTCCATGGGTGGCGGTGATCACTTACCATCAGGTGCACCTCTTGCTCGTTTGCCCCCTCTTCTATAAAAAAAAAATAAAAAAAAATAAAAAAAACATAGGATCAAAGAAAATTTTGTATAGCAAGCAAAGTTTTTATTTATTTATTTATTTATTTTTTTCCATAATCTTCCTACTATCATTACAGGCACAGACCCAATGCGATAATAGTACGACAAACAATCTATTACAACACATGACAATACAACACTCAATAACTATGTACACTTAAGTGATAAGACGTAACATATACAACAAAACATAACTATACAACTATGAATAACACAAGACACACAACAAGACTTTTACAAATTCACTCGATTTGGATGAAAATATATCCAACCTGGCATGAACTTCATTAAGTATAACGATAGCTCGAGTCAGTGGAGTTTTGGCTAACAGATTCGTCCTGGCCTCCGGCACAACCAGCAATGGCGGACACCGACGCCTCCAAACATAGCGATCCGGTACGTACAAGTGTAAATGTTGTAGTACTCCCGGGTTATGAGCTATCCCTCTTATCAGATTAAAAATGTATATAACAAGTGCGAAATCCCGACGTACCCTCAATTCATTGTATCCTACCATTCCGATAACAAATAGCGTTGGGTACATAAGTGGATAAAACGGATAAACACCATACATTTTCCAATACAGATGTCTCGTGAATTTATTCTGAATACGCTCCAGCATACCCACATACTTCGCTTCATATGGAGCCCATATGACTGCATTGTGTTCCAGATGACTCCTGACCAGTGCATCATATAGTACTTTGAGCGCCGTAATGTGAGTAAAGCCTCGAGTTTGCCTCAAAACTAATCCCAAGTTCCTGTATGCTTTTTTGCAGATATTCATTATATGGTTACGAAATGTTAGTTCGCTACTAATAGTAACCCCTAAATCACGTACCTGCTTAACTTGCTGCAATGGCACTGCATCCATTCTATACTGGAAATGAACTTGGAAACATGATCGAACTTTCGCAAGCCGAAGATGAACCTTATACAGAGATTTTGAAGCTTCTCCAACTTATTGACAAGCTCTTCGGTAGCATCAAGAAAGCAAGTGTCGGCGTTATCTATAATAGGAAAAATAAAGTGTGGACAAGAGATATTTTTGTTTTAAGAGGAAGGAAATTTTGTAGGAGTTTTAAAGAGTGAAAAGAATAAATTACCTTGCGAGTTATGTTGTTTACGTGACAGTTCCATGAAAAGTCTGAACTAAATGTTAAGCCTAAATTAACAACAGAACTGGAAATGGCAATAGGTACTTTATTGTATAACAAAGGTGGGACATCAACATTAGCAATCAGATTACGCATGTAAGGACTTCCAATAATTAAAGCCTGTGATTTACCTGGATTGACACAAAGTCCGAAAGAAGTTGCCCAATCGTGTATCCTTACCAAGTCCTCATTCATAGCATTGACTGCATCCACTATATCCAAAGCCGGGAAATGGCGATAAAGCTGTAGGTCATCGGCATATAAGTGAAAACGAGACATTATTATGGTGGTAACGGTATTAATAAAAGCCGAAAATAATAAAGGAGAAAATACCCCACCCTGAGGAACTCCTGAAGACAGATTGACCGAATCTGAGCGAGAATCCCCAGACTGTATGCACTGTGAGTGACCACGAAGATATGAGCTAAACCATTTGAGAGCAGAAGAAGAAACATTAAGGGACCCAAGGACTCTTAATGAAATATCAAAATCGACCGATGTAAAAGCACTACTAAAGTCTAGAAACACAATGATAGTGAGCAATTTATTGTCCATGGCCAGGCGTATGTCATCGGTAACTCGAACTAAAGCCGTTACAGTGCTATGGCCAGGGCGAAAGCCAGATTGGTTTTCGTGTAGCAGGTTGTTATTGCGGAGATATTCACTAAATTGTGCGTGAGCGATATGTTCAAGAATTTTAGAGAGAAAGGGGAGTATAGAAATCGGACGAAAGTCAGAGGGGGAACTCGGAGTATATTTTTTAGGAAGTGGTATGATGTAAGCCCTCTTCCAAATCGCAGGAAAAGAGTTAGAAGACAGGGAATGATTAAAAATGTGTGTAAGAACAGGAAGAAGTTCGGAGAGAATAGGAGTAATCATACGAGAGCATATCCCATCACTACCAACCGTAGCTGACGTAATTGAAAGAACATGTTTTCTAACCTCCGTGTCACTAACAGGCTTTAATGAAAAAGAGGCGCACATGGGAAGAGGTGACGATGATAACTTAGCCAGAGTTAGCAATCTTTGCCGGTCATCTAAAACAACTGGTGGAGTAAAAAAGTGGCTATTAAGCTCGTTCAGGTTTGTATCACTAACTCCGGACTCTTTAGCACGACCTACGCCAAGAGATTTTAATAAATACCAGACTCTGCCCGAATCAGAAGAGGCAACAGCATTATGAATATAACGCCGTTTAGCATCACGACAGAGACGATTGCAACGGTTCCGCAACATTTTATAATTATGAAGATTGTTATCGTTAGGAAATTTCTTATAAAGTCTATTAGCCTTGTCCCTCCTCTTCATTGTATTTTTAATGTCATCTGTGATCCATGGGGCTGGGTTACGTTTTAGTTTGGTTCTCCTTAAAGGGGCATGTTTATCAAAAAGGCCTAGAATTGCCGTATTAAAGTTGAGAACTTTCTCCTCAATGGAATCGCAAACGAATAAGGGAGACCAATCCACTGCACAAACATCCCTTTCTAAGGCTTCTAAATCGATGTCTTTAAACGATCGACGCAAAGAATAGATGCACCTCCTTTTAGGAGAACGTATTTTGTAAGACACAAAAATAAGGTCATGAAAAGAAAAGCAGGAAGGGAGTTGACCATGTGTACGAACACGTTCGGGCTGGCACACAATTATTAAATCAAGGAGAGAAGGCTTAGTATTGGGGAAATGATGAGTAGGAGAAAGGGGAAGACAGTGAAGATTAACCGAATGAAGTAGGTCAAGAAGCTTACGAGATCGGGAATCGTTCTTCACAAGACAGGTATTGAAGTCGCCAAGCAGAAAAATGTGATCGTACACAGGTCGTATATCTGTTAAAAGTGTGTCAAGGGTGGAAAAGTGTGATCTTTATTAACAGGGATTTCAATATATTCATATTTAATAAAACTACGCACTTGTGCCAAGCAATCATATATTTCAAAACCACACTTCCGCTAGCTACCAAAGAGTATATCCACACCCATAAACATGAGGGTCTTAGCACACTACTGTCTTAGGGCCTACTCCCACTCCTGACATCCCCCTTTCTTAGAATAACATTCAACGGACATAATTATGCAAATACTGTGGTTTTCTTGAAGTTCTCCCAAATCTAGTCACATATTCATGATTGTTTCTATTATCATTTGGTATGGAATGTTCAACATTGTTATTAAGATTAAAAGTCACTTTTTTCTGATCTGATGGAGTTTGATCCGTTGGATTCTCAAAATAATCAAAACTGTTATTAGCATAATTCACTTTTCTTTCTGTTGACCCCTTAAAAATGTGATACCTATTTCTTACAACTTTTTCCCCATTTTCTAATAGAATTAAGTATGATCTGTATTTACCTTCTTTAATAATTTCCCCTTTTAATTTTTTATTAGTGTTTCTGTCATGAATATATACTTTTTGGCCTGGATAAAACAAATTGATTTTCCTTTTATTTTTTAGATCATGATAAAATTTATATTTATTACGTTTGTCATCTATTTGAATTTTTAATTTATTAAAGTTGTTTTTGCCAGAATTACTTTTAGTAGGTAGAAAAGATAATACTTGTCTGCCTATCATCAACTCATTAGGTGACTTTAAATTGTTATCAATTGGTATATTTCTATATTCTAGTAGAGCTAAATTTAAATCTTTTTTCTCACTAATACATTTTTTAAACATTTTTTTAATTGTTTGGATATGTCTTTCTACCATACCATTTGACCTTGCATAATAAGGTGTAGAAGTAATATGTTCAAAATTCCATAATTTACAAAAGTCTTTAAAGATAAAACTTTTATATTGGGATCCATCATCTGTATACAATTTTTCAGGAATTCCCCATCTAGCAAATACTGAACTTAAAGCTTTAACATGACTATCAGCTGATTGATCACACATCTCAACAACTTCTATGTATTTAGTTAAGTAATCTACAACTAGCAAATAAATTTTATTATTAAGAAAAAACATATCTGCTCCTACTACAGCCCAAGGTTTGTTTATAATATCTCTCAACATTAATGGTTCATATGAATGATTTTTACTAAATTCAAGACATGTATCACAATTACGAATTAAATCTTCTAATTCTTTATTCATAAATGGCCAAAATAATAAACCTCTAATTCTACTTTTACATTTATCTATTCCCATGTGATTGTAATGAATTTTATTTAGCATCTCTTTACGTAATGATTTAGGCACTAAAACCAATGTGTTTTTAAAAATTAATCCATCCGACACATATAATTCATCTTTTATAGAATGATAATATTTAAGATGATGTGGTATATTTTTAGTTAATGGCCATGAACTTTGTATGTATTTTATTAATAACATGAAATCTTTGTCTTCGGCTGTTTTATCTTTTAATAATTTAAGTTTTTCTTTACTGATATTTAAGCTTTCTTTTATCAAACAAACATGCAACTCGATAGTTTCATCTAACTCTTTATTACATATGGTATCATTCACATAAGACCTTGATAATGCGTCTGCCACTAATAACTCTTTCCCTGGTTTATACCTAATTTCTAAATCGTAACCCTGTAATCTAAGTCTGAGTCTCTGTAATCTTAATGGTGTTTCATTCATAGACTTTTTAACAATAAATTCAAGCGGTTTGTGATCTATCTCTACTATTACATGTTTCCCATAGATATACTGATGAAATTTTTCACATGCATAAACTATAGCTAGCATTTCCTTTTCTATCTGTGCCCATGACCTTTGACAGTCTGTTAGTGCTTTAGATGCATAAGCCACTGGTGCATTATTCTGTAATAAAACTGCTCCTAACCCGGTACTACTACTATCTACTGACAATGTTATTGGACTCTTTATATCATAGTATTTTAAGACCGGCTTAGATGTTAATAATTGTTTTAATTTAATAAAGTCTTTTTTTTGTTTTTCACCCCAAATAAACTCAGAGTTTTTTCTTAATAATTCTCTGAATGAACAAGTAACATCTGACAAATTAGGAACAAATTTTGACACATATGTAACAATACCTAATATAGTTTGTAATTGTTTTTTATTTTTTGGTTCATCCATACCTATAATTGCTCTTATTTTCTCTGGGTCTGGCTTTATACCATCACCACTGAGTATATGACCCACATATTTTACTTCTGTAACCCCAAACTGACACTTCTGTTTATTAAATTTTACCCCTGAATCTTTTGCTTTTTTTTAATACCCTTTCTAATCTTTCATTATGTTGCTCTAACGTCTGTCCCCATATAATTAATTCGTCTGTATATTGTTCTACCCCTTCAATATCATTAAACAAGTCTGAAAAACATTTACTGAAGACCTCAGGTGCAGAATTTAACCCAAACGGTAGTCTTTCATAACAATACCTACCCCAATTACCTGCATTGAACGTAGTATACAACTGACTGTCCCCTGACAATTTTATCATATAAAATCCTTTAGATGCATCCAATACACTGAAATATTTAGCATTGGGCATCCTAGCTACCAGTTCTTCAAAAGTACTCATTTTGTACCTTTCTCTAATAATATATTTATTTAGATTTTGAGGATCTAAACATATTCTAATATTATCCCCTGATTTTTTAGTTACCACCATTGAGTTGACCCATTCCGTTGGCTCATTTACTTTCCTAACTACACCTAATCTTTCCATTCTGTCTAACTCATTTTTAACTTTATCTTGTAACTTAAATGGTATTTTTCTTGGTCTTTCTGCTACTGGGATACAATCAGATTTTAACTTTATTTTATATTCATAATTAAGCTGCCCTAAACCAGAGAATAAACTTGCATATTTCTCAACTAAATACTGAGTAGAATTTGTATTAACCTTACAAACATTTTTAATTATACCCAACTTCAATGCTGTACCATAACTTATTACCCCTATTTTACAACAATCTACAACATAAAAAGTTGTGTTACATTTACTGTTTTTATGACAAATTTGTTCATTACAGACTCCGATGAGTTTAATTATAGAACCATCAAAGTTAGTTAATTTTACATTTTCTGCATTAGAAAATTTTATATTCAGGCTTTTACATGTATTAATGTTTAATATGTCTACTTGTGATCCAGTATCAATTTTAAAATTCACTAATTTATTCTTAATTAAAAGTTTCATCTGCCAGTCCCTATTTATTTCACCAACTTTTTTCACCATTTCAATTTCAAATGATTTCTCACTTTCCTTTTCTATAACCGCACACTTATTCCGACATCTTACTCCAAAGTGACCAAATTTACCACATTTAACACATCTCTTATTAAAGGCTGGACATTTTCTATACTGCAGAAAACTGCCACATTTTCCACATGCCTGTGAAGAAGTTCTATTTTCCATCCTATGTTTTTGTGAATGCCTGTGATGTGATGGAGATCTATGATATTCTTTCTTGTTCGAATGATTTCTCTCCTTTGACCTATCCTTCCTTGAGCTGTAAGAATTAATATTTCCCACTTCCTTATCTCTCATATTCTCTATTTGTGCCTTCGCCACTTCTGCAGCTTTGCACGTGTTTATACATTTTTCCAAAGTAAGATCAGTCATCCGCAATAAATTTTCCTTTAAATTGTTATCATTTATTCCTATTATAATCTGATCTCTAATTAGGCCATCTTTGAGTTTATCAAAATTACATTCTAAACTTAGCTTTTTCAAATCAGTAATGAAGTCATCATAGGATTCGCCATTTTGTTGTTTTCTTGTTAGAAATAAATGTCTGTTGTATGTCTCATTACTAGGTGGGCTACAATGTTTTTCAATTTTTTTAATGATCTGATCAAATGATAAAGATTCTTTCTTCTCAAATGTGTTATATATCGCAAGACCTTCGTCACCCAAGCAATGCAGCAGCAAAGCTTTTTGTTGTTCGTCACTCAACTTTTTATCTGCGCCGCTGGCCGTATAATAAAGATAAAATTTTTGTCGCCACACCTCAAATGCTTGTTTTGCATTTCGCGTGCTTAAGTTCAGAGGATCTGGGGGCTTCAACATCTCCATCTTTAATAATCGGCCTTATCGTTCACTATGTTGAATATAATTTTATCAACAGTTTAAACACTTACTATTGATGTTTTTTGCCTGTGTCCTCAGCGCCATGTGATCTTTATTAACAGGGATTTCAATATATTCATATTTAATAAAACTACGCACTTGTGCCAAGCAACCATATATTTCAAAACCACACTTCCGCTAGCTACCAAAGAGTATATCCACACCCATAAACATGAGGGTCTTAGCACACTACTGTCTTAGGGCATACTCCCACTCCTGACAAAAAGTAATCTACTAAAAGTGAAGGACTATAAAATACTGATAAAAGTACCTTGGTATGGCAAACAATAATTTCTAAAAGAATATATTCAGCTGAAGCACTATAAGTCCTCCTCCCCTCGGACAATTATACAGTGTCGACGTGTGTTACAAATTTATTTTAAAAGTGTCAAGTTAACATAATTATTAAAAATTAAAACATTAAATACTAGTTAAAAATAGGAATATATAAATACAAGAAGTTGTGCGAATAAAGTAAAGTGAATAAACCATTTAGTTAATATGCGATCCTGGTACCAAACTATACAATTGAAGCGTAAGTAACAACAAATAGGACACGCCCTTGAAATCCGATTGGATCTACACGTCACGCCTTTCTAAAGTAACTGCAAATCTGCGTGTGCGCAGTCTTCGCATTTATTGTCACATAAAAATAGTTAACGCCTACTTAAGATGTCTGAATGCCCTACAAGCCGCTCAGTTTCCGAGACCGACATTAGTCAAATAGAACCGGAACACATTACACCAGAAAATTTATATACGCGTTATAAAAGAAAGAGAAGTGAGGAATACACGTCAGACTTACATAATTTTAAAGAGGAAATTAAATTATTACTTTCGAATCAGGAACATGAACTGAAGAAAATACTGACCCAAATTCAAAGTTCAAACAATAACATTCAGTCTTCTATTACCATTCTTACAGAACAGAACTTAGAATTTAAAAAGAAAATTGAAAAATTGGAAAATAAGATCCAAGAGGATGGTAAATATATTTCAATATTAGAAAGCAAAATTGAAGATCTACAAATGGGCATGCGCAAAGCTAATTTTGAGGTTAAAAATGTGCCGAAAAAGCCGAATGAGACCAAAGAAGACTTGATTGACATGGTGGTGTGTCTGTCTAAGAATGTGGGCAGTAGTATGGAGAAATCTGACATCAAAGACATTTACAGAGTACGGGCTAAAAGGGAAGGTATGCAAAATACCCCTATTGTAGTGGAAACAGCCTCTACTATTTTAAAGACGGAACTAATAAAAATGTGTAAGACCTATAATATCAAACATAAATCGAAGCTGCGAGCAATGCAATTGGGTTTTCGTACACAAGAAGACGTCCCAATTTTCGTGTCTGAACAATTGACGGCCAAAGGGTCTCGATTACATTTTCTTGCACGGGATTTAGCTAAATCAAAAAATTCCAAATTCTGCTGGACAGCCTATGGGAAAATCTATGTTCGAAAAGGGGAGAATAGCCCTATTATCTGCATAAAATCAGAAAATCAAGTCCATCAACTTTTGCAAGAACAATGACTATGCCGACAGTACCTGGAAGGAAGTAACTTTAAATATTTTATTTTTAACATTAATTTTTGCCCTAGTTTAAAGATAGTTTTATATACTATGATTATGTTTTTGCATTTAACAATTAATCACTTATTTTTACCTATACTTGAACACTATGCAAGTTTCTTACATTCATATACTACTATATACATACAAAAAAACATTCACCATTACATAGTCAGGCTTAAAATACAAAACACACACTTATATTACATTATGACACAAAAGTATATAACACACACTATAATTGCTAATTATGTTATTATATATGATAAAATTGTTAAGTTTAGTTGTAAGATATTAACCGAACGTAAGTGCTCTTATATATACATACGCAAATACTCGTTTAAATGCACTAATAACACTAAAGTATATAAGTACATACATGTATGTAAGTACATAAATGAATACATGCATGTATGTAAGTACATACATAAGTGCATACATGTATATAAGTGCATGCAAGTTTGGGAATACAATGGAATTTTATATAACAATTTTATACTTATACCTATTAATTTTTTATTTATCTACTTACATCATGAGTCTATGCTTTGCACTTTCTTCTTCAATTTTATTTTTTGTCTTAAACAACCTAATAGAATATCAAATGTATTTTTTAAAAATCACACCTTAGACTTACAGTGCCTATTAATTAAATTAATATTTAAACATGGTTCTTTGCTTAACCGCAGCATAAATATATCATTTAAAAATGGATAATTCTTTTCTATCATCGAAAGAAATAGACAGCATGGATTTGGTGGAAACCGTCCAGTGTGATATTGAGGATATTAATCAACACATAATTGTTAATAAGAAAGATTTCACTATACTATCTCAGAACATAAGGAGCATATATACTAATATAAACGACTTTTGTGTAACTATTAGTACGCTAAAATTTATTCCAGATGTCCTAATTTTCACAGAATGCAGACTTAACCCAGATAAACTCATACCTTGTTTAAGTAATTATACTAAATTTGCAACTACCGAACACCTAAACCAGAACGATGGTGTTGTGGTATATATAAGGACCGGTACTACTATATTAAATATAAAAG
This sequence comes from Apodemia mormo, assembly GCA_036924255.1. Taxonomy (NCBI): domain Eukaryota; kingdom Metazoa; phylum Arthropoda; class Insecta; order Lepidoptera; family Riodinidae; genus Apodemia; species Apodemia mormo. The sequence goes on from JAUPFN010000065.1 coordinate 14,670, forward strand.
AAATAAAATTAGAGCATGCGTCGTGTGTTCAGGTTGAAACAAGTGACAGTACTATTTTGGGCATTTACCGCTCGCCTTCCAATTTAAACGCTGATGTATTTATTAACTCACTTAACAAACATTTAGAATCCATTCAATCACACAAAAATATAATTTTAACTGGCGATTTAAATATAAATATTATATTTAGAGAAGACGAGCGCTCTAACGAAAGAAACAATCGTTTAAATTATTTAAATATGTTATCTATGCATAGCATAGTGACAGGCCACTTAATACCTACGAGAGGAAAAAATTGCCTGGATCATTTTATGCTCAAAATTGATAAAACTAAGTTATCTCCTAAAGTTGCAGTTTTAAACACTACTGTTACCGATCACTCGATGATACTTCTCACCTTGTCTAATCTGGGTCTAGTAAAAACAGATGTAAAGTTAAAAACAATCGTGAATTTTGAAAATGCGCTAGTCAGCTTAGCTGAAAAGAATCTTAGTCAGTTACTTCTTTGTGATAATCCTAATATTATAGTTGACCATTTAATAAACAAAATAAGTGATTCCCTTCGAGAAAATACGTACACTATACCAGTCCCAAAAAGTAAACGTATTATTAAACCATGGATAACCCAGGGCATTCTAAAATGTATAAGGAATAGAAATAAATTACAAAAAAAGCACGTCTAGATCCTCACAACGAAATAATTCAAATTACCTACAAAAGATACCGAAACTTCTGTAATAAATTGATAAAAAAACTAAAAAGAAATTATGATCAACAGCAATTAGCAATATCTACAAAAAATACGAAATCGCTTTGGAAGAATATAAAATCAATTACAAACACTGCTAAAGTAAAATCAGATAACACCAAATTATTAACAATAAAATCAACTCAATTAGATTCTATTAATTATATTAACGAGTATTTTGCTAATGTTGGGAAAGATCTAGCCAAAAATATTTTATCTAATCACCCGCAACAACAAACGTTGGATAATGTACATGAATTAACACAGAATTCTTTTGCCTTGTTAGAAACTGATGAAAGAGAAGTCCTTAGCGTCCTCATTGGTCTTAAGTCAGACAGTGCTCCGGGATGGGACAATATCCCCACCAGTTTCTTAAAACTTGCAAAACAAGAAGTTGTACCTATTATATGTCATCTCACTAATCTCTGTTTTACACAAGGCGTCTTTTCAACATCGCTTAAACAGTCTGTAATAACACCTATTTATAAGAATGGCGACGCAAGCGATATAAGTAATTATAGACCGATATCCGTGCTCCCATGTATTTCAAATATTCTTGAAAAAATCCTAAATAGTAGGCTAATTAATTATCTAGATAAATTTAATCTTCTGTCCAATGAACAATATGGATTTAGACATGCTCGATCTACTGAAGATGCTGTTACAGAATTAAACACAGCAATAGTAGATCTTTTAGATCATGGAAAAAGCCTTTAGCTGTATTTATAGACCTCAAAAAGGCATTTGATACCGTACATATCCCTACTCTCTTAACTAAGTTAGAAAAAATTGGTATCAGAGGTACGTGTCTTTCTCTTTTTAAAGACTATTTAAGTGACCGAAAGCAGAGAGTAAAAATTGGAAACCTAACCAGTGTGGACACCTTTGTAGCGTTTGGAGTACCACAAGGCAGTGTACTTGGTCCTACTTTATTTTTAATATACATTAACAGTCTATGTAATCTGAAACTAGAAAATGGCAAAATATTAGCATACGCTGATGATACTGTCGTTTTATTCTCTGATACCACATGGGAAGGTGTACGTTGTAAGGCAGAGCTAGGAATGTCCAAAATAAATCATTGGCTTAAGACAAATTTACTTACCCTTAACAGAGATAAAACAAAATTTATATGTTTTTCGATTTGTAATCGAACCCAACCAGGAGATGAGTATTGCATTCGCATCCATAATACAAACACTCATAATATTAGAAACGGTAACTGTATAGCTATCAATAAAGCCACATCAATAAAATATTTAGGTGTCATAATGGACCAACGATTGTCGTGGTATCTACAAATTGAGGCAGTAAGTGGCAGAATAAGAAAACTCATATGGATCTTTAAAACGCTTAGGCATATTGCTTCAAAGATACTATTAAACCATTTTTAACCATTTAGTTACTTAGTTCCTGTTGTCGCCTTCTGATTCCATCATCAGATCAGGTCTATCTCATAATTTTATTTTAATATAGCTTAAATCAATAACAAAAGTGCGTAAAATTAACGAATAAACAAATTATAACATTACAATAATAAGGACTTTAGTAAAAAGCACAAACATTTCAAGAAATCGTATTAACAAGTTAACCGACACCGAGTACAATGGATATAGAACAATTCAAATTCTGAAACGGAAAACCCGGGGAGTATTAGTTTTATTACAGTTATTACGTTCCTATTTATTTTAACTGCTTATAATTTAACGTTAATTTCATTTAATTATTTTCAATTCAATAAATATCTCCAAATCATCTAAGAAAAATACGTGGATACATTAATATTGCTATTTACCTATAGACACCAAACTTAACTAACCAAATTTGTCTAACCAAAATTCACTTTTATTTTTATAATATTAACAAAAAGAAATCAAAAATACGTAACACTTATTGTCCCTTGCGTCCTAGATAATTGTAACATTTATTATTTTATATTAAAATATTTTAACATCTTTCAGTACTGGACATAATCATAATGGATTTCATTTTCGAAAATGTCACTTTAAGAAGAAAAAACATATCCCTGTCTAATACTTCTATGGAATCCTTCGAAACAACTACCTCGGACTACTTAGCTAGGAGTCCTCCGGATTTGTCAGCTGTAAGAGATACCACAAACAAAGAATTACGTGAGGAAATTAATACCTTGAAGTGTCAGTTAGAAAGTGCTCATTGTGAAATACAAAATCTAATTTTAGAAAATAACTCTCTTCGCAAAGTGAACCAAGAACAAGCTAGAAACATAGAAATTTTAAAAAAAGTAACAAAAAATACACCTTCCAAGATATCCACACAACACAAAAGTTATAAGTGTTCAACACCAAAAAATAAGTATGTGAAGTCAAATAAAACTCAAAATAAAACGAGTATTTCTACATCTTTAAATTTGAACTCTGAAGACACTACAAGTAGTATAACAAAATCAAATTCTAAGATTTCAAACACTATTCAGACACAAAAAAAGGAAGAAGTAAAATCTAAGAAATTGAAGAACTCTAGTCAGCAGGTTTCTATGTGTGTTTCTCTAAAACAGTGTTATGAAAAGTCTACTCAAAATCCTTCAAATACACAAAAAAATAAGATTCTTATATTAGGAGATCAAAGACTCCGGGGCCTATCTACTAGATTGGTGAAATACAAATCAAGTGAGTTTTCAGTTTTATCTACAATAAAACCTAATGCGAAGTCATCGAATATATTAAATAGTTTTAGTGATTATTCAAATTTAAGTAACAAAGACTTTACCATACTTGGCATTGGTACCAATGACAAAGAAACTTATTCTGTTTTCACTAATTTGTGTAATATGTAAGATAAACTAAAAGTGTGTAAACAAGTGTTTTTAATAAAAGTAGAGTCGAATAAATATCTAAATGTAGGATTACTAAATTATAAGTTAAATTTAATTGTAAAACAATATAACAACTGTACTTTTATTGATTTAGATTCTTATTTGTCTAAATATAATAATCATTATTCGCATAAAACCTATATAGACTGTTTGTATAACAAATTAAAAATTAATATGGATTATTAGGAATACAATAATAACTTTTTGTCATTTTCCAAACAAAAAATTAATAAAGTAACTGATAGTGAAAATAATAATAAGCAATTAAATAAACAGACATTTACATTCAATGAATATAAAGCAAACTTAGAAAAATTAGTGTCTAGTAGAATAATTAGTATCAAAAATGATCAATATCCTACCCCTAAGATAAACAAAGGTACAATACCTTATTATTTTAGTAAAAAATCTGGAAATAAAGTAGAAAACAACCTAAAACATTCAGTTTCAAATAATGTAATAAAAAAGGGTACTATACCATATTACTTTAATATTAAATCGAGAAGTGATATAAAAAATATAGATAACAAAGACCAGTTTTTTCGGAAATAATCACCAGTTTAAATTATTACACCAAAATAAAAGTGAGCTTAGTGATGAATTGGGCAAAATTGATGTTATCTGCCTTTCTGAAACATTTCTTAAACAAGGTTCCGAACAAAATTTTAGAATAGAAGGTTACTCTATGGCATCTTATTTTTCTCGTGAAAACCAACGACGGGGTGGCACTTATATTCTGATCAGAAATGATCTACAGTTCAAAATTCTTGATTTACAAATACGCTTACCGTTCTCTTTTGAATGCTGCGCTGTTGAAATTATAGATTATAAATTAGTAATAATTTGTATATACCACACACCCAACTCAAATGTTGAAACTTTCCTTTATAATTTAGAATTACTGTTAGAAAATATAATAAAAAACTCTAAGAAGAAATTTATACTATGTGGGGATTGGAATATAGATCTGTTACAGGATAATTATACTCAAAAGCAGTTAACAGGCATTCTATCAAATAATAATATTAATCAGCACATACTTAAACCCACTAGGAAGCATGCAAGTTTAGATGTAATTGCTAGCAATTTGGAAAATGTTCAGTCTTACACTCATTATCTCGGTTTATCTGACCATGAGACAGCCCAGAGTATAAAAGTAAATATTGAGTTCATCTCAAACTTTAAACCAAAACGAGCTTTTTGGTTTGAAACAAAACAACTTTTTAGTCAAGAAAATAAGAAAAAGTTTTTTGAATGTCTATCATCCTTAAGTTTTAATGAAGTTCTTGCAAGTTCAAATTGTGAAGAGGCATTTAATAATTTCCACGACATATTCTTATTGTTTTTTGAGCTATGCTTTCCAAAAATTCGTACTAAGGTATCAAATAAACCAATAAAAAATAAATGGCTGTCAAAAGGACTTCTTAAATGTTGTAAAGTCAAACGCCAGCTATATTTAAATTATCGGTTTGGTAAATCTAATAAGAATGAAAATAAAAATAATTAGTTGCGTTACAAAAGAATTTTATCAAAATGTATACTAGAATCGCAAAAGCAATCATCTCTGAAATTTATTGAAAAATCTTCAAATAAATGCAAAGCTTCGTGGGATTTAATTAAAAACACATTCCAGAATAAAACAAATATACAAGAAATTGAGAAAATTAGAGTGAACAATACAGAGTATACAAAATCCCAATCAATTTGTAACCTATTTAATGATTTTTTCATAAACCAATCAAAAACAAGTATTAACAATGACAAATTCACAAATACTTCAAAAATACTTAGGTTACCTAATAGCAGTAAAACTATGTTTCTTACACCAGTAGATGAGCATGAAGTATTTAAGATCATAAACTCCTTAAAAAATACAAGTGCAACTGGTTATGATAATATTAGTACAGAACTACTCAAAAATGTTGCTGCTGTAATATCAAAGCCGCTCAGTCATATTATTAATTTGACATTTTTAGAAGGGAACTTCCCACAACGACTAAAAAAGTTTATAGTTAGACCAATACTTAAAAAAGGTGATCCTTGCGATATGAATAACTATAGACCCATTACATTAATTCCGATTCTCTCAAAAATTTTTGAAAAAGTTATGTATGATAGACTTCATAATTACTTACTGAAATGTAATATATTAAAAAATAATCAATATGGATTTAGAAAAGGTAGGTCGACAACCTTAGCATGTTTTGAACTGGTAAAGAGTATAACGGAATGCCTAAATACAAAAAGTTATCCACTTTGTGTATTTTTAGACATGAGTAAGGCATTCGACTTTGTTTCTCATAGAATTCTGTTGGCAAAACTTGAAAAATATGGTATAAGAGGAAAATCATTAGAGTGGATACAAAGTTATTTAGAAAATAGGAAACAGTGTGTAGAAATTTCAAAAATTTCTGGGACACATAAAAAAATATATACTTCAAATTATAGTTGTAGTGACTTTGGAATACCACAGGGAAGTGTTTTAGGACCCTTGCTCTTTTTAATTTACATTAATGATCTTCCAGAGACTATGCAACATGAGTCATTCTTATTTGCAGATGACACTACACTCCTCATTAAATGTAAAAATAAAAATCATCTAGTAAAAGAAACAACTGAAACCTTACTTAAAGTTTCGGAATGGTTAAAAAGTAATAATTTAAAAATTAACTTGACTAAAACAAAGATAGTTGAATTTCAAACATGTTATAGCAATAAAGTTCAAAAATCAAATATATTATTTAACAATATAAATATAGAAAATACTGAATACACTAAATTTCTAGGAATATTTATTGACAACCATTGCAATTGGAAAGCACACATTGATTCTCTTTGCAAAAAAATTGACAGATTTATCTATGTTTTGAGAAGAATAAGAGAAGTAGCCAACTTAAATGCTGCATTGCTGGCATATCACGGATATGTCTCATCTGTATTGCAATATGGAATCTCGATTTGGGGAAACTCAGTTGATTTAATTAGGATTTTCAGAATTCAAAAGAAATGTATACGTGCAATATGTAATGTTAATCAACTACATTCATGTAAACCCCTATTTAAAACTCTTAAAATATTACCTTTACCTTGTCTTTACATACTGTCGGTATGCGTATTTGTAAAAAAACATCAACATTTGTTTAAAACAAATGCTCAAGTATTAGGGAACTCATATTTTAGAAACAGTGAGAAGCTACATGTGCCAAGCCAAAGACTAAATATTTATAAAAAAAATGCATATTGTATGGCAATTAATATATACAATCATATTCCTGATAGTCTAAAATTATTACCTATAAATAAATTTCGCAAAAAATTGTTTGATTTACTGTTAAATAAAACATACTATGATATTAGAGAATTTTTAGCAGATAAGATTAAATGTTAATAAACAGAAATATAAGCTTGAACAATTTACCTTGAAATTTAAATGTAATAAAAACTGAACGGCAAATTTTGTAAAATGGTAAATTTTTTGTAAATTGTAAAAATTTGGATTGAGCATAAGATCATATTTTGTAAATTGTAAAAACAACCTTTGATGTGAAGTAATTCTAGTAAATTGTAATACATACAATTGTAATACGTGAAATAGAAAAAAAGAAGCCCGCTGAGTTTCTTCCGCCGGATCTTCTCAGTGTGTGGCCGCGTTCCGATCCGGTAGTAATTATAAAGAAATCGACCTAAATTAAAATGTTTGCACGCCATATTATGGTAGAATATGATGGTAATTTAATTTATTTTAATAACTTGTGACACCCATATTCTTGCAAATAAATATTTTTCATTTCATTTCATTTCATTAATAAGTTTTTATTTCCATCCAATTTACATACGTATACAAAATTTCAGCTCAATCGGTAACCGGCAAGTGGATCAAGTTTTCTTGCAAAATTTGATTTCAGACATCGGCATAGGTAAAATAAATAAAAAAATTCTCATAAAATAAAAATTACTGGGCCTACCAGAATCAAATTTTAATGGGACCAATTCGAAGCTATTCCGCATCATACAAAGAAAGAATCACGTAAATCGGTTCAGAAACCTCGGACAAATCGGTGCACATACATAAAAGAAATATATATACCGGCCGAATTGAGAACCCCCCCTTTTTTTGAAGTCGGTTAATGAGCCCAAACTCGATAGAGTTGTGTCATTTTAGTACTGAACTCCTATGGCCACCTTCTGGCTTCATCATCGGAACTTGGAGGATCCTAGTTACCACCAAGTACCAAAGTGCTCGTCAACCCGAATGAAACGAGCCCTAAGGCGATAGAGTTGTGTCATTTAATTACTGAGCTCCTATGGTCACCTTCTGGCTTTAACATCAGACCCTGGAGGATCCTAGTTACCACCAAGCACCAAAGTGCTCGTTGACTTCGATTAAACGAGCCCAAACTCGATAGAGATCTGTCATTTAATTACTGAGCTCCTATGGCCACCTTCTGGCTTCATCATTGGACCCTGGAAGATCCTAGTTACCACCAAGTACCAAAGTGCTCGTCAACCCGAATGAAACGAGCCCAAAGTCGATAGTGTTTTGTTATTAAACGATTTTTAACCATTTAATTACTGAGTTCCTGTTGTCGCCTTCCGATTCCATCATCAGATCAGGTCTATCTCATAATAAGTTTTTATTGTCATCCAGTTTACATAGGTATACAAAATTTCAGCTTAATCGGTAACCGAGAAGTGGATCAAATTTATTGCAAGATTTGATTTCAGACATCAGCATAGGTAAAATAAATAAAAAATGCTCATGAAATAAAAACTACTGAGCCTACCTAAATCAAATTTTTATGGGACCAATTCGAAGCTACTCCGCATCAAACAAAAAAAGAATCACGTAAATCGGTTCAGAAACCTCGGAGAAATCGGTGTATATACATAAAAAAATATATATACCGGCCGAATTGAGAACCTCCTCCTTTTTTTGAAGTCGGTTAATAAAACCAAGTCGCTTTCTCTGTCTGTCCCTATGTTCCTATGTCCCCATGTTCCTATGTATGCTTAAATCTTTAAAACTACGCAACGGATTATGATGCAGTTTTTTTAATAGATAGAGTGATTAAAGAGGAAGGTTTATATGTATAATAATATTCAATATGTTGTAGAGAAATACTGCAATGTTTGAGTTTTCTGATGTCATGTCGTAAATAATTATATTTTTTCCGCTTACATTGCATACCTAGGCTAAACCCTACGAGATTTATCACGATAATGTATTAAGTATTTGTACACCTTGAAAAGGTCTACAGAAAACTCCGTGATGGTATATGTATATCTCTTATGAATAACCCACAATAGCATTTTTTTGTCGTTTACTTTTTACTAGAAATAATGACTTTTTTTCGAAGCAATTTTAAGCAATACAGCACTAATCCTTATCCAACTAAATACCTTAAATATATTGTTGATTTAATATAGATTAAAATGGCCGTTTACAGCATGTAATTTAAATGAATATTTTCGAAGATATTACAGATTTAAAATGCAGGGGCATAGTGGTTGCAGGGTTACCGGCCGGTCGGCGGCGCGCGCGCGGTATGTTCTGAAACCGCTGGGAAACGTGTTAATTTTCGGATAAATAAATATAGAACGTCAGCTGAAGACCAATATTTAATACATTCTTTTTTTTTTAAACTAAATATCACCATATAAAAATCAAGCGGTAGATTAGAAAATACTGTTAACAAATTTATTAATTTTTTAGCCTGTTTTCGGAATTTTATATGATCAAGTAAAGTACATTCTATCATGTAATGAGTTAGCACATTCCTTAGATAATATATTCAGGTATATCGTATAATTTTTGTAAAATTGTTATTTTACAATCAATGTATAAAAACGTGATTTAGCAAACAAAAACCGGCGTAGGGATGTGACGACCCCATCGCCCACTGGTGGGATAATTTTGTACAAAAATTATTTAACACCGGTGCAGTCAGTCAACCAAATTAGTGGTAGTGCTATACTGCATTTGCAACTGAATAGGCCGGCACGCCCGGGGAGATACCACTCTCTCACTTGACACCGACGTAAAGTAGCAGCCCTGCTGCTGCGTTTCGACCCGGAGTCCCGGAGGCCTACCCCCCCCCCCCCCCCCCCCCCACGTACACACACAAAATAAAAGAAATAGGTAAAGTGTAAAAAGTAAAAATGAATTTAGATATTCCAAAGATAGCAGGAAATCTTCATGGTATTTCAAAGGGGAATTGTTTTACTCCAAATTTAACGCGTGCGGGCCACGGGCAGTAATGAATAAATCAAAACTACTAGATCAATTTTTATCATTTTTTTTTTTCACTGACATAGGCTATATATTTTATACCCGTGCGAAGCCGGGGCGGGCCGCTAGTTATAAATAAAGTCCACACGTTAAAAATGTAATTCTCATAAAAATACTTTCCTAAAAATATTACTAATTGGTATAACTTTGGGAGCCCTTACAAAGCTCTGCTTTTTGCTAGAAATATTATTTTATTTCTTTTAGGTATTATGAAGATCGAAAAGCGACTGAATGACTGACATTTATAGGTCCTTATTTTTAATTATTATGATATATTTCTTACAACTTTTTATCTAAATACAATCATTATAAGCTAAATAAACCTTTTATCTATACATATAATTAAAACGTAACTGATCGGTGTCTGTACATGAAAGATTAATGAAAAAAACTATTATGAGGGGTCTTTATAAATACAATTGAATCAAAAACAATGATTTTTAAAATTTTTGTCTGTTTGTCCGTTTGTTTGTGCACGCTAATCTCAAAAACGCCTGAACCGATTTCGATGCGGTTTTCAGTATAATGTAGCTGTAGGCTTTACTTAACATTTAGTGTTTATTTTATTCAAATCCGTTTATAAATAAAAAAGTTATCATCGCAAATCGACCCACCAAATTTAGTTTAGATCTTATGTAATTAATTATTATTTAATAACGTATACATAGTGTTCAGCTTAAGCTGAACATGCGTCGGTGTGGTAAAGCGCGAATATTGTTTTTTTTTTTTTGCATAAGTTTGAAATGAATTTTTGATAGATTTTTGTTCGATACAGTGAAGAAAGATGTCGTTGTTCAAAGTTAAATCGCACTATGACGTGATAGGTAATTTGGAACACAGTATGTAACTAGCTGTTGCCTGCGACTTCGTCCGCGCGGACTTCGTTTACTCCGCACAGCTCCACCCTCGTAGGTGATAGCGTGATAATATGTAGCCTAAGCCTATAATTTATATTTTGACCCGACCTGTTAGTAATATTCATGCAAAATTTGAAGTAAATCCATGCGGTACTTTTTGAGTTTATCCCGGACATACATACAGACAAACATAAACAGACAAAAATTCTAAAAACTATATTTTTGACTTCGATGTCGATTGTAGATCACGTCCCAAGTATTCTTTTAAAAAATATTCAATGTACAGTTTTGATTTTCCTATGATTTTATTATATGTATAGATATTATGTTTAGAGGAAATCGTATCCATGAGAATCAGTATTAGGTTGTGGTTCTATATTGATCCTAAATTGGTTCTATATTATGGTTAATTTGATTAGAAGCATGTCGTAAATTTAGGTTTTGGGTCGTATAATATATCAGTGAACGTCGAACGAGACGAGCTGCATCTAATATCGATCTATACATATAATAAAAAAGTAGAAAAGTGATTTTTGTACGTATAAGAGTTTTTTGAAAAACAGTAATTAAGTCGGTTAATACATCGATAACAAGCGAAAAACTAATTATTAGAATTTTTTTCTGTCTGTCTGTCTCTTAATTTGTATTGTATTAAATTCTTCAAAAAATAATGAAATTTAGTATGGTGATTGGTGATAGCTAAGAGCCTGGAGCAACATATAGGATACTTTTTATTCCAAAATTCGGCAACGTTCCCGTAGGATAGGAGATGAAAATCAAAACACATATTTAGCTTTAATTCATTAACCTGTAGTCCGAAACCCTTTATTATTTTTGGTTCGAAAGGAGATACTATAAAGATTGCCTTTAAAAATTTTAAGTTCATCAGTTTTGTAATTCAGAAGTTACAAACATCACAAGTTTCAAACGTTTCCGTTTGACAAATCCAGTTAAACGTGAAATCGGGAACGTATAAAAACCTTCGAACGTACGGCTCATTACAAGTTAGAGTGAGTATTTCATGGTGTTTGTTTAATGACTATAACCTTGGAGAATCAGTTTTATAATATATACTTACCCATTTTTAGTAAATGTTATAATTGCAATTTTACTAGCTTTTAAGATAGTAAAAAAAAAAGTATCTTCACGTCCGTATCCCCGAAGGGGGTAGGCAGAGGTACAATAAGTGCACCCACGATTAGCCGAAGATACTTGGTCCCACAAATGTGATAGGTGGCAAAATTGCAGTTATAACATTATCCGTAAAATTGCAGTTATGACTTTTAAGTTACAACATTACAAAACTACTACTTTTAAATCAGCGAAATACGTCGATGTTTTAAATACGTAAAATATGTGTACAACGTAAGCCTAAAGTCTTGATCTCTTATATGGCCAAAAACATTTTATTTATCTATTCTACACATATAATAAAAGAGTAGAAAAGTGATTTCTGTTAATTAAAAGTTTTTTGAAAAATATTAATTGGGGTCGGTTAAGATATCGATAACACAAGAGACAAAAACTAATTATTAAAATTTTTCTTTGTCTGTCTGTTAATTTATGCGTCCATCACGCAAAATCGACTGGACAGAAATTAATGAAATTTGGAATGGCGATAGCCGAGAGTTTGGAGCAACGTATAGGGGAGTTTTTATCCTGGATTTAGTTTTCGTTGCAAAAATAGAAAAATAATTCAATTAAAATAAGCATTACTTGCATGTTAAGTAGTAATATTTATAATAATTAACACGCACGTTCTGTATATGTCTAGATATGTGCACAAAAATTGTATTTTTATTAAATTTAATTAAAAAAGAAAGAATTTTTTTCACCTATCTGTATTGCGTAGGACACGACATATGTACTATATGTACTATATATAGACTAGATGGTTCTGATAACAATATACTGTGGTATAGAGAATAAATTACTATTTATTGAAGAAAACTGTATGTATTAAATGACAATAATCTGTTGATGAATTACACTAATTAATAATTCATCGTAAATCACATTTTTTCAAAGACGTAAAAATAAAAAATAAAAACTGCTTAGGAAACTAAAGGACACATGACGCGTAATAAAATAATCACAATTTCGTTTCGATATGACTTATCCATTATGACGATCTATAGTAAGTTTCTTTCTACTGGCCACTTTCTACAGGTCCGATTTGCTAAAAATTATTTTTGTGTTGGATAATCCATTTATCGAGGATGGCTACAGTTTGATTTTGTAGTAATTTTCATGATGATAGTATGTCGTATATGTATGTGTTTATAAATGTGTGTAAAGGGGCCGTCTATTAATCACGTGAGGCTCAAAAGGGGGGGGGGGGGGGGACGGGTGTAAAAAAAATCACGAAATACCACAAGGGGGAGGGGGGTGCAGTGATATATCACGAGTATATATTTGCAAGATACTTATCCAGTTGTTGGTTTTGAAGAAAGTCTTGCTAATTCGTGGTTCGAGGCACTGTACATTATTTATTGTTCCTGTATTAGTACAAAAAACTTTTTCGCATTCCTTTTATTATTCTTATGTCAGCCAAAAACAACCTGCAACCTTTCTTTCTTCCTCTGGGCGTTTTTATTGTAGTCTTTAATTTTCTATAATAAAATTAGATGAAACTTATACCTGTATTTCCTAAATATTAAAAAAAAAATAAGATTCTTTTGAGGTACTAAAAAATACACGTAATATAGTGGATGGGGGGAGGGGGGTAGTCTTAAACATCACCATATATCACCAAGGGGGAGGGGGAGTTTAAATTTCTCACAACGTTTGAACGGCCTGACCAACTGAAACGCGGTTGACGGCATTTGATTTTGTTTTAGAAAACTTAGGCGTCCTGAAAAATTAAACTGATTAAATTAAAAATAAGTCGCTGAAACATTCAAGTTTCTGAAACATTCAGTTTTTTAAATAACTTTTAGACAAACGCGTGCTCCGATTGATTAAATCTAATCAACTGTTTTTCTAAAGAAAATGCGTTGAATGCCGCAAATTGAATCAAAATCGTTTAATTTGTTTTGGAATTATCGTTGACGAAAATTTTTGAAGAAAGCATTTTTGGCATAGCTTGGATATTTTTTAAGTAATTGAGTTTCAACCTTCTGCATTTTTAGTACTCAAAAACTGAAAACTTAAAATAAAAATAGAATGCTGACTGAAATATCAAATTTGAATCAAGTATTTAAGAGTTATAACTTTTCGAATATTAAAATAGAGTTGTTTTCAACAACTTACTTCAGAATATCACAATAAACTTTAGACCGACCGATTTTACCGATTGTTAAAAATATTTAGTCAGTATCATACTTTTTATCGGCGTCGGGAAGTGACGACCCCATCGCCCGCCGGAGGGATAATATTCTTTTTTGAAATTATTCCACCGGTGCAGTAAGTCAAAAAAAAGTGGTAGTGCCATGCTTAGCTGAATGGGTCGGCACGACCGGGGCGATACCACTACCTCACTTAAAACCAACGTAAAGTAACAGCTTTGCTGTTGCGTTTCGTTTGGTCTGTGAGGTTCCCGGAGGCCCTTTCCCCCCTCCCCCTAACACTATGGAAGCGCAATTTAAAGGTAGTAGTTTACCCCAGGGGGGTACCACTAGCGTAAGCGGTGGAGAATCCCCCTCTGGACATCCATGTTCAGGGGTTTGTAATCAGCCTAATCATGGATGCCCAGGCTGCCCTGCGTACTCTGGGGGGGGGGCACAATTGCGCTCTCAAACTTCTCTGCTCGGGGCATATCGAACAGACATCGAAAGGCACCCTCTACCACGCTCCACGTGGATTATATACTAATATTAGGGGTCTTCACTCAAACCTAAATGCCGTCCACTACCACCTTGAGACGGCTAAGCCGGCTCTGTTCTTTTTAACTGAGACGCAGGTATCTTCTCCGGCTGATACCTCATATCTCTCCTACCCGGGGTACAAATTCGAGCATTCATTTGTACCCCGGGCGGGAGTTTGTGCTTATGTCAGAGAGGATATCTGCTCTCGACGTCTCAGCAGCATTGAAGGCTATAGGGACCTATCCATCCTCTGGCTGCGTGTAGACTGCGACGACCATCCCCGCATCTATGCGTGCCTCTACAGGTCCCATAGCGGAAATGCTGAAGTCGACAGGCTCGTTGAGCACCTTCAAACGGCTGTAGATTCCGTGTTGCAACAGACCCCCTCCGCTGAGATCGTGATCTTAGGCGATTTTAATGCCCACCACGCCGAATGGCTGCGTTCACGCACTACTGATCATGAGGGGAGGTCTGTTCACGATTTTGCCTTGGCATATGGTCTAACACAATTGATAGCCACGCCTACGCGAATTCCCGATGTGGACGATCATACGCCTTCACTGATGGACCTTCTGCTGACCTCCCATCCGGACAATTATCAGGTATCTGTGGACGTCCCTCTTGGTACGGTCAGACCACTGCCTGATCCGGAGTAAAGTGCCGGTTACGCGCCTATCACGGCCTCCTTTTGCAGGCTGTCGTCGCGTTTGGCACTATAGGTCAGCAGATTGGGATGGGATGCGGTCTTTTTTTGCGTCCTACCCATGGGGGCGGATGTGCTTCTCGCTGGGTGATCCGAGTGTCATCGCTGACTCTATCTCTCTCTAAAACTCGTGCGTTCTGGTCTCTCGCCAAGGCTGTCTTGGGGAATTTCACACAGCCCTCTCTTCCACCCTTACACGGAGATGGTGACTCTCTGGCCCATACCGCAAGGGAGAAGGCCGATCTTTTGGGCTCGTTCTTTGCGGCCAACTCGACTCTGGACGACCAAGGAAATGCACCGCCTACCATCCCGCAGTGCTATAGTTCTATGACGGAATTAAAATTCTTGCAGTCTTCCGTACGTAAAGCACTTTTTTCCTTGGACGTCCATAAGTCGAGTGGACCGGATGGCATCCCTCCGATTGTACTTAAATCATGTGCTCCAGAGCTGGCGCCGGTACTAACACGCCTATTCCGGCTCTCCTACTCACTCGGCGTAGTACCGATTTCATGGAAGACAGCTTTAGTGCATCCCATCCCTAAAAAAGGAGATCGCTCTAATCCGTCAAACTATCGGCCGATAGCCATAACCTCCTTGTTCTCCAAAATTATGGAGACAATCATCAACTCGCAGCTCCTCAAGTATTTAGAAGAGCACCAGCTGATTAGCGACCGCCAGTACGGTTTCCGTCGTGGCCGCTCAGCTGGTGATCTTCTTGTATACTTAACACATCGGTGGGCGGAAGCAGTTGAGTCCAAGGGGGAGGCATTGGCAGTTAGTTTGGACATAGCGAAGGCCTTTGATAGGGTATGGCACAAAGCGCTTCTGGCGAAGCTGCCTTCCTATGGGCTTCCCGAGAAATTATGCAAGTGGATCACCAGTTTTTTGGCTGATCGGAGCATCAAGGTCGTAGTTGACGGTGCGTGCTCTGACCTTAAATCTATCAATGCTGGTGTTCCACAAGGCTGCGTGCTATCACCGACACTGTTCCTTCTGCATATCAATGACATGATGCGAATTCGCAACATACATTGCTATGCAGATGTCAGCACTGGTGATGCTACATACTCCGGCCGCAGGGGTATTTCTCGGGAACACGTTGAAGAGAGCCGAAACAAGCTTGTGTCCGAAGTTGAGAATCGACTAACCGATGTCTCGGAATGGGGTCGTCAAAACCTGGTCACTTTTAACCCCATAAAAACACACAGCTTTGCGTGTTTTCCGCTAAAAGGACACCCTTTGTCGTATCACCTCGATTTGGGGATATTCTCCTGACAGTCTCAGCTAGTATCGGGATTCTGGGAGTCGACATATCGAATTACGTTCAGTTTCGCGGTCATTTGGAAGGTAAGGCTAAACTAGCCTCCAAAAAGCTCGGTGTGCTCAGCAGAGCGAGGCAGTACTTTTTGCCGGCCCATCGCCTTCAACTTTATAAGGCTCAAATTCGGCCCCACATGGAGTACTGTTCTCATCTCTGGGCCGGAGCTCCTCAGTACCAGCTCCTTCCTCTTGATCGCATTCAGCGTAGAGCGGTTCGAATCGTTGACGACCTGGCTATTTCGAAACGGCTCGACTCTGGCATTGCGCAGAGATGTTGGCTCACTCTGTGTCTTCTATCGTATCTTTCATGGAGAGTGTTCCGACGAGTTATTTGGATTAATTCCTGCCGCCGAATTCCATCATCGGACATCGCGTCAAAATTTGAGATTCCATCCTCACCATCTCGATGTCTGGAAATCCACAACTGTGCGTTTCTCTCGACACTTTTTGCCTAGCACTACTTTGTTGTGGAACCAATTACCGGCAGGGGTATATCCAAACGGTTAAGACTTGGGGGCCTTCAAGAAAAGAGCTTTGACATTACTTCGAAATTTTTCAACAAATCGATTTGGTAATCATGGCGACATCATATTAATCTGAGTTTAAAAAATGCTTTGAATGCCAATCGAATAATCAAAATCAAACATCGCGTTAAATGCTTACAGCTTTTCAGAAATTAAAATGTTACCGTTTTCAACAAACGCAGGTTTTTTTACCTCTTCAAGTTCAAAACTCCAAGCTTAGGTTCATTGTTTAATGCTTTATTGTTTGAATACCTCAACTTAGCGGGAAGTTCTGGGATGAACTGCAGAGTCAACTGATTTACAATTTTTTACTATAGTTTAACTCTTACTGTACATCTACCATGAGTTTTTAACTATCGTTCTCGCTAGCGACGGTGACAAATTTTTGTATGGAAAACTGTGCAGCGCCACTGGCGGTCACTTGAAGAACTAAAATCGATACCATGAGTCAATGCGTAAAAAACCTATCGAATTCATAACTCTAGCGACTCAAGTATTCTAGTTGTTGACATACAAATTCCGTACCATGAGTCACAAATTTGACAGACGACAGTGAGAAATACCGTATCGAGGCAAGTTAACTGTTTCACTTGCAAATTACAGCGTGAAAACATTACGATCCCATAGTGTTTTGATATTTTAAGTTATATTTTGAAAAAAAATAATGTCCGGAAGGAATTATTTGGCGTGGAACATGTTAATGGCAGCTGCGTATGAAGACGAAAGAAAGGAACAAGGGAACTTTCAAGCTACTTTGAGAATGATTATTGGAAATCCTCTTGAAAATATTAGTGAAAATAGTTTTATAAAAGAATACAGGTTTAGTAAAGAAGCTTTCGAGGATTTGTGCAAGTTGCTATGTGATCACACGGATTTGAAATCCACACAAAGAGTCTCATTGCAAGAAAAGGTAACAACTTACAAACTTCTTTTTGTTTGTAGGACATATTAAGTTTGATTTTAGGTCATAAAGTTATCAATCAAAACTTACTACAACCCTTGGATTTGCAGGTTTTATGTGCATTACTATTTTATGCACACGGCAGTTACCAGCGTGTCACTGGCAAGGCACACCATTTTTCGCAAGAAGCGATGAGTGTTTATATTGATGAAGTAACTGCTGCATTAAACCATCCCAACATTGTTAAGAAATTTATAAAATTCCCAATGACAAGGGAAGAAAGGGATAATATTAAACAAAGTTTCTTCAGTAAGCATAGAATGCCAGGACTGATAGGATGCATCGATGGCAGCCACTTTAAAATATTTACCCCCCGTAAAGAAGAAGAGCATCTATACTTTTGTAGAAAAAACTATCACTCAATGAATGTGCAAATGGTATTATTTTACTTGCTTATTATACGTATTTTGTATTCAATTAGGTATGAGTAAAATTTAAAAAAAATAATCTTTCAGATTTGTGACTCAAACTGTTTAATTTTATCCGTTAATGCTAAATTCGGAGGGTCCACCCATGACTCCTTTATATGGGAAAATAGCAGCATTAACAGCTATATGCAATCTTTGCACAGGCAAAATGAAATTGTTTGGCTTTTGGGTGAGTTATAATTGTATTGAGTCTGAGTTAATCAGCTTTAAATTTATTTATTTTCTTAATCTTTATAACTAATATATATTTTTATTGTTCAACAGGTGATTCTGGTTATCCTCTAAGGCCATGGTTGATGACTCCCTATTTAGACCCAGCTCGAAACTCAATGGAGGAAAATTTCAACACTATACACAGTTCTGCCAGAGTTCTTATTGAAAATACTTTTGGGCGACTGAAAAATCGCTGGCGTTGTGTATATAGAGATAGGACATTACATTATCAGCCAGAAAAATGCTCACGCATAATTATTGCATGTTGTGTTTTACATAATATTGCATTAAAATATAATATTCCTGACCCTGACGATGACTCTGCTCATGCTGGTCAACACCAAGATCATATCCAAGGTACTTTCAATAAATTAAAAGTGAAAATAAGATCAATAATATGCAACAAATTAATTTATTGTTTGAACTTTTTACAGAACCACTTGAACGCCATGAGGTGGTGGCAGAATACGAAGGTGGAAATGATTTATTAATGGGTAGAGTATTACGGGATCAAATAGCTAGGAGACTTGCTCAAAGATAAATATAGTCTCACTTATTATGAACGAGCTGTTGCCCACGACTTCGTCCATGCGTACTTTGTTTACTCTACACAGCACCTCCCCCGTAGGTGATAGCGTGATAATATGTAGCCTATATGTTGACCCGACCTGTTAGTAATATTCATGCAAAATTTGAAGTAAATCCATGCAGTACATTTTGAGTTTACCCCGGACATACATACAGACAAACAGATAAACAGACAAACAGATAAACAGACAAAAATTCCAAAAACTATATTTTTTGCTTCGGTATCGATTGTAGATCATGCCCCAAGTATTCTTAAAAAAAATATTCAATGTACAGTTTTGACTTTCCTACGATTTTATTATATGTATATAGATAAGTTAAACTTTTAAAATACTTTGTATCTTATTTTATACTTCTAATACAGGAATGTGGTATCATTATTTTTGTTACATATATACACACATATATCCATTAACAGTACTTATATTTGTACTCATCTAATACTAATGTTTAATGTATAAAGAGGAAAGATTTGTATGTTACTTACATACAAATGCTACATTATCACTGATTAAAATATGCTATTTTCTATATTTGTATGACTATACGTTTATCACAATATGTTTAAAAAATAAATGTCCACCCGTGCGAAGCCGGGACGAGCCGCTAGTAGCGAATATAGGCAAATAAAGTTATAGATTGTTGTAGGTACATACAAGTAGTTCTTAATAATTTGTTCTAAATTTATAACTATTAAATTTAGAACAAACTATTATTTAAACCTAATGCATATTTTGTAGTATCAATGAAAATTGGCAGAAGTAATCTGATCAACTTTAGAATTAATTTTGTTTTTAAATGAGGAAAATCATATAGGTTTCAAAATAATATAAAGTATTTTAAAATGAAAAATGATAGGAAACTAATCGACACCGTCAGGTTTTAGGTTGTTAAAAAGCTTCCAAACAATGCCATTGCAAGGGTCATTTTGTCCCTGTCCAAGTCCAAGCCAACCAGACCTCACAGCATGAGGAAATTAAACCAAATTACCTTACCTTAGATTTTATCTATCTTATAGTTGAGTTAAAATTGTGCTTGATCGATAACACAACTCTTACCTTAATAATAATTTTCAAAAAATATTTTATGTATTCATTTATTTTATTTGGCACGCAATATATGTCACAAACAAAACTATATTATCATAATTATATAAACATAAAAAAAAGAAGACCCGAACTGGTTTGTAACATACCTAGCTTAAGTGCGCACAGCAAAAATATGCAGTGTTGAGCAGACTATACTGCCGTCATATGGTAAAAGGCCGTAACTAGCTAAAACTTAATTTAAATAATTTAAAAAAGCAAAATTTTCAAGTATTATTATTAGTATTTAAAAGAAGGTGATTGTATTAAAATAATTAGAAAAATGTACTATTTTTATTATCAAATGTTTCGTTTTGGTAGCTACTGGCGATACATAACTATTTACCAGTTTTTCCTTTTACTGTAATAAAAAAATTAGGGAAAATAGCACAATACTAAGATGAAAGGAAGTAACTCGACAGTTAAGGATTTTCATGTTCAACTTCTTAATAACGCCTCACACACGAGAGAAGTAACATGTTTAATAAGTATATCTCTAGTGTGCCAATTTTATTTTTAGGAAACTTATCAATGCAATTAAGATTTTACTAAGATTGGGGTAAAAGTCATAATATATTTAAAACAAAACTACTGCAAAAACTGTTTTATTAAAAGTTTCAACATACTTAAAAATTTAAATATACGTAAACAGTCAGTTTTAATCATAACATAACATATTATATAATCACCAGCAACAATATATATTAGCTCACTTGTCCATATTAAAATTTAATGAAATTATGAATATAACGTCAAAAATCACAGAAATTGTAACGCAACTAATCAGTCTCTTGCCTTCTATGTAAAATAATTAACATAATTATAATAGGAACATAATAATTATTATACACCATTATTATAAACTTATGCATGTGGCATTAGACCTCGCCACAAGATAACAACACATCATTAACATCTTTGGTGTCTATAGGCGATGGTTGACTCTTTCTATCAGGAGACCCATCTGCTTGTTTGCTATCTTATGATATAAAAAAACAATCACAGAATATAATATCTTATAAAAATATAAAATTGTTCATTGTTACAATTTTGATCAACTCGAACTTTTTGTACTTCTGCAGAATTGGTTTTTTACAATTGCATTATCATCGAACTTTTATGACTTCTTTTCACTATCGCCTAAAAATGATATAAATGCATATACTGTTAATTTCATTAAATTAGGAAATAATTTATAATTAGTTGACTCCGAGTAAGTGAAGACCGATATCCCCCGTGTTGGTCTGGGATTTTGATGTAGAATATACCTCTGCCTCCCACCAACAGGTTCGGATTTAGGGGTTTGAGTGCCCAGGGTGAATTTGGGGCCTTCTCATACAAGAATCATATTACAAATAATTAGTGTTCTGATTAGAAGCATTAAGCTAAGCTAAAAAAAGGTCATCACTTTCAAACTAAGCACCCCTTAAAAATCTGGCCCTGCCTACCAAGTAACTCATAAGAGGCGAACAAAGATAAAATATATCACTTAGACAACATAGACACTTCTGTTAGATAAAACTTACTATGATATTAAAGAGTTTTTAGCCAATAAAATGTTAATGGATAGAAATATAAGTTTGTTGAATTGTCTTTAAAAATAATTTCAATGTAGTAAAATTTTGTAAATGGTGAACATTTTGTAAATTATAAAAAATTTAATTACAAAAAATATGAAACTTGAGATTATAAAAATAACTTTTGTAATATGAAATCATCCTTGTGCATTTATAATAAGTACATAAAATAGAGAAAAATAGACCAGCCCGCTGAGTTTCTTCCGCCGGATCTTCTCAGTGTGTGGCCACGTTCCGATCCGGTAGTAATTCTAAAAAATTGATACAATGTTTTAAATGTAATATTATATAATGATAATTTTTTGAATATTTGCACATCATATAATCAAACAAAATTCAAATTCGATATGTTGGTAATTTATTTTTAACAACTTGTAACACCCATATTCTTGCAAATAAATATTTTCTTTCTTTCTTACGAAAAATTTAATTAGCTGCCATTAATATATTAAGTTTACTTAGATAACTAATATAATTACACCGAAGTTATATTTAATTTTCATATATTGTCAATAAAAAAATATAAGTAATAAAATAATTCTTAATTTAATTTTTTTTTATTTATTATCTAAATATCTTCGTCCTAATGCTAAGAGTTCTGCAAACAAATCTTGCCAACGTTCTTGACTCCTTATTTCTAACTCCCTTAACCTATTCCTCTCTCGCTCCGTTTCTTGTTGGAAGGCCCTCCATTCAGAATCAGACCTAACAAAAGCTTCTCGTGCCAATTCTGACTGAGTCTGCGTGCTGTTACAACCCTTAATTCCTTTCTATACCAAATCGCTGAGTCAAACTTTTATTTTACTATATAAGCCGTGCATTTCCAATGCACGGCCAGTCAGTACTTGAACTAGTCAAATCGCTGCCCAGCAACGGACCTGGTTTCTGCCCGCCGGCTGGCCTTCAGTGAGGAGACTAGGGATAGTAGCATCCGCGTCGTAACCCCCTATAACCGCGTGCACAAATAATAGTGCGATCTGAGTGCTTAATAAAAGTGACGTGTAAAGAGTAAAGTCGAATAAGAGTGGTTGTCTCGTAAAATAGTTTTTTTTAAGACTACAACGCGGGACACCCTAACATTCTGGTGTCAGAAGTGGGATTTTCAATTCTCGTTGGTTGCCTTCATCCTGACGTCGCAACCTAAAGGCGGCATTGAGCTGCCAACTCAAGAAGACAACAGCAGCATCACTGAGTTCTGCGCTGAGGTTCTCTGCCCAGAAAAAGAAGAAACCACAAGGGTCTGTTGAGTGTCATACGAGTAAACATCACGCATCATTAGCACCAGCACCAGCACAAAGCACAAGGTACCACAGTGCCTGAGGGTTCTCTGCCCAGCACGTGGAAAAAACCAGGGACAAACGGAGTTGCATCACCGCGCATACCGCAACGCAATCCGACGACGACGTGGCCTGACTCAAACGACATATGACGCCGATTCTCTATTTACTGTGAGTGCATAAATAATTTATTTCACGCATCTAGTACTATATCGTGACTCTGTCTATATCTATTTTCTTATTGTCTAAAAATGTTGAAATCAGATGTATCCGCCGTATCTATGTGCATTGACTTTAATATGTTGACAAAATTTATTAAACCTTATGATGGCGACCGGAGTAGGCTGGCGCCATTCCTTACCAACTGCAACAATGCGATGCAATTGGCAAGGCCCGAGCAGCAGGATATTCTTTTTAAATTCATCCTATCTCAGTTAGAAGGGAAAGCCGAAGCTGTTTGCTCCCTTAAATGCTTCAGAGATTGGCCAGAATTAAAATCTTTTCTAAAAACTACCTTTGGTGAAGTTAAGCACAGGGATCACCTATTGCTTGGTCTTCAAACTTGTAAAATGAAAAGCAATGAGGATGTATGCCAATTTAGTCTCCGCTTAGAGTCCTGCCTGACGCGACTACAGACAGACATTACACATTCTACTACTAGGAAATCTGAACTAGAAGGGCGAATAGCCAGCACAGAAGACCTAGCTTTACACACATTTTTATTAGGATTACCTACAAATATCTCAACCATAGTTAGATGTCGAAATCCTCAAACATTATATGAAGCTATAGATTTAGCCACTTAGGAGGAAAAACTTCAAAATTACATGAAAATTTCAAAGCAAGGGGACCAAAAACCCGTGATTAGTTGTAACAAGTGCGGCAAAGTTGGTCACCCTACACACAAATGTTTTATGAATCAGCGGCCTATATATAACATACATCGCAAAACATTACCTCCTTTTTCCAACAACGTAAACTCTAACACTAAAATATGTAATTATTGTAAGAATCTTGGTCATGATATATTTAACTGTCGTAAAAGGGAATATAATAATATGAAGCACCTACAATCAAATTCCACGAACTCGCAACATCGAAATATCAATTTCATAGACCAAGAGCAAGGCGACTGTAAAAATACTTATAATATAAACAGTCAGTCTTTGAGTCCTAATAATGATTTAAACGAGGAATGTTTCCATTTCGGTGCCTAGCGGAATCAGTAAATGGTAACGGCGCCAAAACAAATAGAGATACTATGCCTACCATTACTTCCAATAAATCTTGTTTTAAAAAAAATAATAATCCTATTAAGTCATGCACTCCACTGGATCAAAACTATCCTACGATACCTGTTAAGCCTATGTGTCATAACAAATTATACTAATTCTACTAAATCTACAATTTCTACTATTTCTACTAAACCTACTAATCCTACTAAACATACCACATCAAATAATTATACTATATCTACCAATTCTACTATGTCTACCAATCCTACTAATTCTACCAAATCTACTATACCTACTAAATCTACTATATCTACCAAATCTACCAAATCTACTAAATCTACCAAATCTTCCAAATCTACTATGTCTACCAATCCTACTAATTCTACCAAATCTACTACGCCTACCAATTCTACCAAATCTACCATATCTACCAACCCTACTACATCTACAAAATCTACCAAATCTACTACGTCTATCAACTCTACTGCATCTTCCAAATCAATTTCGGAATGTCAATCAAACGATAATAACAATTTTAATGAATACAACAATAAGTTATCTACTGATGACCATCAACAAATTTTTGAGGTTAATATAAATAACAAAACTCATTTACCACATGTCTACATTAAGACCCAATACGCGGATAAACTTTTGATTTTTCTAATAGATTCAGGTTCTTCAATTTCTTTAGTTAAAAAATCTTCTCTTAGCAAACAACCTAGTCTAAATACACCCGTAGTTAAGTTTAAGGGAATAGATAAAAACTCTGAACATTGTTCTAGTCTAGGTCATTTTCAATTGGACATACAAGTGTCTAAACATGAAACAATTTTTTTGTAAATTTCATTTGATACCTGAAACAATTGACATTAACTTTGATGGTATAATAGGCAACGACCTTTTAAAAACTTACAACTCTAGCATCGATTATCGCAACAACTGCCTTTTACTCGGTGATCATAAAATTAACATACACTTTACCAAACCCGAATATATCATACCAGCACGTTCGGAAATGATTATAGAGTGTAACGTGTCAAACCCAGAAATAGCCTCGGGTATTATTGAAAAGGCTGAAATTTAACAAGGGGTCTACCTTTCCAATTGTCGTGAATGTTAAACGTAATCGTCAAGCTAATGTCTCTATCTTGAATACTACAAATTCCGACGTTAAAATTAAATCCTTGCTTGTTGAGATTCAACCTTGCGATATATTTTCAAATCCTGAACCTCAAATTAATTCTCTCGTAACCAACAATTTTTCTAATAATTCTAGAGTAAATAATGTTAGAAAACAAATAAGAACGGAACATCTAAATCATGAAGAAGCCACAGCTCTCTTAAATTTATGTTCCGAATACTCTGATTTATTTTATTTGGAAGGAGATATACTCACTTTTACTAATACCATTCAACATGACATCAAAACTACTTCTTCTTAACCCATTCACGTCAAAACTTACCGATATCCGGAATGTCACAAAGAAGAGGTCACTAAACAAATTAATAAAATGTTAGACCAAAAAATTATAAGACCCTCCATGTCACCATGGTCGTCACCAATTTGGGTAGTACCCAAAAAGCAAGACGCCTCAGGACAAAAGAAATGGCGTATTGTTATTGACTACAGAAAACTTAACGACATAACCATAGGTGATGCCTATCCCATACCCAACATAACCGATATTTTAGACCAATTGGGTCACAACAAATATTTCTCTACTTTAGATTTGGCATCAGGTTTCCACCAAATAAAAATGAATGACCTCGACGCTGCGAAGACAGCTTTCTCAGTTCCCAACGGACATTACGAATACACTCGAATGCCCTTTGGACTTAAAAATGCCCCAGCTACGTTTCAAAGATTAATGAATACAGTTCTTTCCGGTTTGCAAGGTCTCCACTGCTTCATATATTTAGATGACGTCATAATTTATTCCTTTGATCTAAAATCCCATATTGAAAAACTTTCTCTTGTATTCAACGCCTTAAGAACACATAACCTAAAACTACAACCAGATAAGTGTGAATTCCTAAGACGGGAAGTGGCATATTTAGGTCACATCATCACAGATAAAGGCGTCTCTCCTAATCCGGATAAAGTAAAATCAGTCTTATCGTATCCGACACCTAAAACTCCAAAACATATAAAAAGCTTTCTAGGTCTTGTAGGTTACTATAGAAAATTTATTAAAGATTTTTCTAAAATTACCAAACCCTTAACCTCGTTACTGAAAAAAGATGTAGAATTCAATTGGACCGAAAATCAAGAAAAATCATTCAATACCCTAAAAACCATGTTAACAAATGCTCCAATCTTACAGTATCCCAATTTTTCAAGATAATTCATCCTTACTACTGATGCGTCAAACTTTGCTTTAGGCGCTATTCTTTCACAAGGAGAAATAGGCAAAGATCTTCCCATCGCATATGCGTCGCGAACCCTTAATAAAGCAGAAGGCAATTATAGCATAACAGAAAAGGAATTACTAGCAATTATTTTTGGTACCAAAACTTTTAGACCTTATCTCTATGGTAGGAAGTTTAAAATCGTTACAGATCACCGCCCTTTGACATGGCTATTCAATTGCAAAGACCCAAGCAGTAAATTGGTGAGGTGGCGGTTAAAATTGGAAGAGTATGATTATGAAATTGTTTATAAAGCGGGAAAAATGAATAGCAACGCAGATGCTTTGTCTCGCCCTCCTATTTATGCCATTGATGACGTAGATGACGTAGATACTGTCACTTATGAAACTTTTATGAAAAATAGATCTAGTCCTACAGTTTATGATACTCAAGTCTCAGAATTTAATCAAAATCTTTTAAAATCAACATGCAAAGCTATTGCCTATCCTACCTCTATCGATTTGGATAATTCTAACCCTTATTGTGAAGACATCCTTAATTTATTAGATAATAAAGAACTGTTTATATCATCTGAAAAAGAACTCTATACCGTCAAAACTTCTATTGTTAACGATAAATTGTATTTCCATATGTTCACTAAAGTTCATCACTTCGAATCTACTTCTTATAAGGAAATGTTTAAGGTTTTAAAAGACTTAATAAACAACCTCATAATTTTTCATCCCGACGTAAAAGAGATTGCTATTTCTGATCTTTATAACCCGTTTGATAACCTTAAATTTGTTTTAATTTATGATATCATTATATTTATTTTTCACAATACTGGTATAAAAATTAATATCTATCATAACAAACTAACCTATCCTACTCCAAACGAAGTTCCTAAAATCCTAAAAGATAATCATAACTCTCCTGTTGGAGGTCATATTGGTTCATCCCGTATGTATAATAAACTGAAAGATTTGTATTATTGGAAGGGAATGAAGAGTGAAATAGAATCATTTGTTAAATCTTGCCAAAAGTGCCAACAAAACAAAGCATTAAGGGCAATAAATAAATCCCCTATGGAAATAACTTCCACATCGCATGAGCCTCTACAACGTATCGCCTTGGATATTGTTGGTCCATTGCCAGAATCTGGCGAAGAAAAATTTAGATATGTTGTAACATTCCAGGACGATCTAACCAAATATTCTATGGGTTACCCGATTACCCAGTCAACCGCTGAAAAAACCTCGGAGTGTTTGATTAAATTTATAAGCCACTTTGGTATCCCGAAAACCATTCTATCGGACCAAGGCGTGCATTTTATCGCCGAAGTGTTCAAACAAACAACTAACTTGTTTAAAATTAAGCATTTATTTTCTTCCCCTTATCATCCGCAAACAAACGGAGCGCTTGAAAGGTCTCACGCGACCCTTAAAGAATATTTAAAATCTTATGTCAATGAAAATCAAAATGATTGGCACAAATATTTACCTACTGCTCTAATCTCCTATAATTCATGTCCTCATTCCACTACTAACTTTTCTCCCCATGAATTGCTTTTTGGATGCAAACCCTATATTCCTAGTTCTATATACGAAAACAATCCTAATGTTACCTATCCCGATTATATTAAAAAACTCAAACATAAGTTAATTCACACTAGAAATCTCGCCAGAGAAAATATTATTAAGAGTAAGGAAAAATCGAAAATGTACTACGATAAACATACCAAAACTGTAGAATACAAAGTCGATGATATGGTATTCGTTAAATGTCATCATAGATTACGTAAAGCTTTGTCACCTGTCTGGAAGGGACCTTATCGCATAGTTCAGGTTCATAATAACAATAACGTCACGGTCCTCATTAAACGGAAAAAGATTCGTTATCATTTTGACGAAATAAAACTAGCTCGCGATATCTCTAGTCCCGGACCATCTAGTACAGATTTGCCTAATGTAGATATACCTACTATGTATTAGTACAACTCCTCTGGATATGTCAATCTTGGACTAATTAAAATACTAATAACCTTACCCTAATCAAATTTGCCAACTCTACCATTTCCAATAATTATTGTTAAATAATTTTAATCATTTAATTTTACTTACCTCTATAATTAGGATATATACTTTACTATTTTCTTAAATTTTACGATTTAGTCGATCATAGCTAATTAAATAATTTTAACAATTTACTATTTAACGATATTACCATTTTCATAATGTTTTAATTTATGTTGATATTTTTATAGTGTCTTTATTTTATAAAACATGTTCTAATATTTCTATTCCAGGGCGATTGCGCCAGGAATTGCAGCCATTATGATTACTCCAATCATAAATAGTCCCGGTCTCTACTTTGACCCTTTAGGTATTATCAAGTATTACAATACTTATTGGAATATTTTAACGTTTTCGGAAACCTCTTACATAGAACCTCATTTAACAAACTTGAGGAAGATACTAGATTCATCAAAAGAGATTTGCGGTAAACATAAATCTACAAAATTACAAACTGATTGTTTTAATATTTTAAATCCGCTAGATAACATGTTTATAAACATTGAGAATCAGCTAATGTCTCTTTCGCATATAACTAATAACAAAACTAGATCCAAAAGATCAGCTTGGTTTGGCATTGGTGGCCCAATTCTTAAGCAATTATTCGGTTCCCTAGACGAAGATGATGCTCAGACATTTACTGACGCTATAAATGCTGTTCAAGATGACCAAAGACACTTGGCATCTTTAATGAAAAATAACATTCACGTTATTACTTCTACTATCTCTACATTTAATAATTCTATCTCAAAACTTAATGATAATGAGCAAACTTTAAATAATAATATGAATAAGTTAAATATAATATTAGATGCTATTTCAGAAAATAATAATAAGTTAGAAGTAAGTTCACATCTCGCTATGACTTTCAGTGCCTTAGAAAGTTCCCTGACGATTCTTAGTACTAATTTAAATAATCTTATTGACGCTATTTTATTTGGTAAACTCAATATTGTACACCCTTCTATTCTAAGTCCTAGACAGCTATATAAAGAATTTATGTCCAATAATATTGTAAAAAACTTTCCTATACCCGTAACTTTAGATAATGCTCATTTACTTTTAGATATATCGGAAATATCCTCTTACTTTGTTGATTCTAAACTAATTTTTGTTATAAGAATTCCTCTAGCTCTTTTAACTGAATATAATTTATATCACGTATATGCTCTACCTACATTTCATGATGCTTCCAATTTAAAGTCATTTGCCATGATACATCCTACGGCCAAATACCTATCTATGACGGAGGACAAATTAACATATTCAGTACTAGATGACTTAAGTGAGTGCAAAGTGTTAAAAAGTGATATACATTTGTGCAAATTAGAAAACATTCATTCCAGTGCATCTAATCCTATTTGTGAAACTATTATTTTAAGTGAACATGTCAATAACATCCCTAAATCATGTGATTATAAAATTGTCATCGGTGATGTTGACATCTGGCAAAAAATAACCAATAATAGATGGATTTATGTACAATCCAATATCACTAAGCTAACAATTAATTGTAATAATGAAATTCAGGATTATGATATCACAGGAACGGGAATTTTAACGTTACCCAAGAATTGCAAAGCTTATCACAAACTTCTACAATTTATTTCATCCTCTGATGTCATAACTCAAATATATATTCCAAACCCTACTTTTAATATTATTGATGATGATTGTTGTACAAAGAAAAAATTCAATAACTCATATTCTCATTTATCACCAATTAAATTATCTCATATAAATTTAGATCAATTGCAATATGCTTCGCATAAATTGAATCAATTTAACGACGAATTAACTAAAATCGAAAACCAACCTTACCATATTAAATATAATTATTATTCCAGTATCTTTACAACTATAGTATCTGTCTCTGTTTTATGTTTTGTAATATATAAGTTATATAAATGTTTGTGTCCTCGTAGGAACTGTTGTGTTCAAATTTATAATTCCTGTTATAATACTCCTAGAACTACTGTCCGTACTAGGACAGACTTTGAACTAAAAGAAATAAATAGTGACAAGGAGACAGCTTGATTTGTAAAACTTATAATGTAAGATCATGTTTCTAAATCTAAACAGAATTAATATATACATTTATCCTAATATTTTTATAACTAAATACATATTATTTAATTTGAAAACGTATTTCTGTGTTGTATAATTAGATTAATTTTTAGACAATTTGATGTCGATAATATATAAATACTCTATATACTATTTTTTGTAAAGAAATATACGATGATTAGTTAGGAATTATTTATAAGATTTTGTACTATTGTCTTAATTTACCTACTATTTCTTAATTACTTAATAAATGTTCTATGCCTACTAATTATAACATTTTACTATTGTTCAACTATATCTACTATGTAAAGAGATGTACTAAGTCTACTATTTCTAAAAATATACTATATCTACTAATTCTTAATTTGTAATAATATACTAAATCTACTATTTCTATCAAACTCTAAATATCATAAAGAGTCTAAATAATTTGTTACGATTAATTTTGTTTTTGAAAGTTTGTGTTACATAAGAGATAGCTATGTTGTACATAATATATAAATGCTAAAAGTTATTTTTAATTAAATTTGAATTTCTATTGTTTTATAATAAATATTTTTAAATTTGCTTATTTCAAATATAATTTTATTAATAAATAATAATAATAATTAATTTTGAATCAATTATTAAACTTTTTGTTTTCTAAATTCAATTTTAATTCTGTATAATATACACAACCAATTTTAACATTTTGATACTATGTCATTTAAATCCCAGATCTTTTGTGTCCTATATCTGTTGTGTATTGTTAAAGCTCTCAGATCTCATAATGATACTCACATCCTTCATTTCTGGATGTTTCGTTTTTAAGGGGGGAGGTGTTACAACCCTTAATTCCTTTCTGTACCAAATCGCTGAGTCAAACTTTTATTTTACTATATAAGCCGTGCATTTCCAATGCACGGCCAGTCAGTACTTGAACTAGTCAAATCGCTGCCCAGCAACGGACCTGGTTTCTGCCCGCCGGCTGGCCTTCAGTGAGGAGACTAGGGATAGTAGCATCCGCGTCGTAACCCCCTATAACCGCGTGCACAAATAATAGTGCGATCTGAGTGCTTAATAAAAGTGACGTGTAAAAAGTAAAGTCGAATAAAAGTGGTTGTCTCGTAAAATAGTTTTTTTTTAAGACTACAACGCGGGACACCCTAACAGTGCGAGTCCTTCTCCGGAGAGGAGATGAGAGGCCATGACCTCTCCGTCGCCGACGAGGTGTGAGCGGCAATGGTGTAGGGCTCTGTGGATGCAAACCACGCCTGGCACTCGTACGAGACAACGGCGGTGTTCGAGCGGCAGGCGCGCTATCTGCCACATGGAGGCCTGCAATAATAAAAAATCTTTAATTTACATCATACTTCTAATATTAAACACAATTATTATATAGTGATAATATAAGATGGCCAAATGGGGATTCTTTTTTCTAGATCATTATTAAGATGATTTTCATATCATCCGTAATGTTGAAATGTTGTTCATTTGTTGGCTATTTTTTCTAAGAACAAGTCTAATAATACTTTTTATTTGATTCTTATTGCCTTAATTTTAGTCCCATCAGTAAATAAGTTAATAAATGATATTCAACAGTAAGCAGGAACCTGTTTCTGTTTGTGATTGGCTGGCAACTGGATCTGGGTTGTCGACTTCAGGTGGTGTCCGAGCCCAGCTCACATGGCATGCTCAGGTACAGTGGAAAGGGCTGCGCAGATGTGCTTGGCAGATTTATGATTTCAGGTGCTATAACAAGAGAGAAACCATTTAATTGTTTTATCTAATTGTCCACTGACATGGTTAAACGCAAAATTAAATTTTAACTATAATAATGAACTCTCTTCATGAAAAAATGGCTTAATAATTTAGATGAAATTTGAAATGGAGACAGCTCAACTTGGATTATCATTATTGGCTACTTTTTTGTTCCATAAAATCTATTATCACTGTAAAAAGCTAGATTAATTGTTTTTTTTTATATCATAAGATAGCAAACAAGCAAATGAGTCTCCTGATGGGAAGAGTCAACCATCGCCTAAAATAATAATAATTCTTTATTTGCAGGAAATAAATAGAAATAGACAACAAAGGTGTTAATGGTGCATTGCTATCTTGTGGCGAGGTCTAATGTTAAAAAATAAGTTTACTGGCTACCTTACCCTCAAACCGGAACAAGACAATGACAAGCACTAACGCTATTGTGGCAGGAATAGGTAAGGTAGTGGTACAAGAACCGTGCGAGACAATGCAGAACTCTACCAACCAGTAGCCACGATGGTAGTAACCCGCATCGCCAATTGGTCCCTTTTTATGACCGGCAGAACGGCAGTTGGTCTATTCTTCAAGGGAGTCCGAAATCAACACGGGGAAAAATATAGTAGCAACAAATCTTACTGGAATAAGTTTCTGGGTTATGCAGCTGGCTAGTTGTGGTGTGGCAGTCATTTGTGTCTGATAATGGTAGCGGCTGTTCAATATCTTCCTATAACGTTAATATAATTTTAGTAATATAACATTTGAATGTTTTAAATGACCTCATTTATGAATTATAGAAATAATCCTCACCTCCAAACCAATCTCTGGAATCTCAACGATTCCTGTAGCAGATCGGGTCCCTACTATGCTCATTACCCTCTGCTCTAAATCATTCAGTTTTATATTAGAAGAAGGACCACCACCAGTACCCCGTGCAGCTCGGAATATGCGAGCAGCTTTTTTCTTAGTATTATTTTTGTAATCACTCCAAACCTTCACTCAACACACATTAAAAAAGAAAGAAGCACAAGCAGAACCTGAAAAGATAATAAAGATAATTAATAATTTAAAAAAATCTATCTTTTATTTTTTTTTAATGTATAATGAAGCACAAGCAGAACATGAAAAGAAAATAAAGATGATTAATAATAAAAAAAATGTATCTTTTATTTTTTTAAATGTATAATGAATGCATAATAACCACGAAATAAAGAAAACAACTTGTTTTCTTTATTTCGTGATAATAAATAATGTGGGCACAGAATTATTCCAAAACAAGGTTTGAATTTTGTGCAGAGTTTTTTAATCATTTAAATGCTGTAATTTAAATAAATAAGTCTGTTTAAGACATTTTATGCCCAGTACTAAGAAAACCTTATTTTGCAATAAAATAGATGATTTATATGCACTTTACCAAACTTAGTGTCAAGGCAGTTTAATCTTATTAGGTAGGTGAGTGAATGGTTATTCTTATGAGGTTAATGAATAATTGCACTAATAAGTAATACACACCTTTCTCCATTTTTCTGCTGTCTTTGTATCACCAGTTGCATCCGCATTTAATAAATTGGTTAATTGAGCCCAGTGCTGAAGATTAGTGGCCCTTCCTTGCGGTCTTTCAGTGGGTTTACTAAGGTCTCCATTTCTACAAAAAAAGATATCTTAAAGTATAGGCACTCAAAACCGCATTCCCTAACTTCAACTATCCACTTGAGAGCCACTTGCAACAATGTATTTTTAGAAAAGGTCACAAAACTGCTTAACAACTGTACAAAATCGTAGCACTGTATTTAATAATGTGTTTTTTTGAATATGTTTCCCGCATAATCTCTAAATTTTTAAATAAAGTATTTGTATTTTAGATTAATTTCGTTACGTGAAAACATGTAATTGAATAATAGTATGTTTATGTGGCTATAAAAATTATTTCTAATCCGAATAAAATAAAAATGTATCAAACATACCTTTCCATGTACTCCACCATTAATTGGAATTGCGAAGCACTGGTACGCATTGTAATTGTAAATAATAATAAACAAAAACTTAAAAACAATCAATAAATAAATAACAGCAATCGTCCAACCAATGTGTCAAGTGTCAAAGCAACGAATGAAAGGGAAAGGAATTTAAAATAAAACTTCTTTGACAGAATATAACCAATATAAATTTAAAATCCGCTGACTATCCCTGAGAAAGCACTTAAAGAGGACGGTTTCAATTAGCAGGGCTACTTTTAAATACGAACACTTTTTCCGGATTGTAGCTTACTCCGTCTTTTGAGTAAAGTTGGAATGAGACAGCTTTATTCGGTTTGAAGTTACAGACATTATTAACCGTGTACCAACATGACCGCCTAAACTACTCGATGGTATCGAGCTAACCGTAGCGAGTCCGAAAATACTTTACTGACTCATGGTACGACATTTATTGAAATCTATTCGATTGCTCGTTTATGCGTGATCGTGTACAGTAATTTTCTATAGCAACTCATGGTAGATGTACTGATCTTATTGTGATGTACTTATAAGCTTCTAAAAGTATTGCATTAAATATTACTATAGAAGTAATTCGATTTTTAGGTCTTTCCACAAATTAACGCGGATAAAACCGCGCAACATCAATACTTACCTATAAATAAAATCGAAGTGTATGTTTGTAATGTCAAGATAACAGCTTTTTACTAAGTACATATCGCTGATTCAATTCAATGATTATATATATATATATATATATATATATATATATATATATATATATATATATATATATATATATATATATATATATATATATATATATATATATATATATATATATATATATTGTTTAAAAATAGATATTGTTTAAAAATCAAAAGTACCATATTTAAAAACTGTTTGTTTTGTATAGACAAATCTACTTAAAAGAATCTAATTTTTTAAATCGAAATAAATTTATTAGGCATTATGTTCGTTTTGCATTTAAGTTATTCAATATGAAGTACAGTATTTCAAAATGGTTTGTTTGGAATTAAAAAAAGACTTTATATTATTATAATTCAAATTAAGAGGGCTTTATTCAGGAATACACTCCTTTTGTTTTCAACAGAGTTGTTTTAGTACTATGTATTTTTTTAACCTGACCTTATCTAAAAACAAATGAAAAAATAAAGTTGTAGGTGTTTGTGTATTGTAATACTTTTAATTCCGACCAACTTCGGCCGGCCGTTCAACGTACTTATTGAACGGCCGGCCGACGTTGGTCGGTTGTAGGTTTTTTACGTTAAATAAATGAAATTTATTTTAGTATAATTATTTTTTGTTTACTAGAAATTCTTTTTATGCTATTTTATGAAGTTCAGTAACTTTAAAAACACCAGGCTCTTTTATAACCATCATGTAGGCATGATCGTTCAAAAGGAACCCACAGGCGGCTTTGGTCCAAGGGTGGTGGTGGTTTAAGTATGTATTGGCCAATACATTATTATTTATTGATTTTTTTACAGAATGAGTAGAAGAGTACATAGAATACTCAGCATGGTAAGAGATCACAGTAGAAGTATTGGTGAAAATGTTCAAGCCATGGAAAAACATCTGCAAACTGACAATCCAATGTCAGATGAACCAGCATATCTAGCGATAGTGGAGGCTGGAATCTGAAACTATTGATCCTCAACCAAGTGATTTATAATCAGAGGACGACAACATGCAGGTTCCCAGCGTAGGTATATCAATTATTGAAACAGCCTTTCCTTATAATGTTAAAAATGAAAATATTGAAAGAAGAGGTCGCAAACGGAAAGCTAATCCAAATTCATGGCAGAAATATATGTCTAAACTGTTAAGAAGCTGTGGCAAAGCATATACTTCGATGTCGAAAACAAAGAAAAACGTAGAAGAAAAAAAATGGGGTCGGTTTATTCTGATAAATGCAAGTTTCAGTGTTCTACAAAAATTACTTACCAAGATAGATTAATTATTTTTAACGAATATTGGAGTACTGGTGATCTGGAAGCACAAAGACAATTTATTTATAATAACCTGACTAAAATAGAACCAAAATATTATATCGATCGCGTTGGTAGTTCTCGAAAAAATCGTAATAATGCCTACTACTTGCCTGTTAACAGCAACCGTACGAGAGTATGTAAAGTTTTTGTTATGAATACCCTTTCAATTTTTTGATACAGTAAGGGCCACACACAATACGAAGGCGATGCCGTTCATTCCACTATCCAAAAAAATATAACTCGAGATTTAAATTCATCGCCCATTTATGTACCTGATCAATATATTACCCTAATTAAAACAGCAAAAATGAAAGGCTCGCCTTACATAGTTAAAGAACTTGCCCATGATAGTTTTGTAGATTTAAAACCTTTGGCTTGCGGTAATTTTACTAATAATGAAAACAGAGAGAAGGTTAGATGGTCTGATATTAAAATACCCGACATTGATAAGTACGTGAAGAACAAGTTCTTATATAAGACTTCATATCGAGAGAATGAATTTAAATCAGTGTCCACACTTAAGGGCAGGCAGTAGAAAACGAATGAATCTGTAAATATTATTACACCAAAGAAACTTTATAACCAAAAAGTAAATGTTACGCAAGCAAAAAAACAAGGTATTCTTAATCTTATTAATAAAAATATTATTCCTAAATACTATGAATCATTCTTTGCAAATCTATAAGGCTGATAATTTAGATTAATATTTACTGTTGTGATTTGCATCCTAATTGCATTTAAAATGCATAAAAATATAAATAATAATAGTTATAAGATTTTAAAAGTTATAGTTAAATTTAACATAAGAGTTTTTTAATTAAATTTTAATGTTACAGATTTTTTAAAGTTTTGAATGTTTTTTTAAGTTTATAAAGACCTTGTTTTATTTTTCAGTTTGAAAAACTTGCTAATATTAGCGTGGTCAATTTTATTTTTTGTTTTCATTGTTTAAACAAGAACTTAAAAATAATACGTGATTATTTTAACAAGAGTTTTAAAGATTTGTGTTTGTTATTTTGAGGAAAACATTGATTTGTTTTAAGTTTTAAATATCAGTATAGTTATTTTATTAAATTGCATGACAATTTTTACTATATTCTCTAAAAGTTTTAAAGTAAAACATGACTAAAACAATTTGTACGGGCAACAGCTTGTCGACAGTGCCGTACATCACGTTTGGCATTGTCAGCGTATATGTCGCCACGCGTTATTATAATTTACATATTTTAAACAGTTCGCGTCAAGCCGCCAATCGGTTCGCGTGCTCACCTAACCATACCATTCAACCATTTTTACCATTAAACCATTTTAGTATAAGTTAAGCTTTCAATAAACATAATATTGAACTTAACTTGTATTTTACTCTGTACGGAACCAAACCACCGTTCATTGTGGTCCTTCGAGCCGGATATGAACCAGCGACCTATGGATTTAACCATTTGAAAGATTCATAACCATTGTGATCTTCAGCCTTTTCAAACCAGTGACCAAATAGTGATTTATCCATTTTAAGGATATAAAACCATTGAGATCCTTAGAATTCCTAAACCAGTTACCTAACCACTATAGTCCCACGTGTGAGCAACGTGGTGGTCTTTCGTTCCTTGACGTAAGGAGAGACCGGCGCGCTGTGAAACCATACACGTGTCAGTTGCGTTTTAACCAGTTTTAACCAATTAAGTCGCGTATGTCGTGTAACCAATTGACCAGAACCGAACCAGAGTTCCAATTTTGACCAAAGTGTTTGTGTGTGAAGTGTAACCAGTTCACCAGACCAGCGACGCTACCAGCGACTACCATCGGGGACGACTTCTGAGGACAAACCAGGTCACCACGTGCCAGTCTTCAAGTAAGATCTTTCCTTTTTACCACTTTTTAACACTCTCTATTAACCATTAAAATGCCCGCAACCATGGAGGCTCTATTAACCACCCAGAACCAAAGTAACTCTAGTAGGGTAGAAGAAATGCTCCGTAAACAGAAGAGCAACTTCAAGGCGCTTTCTCGAACCATAGAGGCCGTCGACCTTGAGAGCTGCTCCGAACGCTGGGAGTTTGAAGATATTTTAAAGACTATCCAATCCAGATGGTCGGTCATCGATTCTCTTCACTGGGACATCGACAGCGAAGGGCTGCTAGACAATGAGGAATATGAGACAGCCTTCGCTGAGATGGAGAGGAAGTACAACACCATGAAGAAGGCAGTGAACAGACAGATGTGGTCATCATCATATAGGGAACGTTCAACACCACAAATGGAAATACCCACTTTCAGCGGAAATTACCAGGATTGGATATGTTTTAAAGATTTGTTCTCCGAAACCATACATCATAATAAATCTCTACCAAATGCCCAAAAAATGCAGTTTTTGAAAAGCAAGCTCCGTGGAGAGGCTGAAAAATTAGTTCACCATTTACGTATTAATTCCGAAAATTACGAAGTATATTGGGACATCTTAAACCAACGTTACAATAATACCAGGTTAATATTTAATTCCCACATACAGTTATTATTAGCTATGCCTACCATTCAGCAACAATCTGCAGCAGTCATCAAAAGGTTACATGACACCACCAACGAGTGTCTTAACTCTATAAAAGCAATGGGTATCGATATTTCCAACTGGGACCCATTAATTGTTTACATTTTGTGCCAAAAGTTAGATACCGAAACTCATCACGATTACATAGAGTCGCTTAAGAACCCAAAAGAATTGCCCAATTTGTCCGAATTTTTGAAGTTTTTAGAAATTAAATTTATATCGTTAGAAAGCTCTCGTCGTAAGCAAGATTTTAATAAGCCAGGTTCATCTCCAGTTCACCAAAACCAATACCAAAAATCATGGGTTGAAAAGCATTCAAATAACCATTTGCATAATTTTATGAACAGAAACTTCAAACCAAGGCCAGCTGT
Source organism: Apodemia mormo (assembly GCA_036924255.1). Classification (NCBI taxonomy): domain Eukaryota; kingdom Metazoa; phylum Arthropoda; class Insecta; order Lepidoptera; family Riodinidae; genus Apodemia; species Apodemia mormo. The sequence continues at coordinate 54,267 of JAUPFN010000065.1, forward strand.
AATAAAACATATTAATACGAAACCAATGCATATTGCAACACAACGGAAATGCATGCTCTGTAAAAACTGTTGCCATGAATTGTTTAAATGCAAACAATTTCTAGAATCGTCGCCGCTGAATAGACTAAAAATTATTGAAACAAATAAGTTATGTAAAAATTGCTTAATTAACCATTACGACAATCAATGTTTTTCGGAAAAAACATGCCGTTTTTGTAACCAGCCACATAACACTTTATTGCATAATGCCCTCGTTACTTTTGCTCCCTCAACTTCTAGCAACACCAACATCGAGCAGCCTACCAGAAAATCGAAGATATGTGTTACGAATGCACCACAAGAAACAATGCCCAAATTATTAGCGACAGCTAAAATTAATATTAGGTCTGGGGATGGCTGTCACCGTACCATGCGAGCCCTTATAGACCCGTGTGCAGAGTCGTCTCTTATTACGGAAAATGCTGCTCAGCTTTTAGGCCTACCAAGAATTAAGCGCCACTGTGTGGTGGTCGGAGTTGGCGCGAAAACCAACAACAGTAGGGGAGTCGTACAAATAAACGTATCTTCTCTTTACAATAATTTTACATTTAAAACCGAAGCCTACGTCATGAAGCATGTCGTTGGAAATTTACCAAACGAATCCCTTGAAAAGCCATCATGGCCGTGCTTGGATAAATTACCACCTGCCGATCCGGAATTTTATAAAAGTAAACCTATAGATTTAATTTTAAGTGTCGATGTGTACGAGTTAATTATTTTACCAGGTTTAATTCGTAATGGCACATCACTACCAATTGCGCAAAATACCAAACTCGGCTGGATTTTAAGTGGTACCATAAAACCAAACCAAAAATATTGCAACGTCGTCACGGTCAACTTGCAAGACAATCAGCGCTTTTGGGAGATTGAGGACATCTCAGATAACGCTGTTAATATTTCTGATGAAGATAACCATTGCCTTCATCATTATCAGCAGCATACGACGCGTCAACCAAATGGACGTTACATAGTTAGATTACCACTGAAACCAGAGATTGCTGAAAAATTGGGTGACTCAAAAACCAAAGCTGTGGCTCAATTTCGGCAGTTGGAAAAAAGATTTTCAAAAAATAAAATTATCGAACAGAACTACAAACAATTTATACATGAATATATTAATTTAAAACATATGAAGAAATGCAATAGTAATACGATACTCCAATGCTACTTGCCTCACCATTGTGTAATCCGAACGGATTCCACGACAACGGCCACGCGAGTTGTTTTTAATGCCTCTGCAACAAAACATCAACAGGATTTTCGTTAAATGACCTTATGTACTCTGGACCAAATTTGCAAGAAGATTTATTTACTCTCATCCTTAAGTGGAGGCAATACCAAATAGCTTTTACAGCTGATATAGAGAAAATGTTTCGTTTTATAAATATCCATGAAGATGACCAGCAGCTCCAGAAGATCATGTGGAGGGATTCAGAAGTGGTAAGTTGATATTCTTCCAATGGTTGCTCATTGGAAGAATATCAACTTACCACTGTCACATACGGCACCAAGGCCGCACCATTCCTAGCCATGATGACATTGAAACGTCTGGCTAAGGATGAAGGTCACCACTATCCGGAAGCAGCAGAAGCTCTAGCTACCAGGTTCTATATGGATGACCTTCTCCATGGACCGCATGACCTTGAATCCGCAAAAAAGCTAATTTCTGATCTCATTAATCTTCTAAAGTCAGGTGGATTTAATTTAAGGAAGTGGTCATCTAACAAACCGGAAGTATTACCGGATAATCAGTCACCATGTGAAGACCAAGCGTATGTTTTTAAATACCAGGAATCAACCAAGACATTAGGACTTAAGTGGCATTCAGACCAAGATTATTTTACATTTCAATTGAAATCTGAACCAGTCCTTAAGCTTACCAAAAGAAGTTTACTCTCGAATATATCAAAAATATTCGATCCGCTTGGATGGCTTTCACCAGTGACCACCAAGTTGAAATTACTTTTCCAAGAAGTTTGGCTCCTAAACCTTCATTGGGACGATGAGTTGCCAGCTGACATCAACACAAGATGGAAAAACATAGAAGCTGACATCACCAAAATTAACCACATTTTCATACCAAGGTGGTTACGGTCTTCAAAGAACGATACTATCGAATTACATGGGTTTTGTGATTCGTCACAAAATGCCTACGCCTGTGTTGTATATTGCAGAGTGAACAATATCACTAACAACCACTCTTCTGTAATACTAGTGGCAGCGAAGTCTCGTCTCGTACCTGTAAAGAAAATTGTATCATTACCAAGATTAGAATTATGTGCAGCTGTTCTACTTACCAAGGTCATAAAGATCACCTGTAATTGCCTATCGGATTACAACATCAAAATCTACGGTTGGTCCGACTCGACGGCGGTGTTAGGTTGGCTCAACGGCGACCCAAGTAAATGGAAACCGTTCGTGGCGAATAGGGTGAAGCAGGTGACGAACATCATGCCACCAAGCAGCTGGCATTATGTCTCAACCAAGAACAACCCAGCTGACTGCGCAAGTAGAGGCATCACCACGGAACAGCTGATTAACCATTCCATGTGGTGGACGGGACCCCACTGGCTAAAATCTTTCGAGGAGTCAAAATTAACCAATTCATTTTATACAACCAACAAAGAGTTGAAAAAACCATTATTAAATATAAATGTTGCAATTACATATGAAAACAAAGTTATTGAAAATATAATTAGCAAATACAGCGATTTTCAGCGTGCTTGCGTGGGTGTTGCGATTTACATCTAAGTCTAAAAATAATAAACAAAAATACTTAAGTATATTAGAAATAAGAAAAGCTAAAAACTTAATCATAAAATATGTACAGCAAATTGAATTCTTAGAAGATATACAATGTATTAAAAATCATAACCAACCTAACCCTAAGAGTAGTTTATTAAAATTAAAACCATTTATTGATGACCAAGGACTTTTAAGGGTTGGTGGGCGATTGACCAACGCCAAAATAGAAGATAGTATGAAGCACCCGTGTATAATACCACATGACCATCTACTTACCAGTATGATTATTGACCAGGCACATAAAATGACCTTCCATGGGGGTGTACGATTGACCCTAGCGTGGTTGCGTCAAGAATATTGGATTATAGGAGGAAATAGCGCTGTCAAGAAGAGACTTCGAAGATGTGTGCTGTGCAGAAGGCACGCCACCCTGAAACACGACCAGTTGATGGGAGATTTACCACCAGCCAGAGTCAACAGGAGTCGCCCATTCTACCACACAGGGGTTGATTTCACAGGTTTTGTTGATGTTAAGGCGGCAAAGGGTAGAAGGGTGAGATGTACCAAAGGATACATCGCCGTCTTCGTGTGTATGGTGACCAAGGCCGTACACTTGGAGTTGGTCTCCGATCTCACCGCATCAGCATTTTTAGCAGCCCTTAAAAGACTTTCTGCCAGGAGAGGATCGCCCGGTCACATTTACAGCGACAACGGGACAAATTTCATAAAGGCAAATAGAGTTTTGCAGGAAGAGTTCGTTAATTTAAAATATATTCTAAATGACCAGTTTTATTCGGAAATAGCTGATATGTCGATAGAGTGGCATTTCAACGCACCATCTTGGCCTAGTGCAGGTGGTCTGTGGGAGGCGGCAGTAAAGAGTTTGAAATACCATCTGAAGCGAGTCATAGGAGAACAAAAACTTACGTACGAAGAGTTCTCCACTCTATTAGCTCAACTAGAAGGCTGCCTTAACTCAAGACCTCTGTGCCCACTAAGCGAAGACGTAGAAGATCTGGATTTCCTTACTCCATCCCATTTTCTAGGCAGTGGACCAACATTGACCATTGTTGAGTCTGAACACGATCTGAGAACCAGATGGCAGTTAGTACAGAAAATTTACCAAGACGTGTGGAAGAGATGGAGAACTGAGTACCTTACACAGCTGAACACTAGGTCTAAGTGGCAACGTTCACAACCAAATTTAAATGAAGGAGATATTGTTATTATACACGACGCTCATCTACCACCGGGTAAGTGGGCTCTCGGTCGAGTCGTGCAGCTACATCCGGGGCAAGATAGGCTAACTAGAGTAGTCTCTGTAAAAACTAAGAACGGCGTTATGAAACGACCAATAATTAAGTTATCCCTTTTACCAATTAAAAATACCAGTGAAGAAGGAGACAGTAACCAAATACTTCAAAATGCTGAGCATAACCAGCCGAATAACCAGTCTAATGACAATAATTTACCAAAACCAAAACGGCGAGCTAAAAACGGCATTTTTCATTTATTTACCATGACACTTATGTTGTTTACGTTTTTATTCTCACCAGCCACGTGTGCATACAACGCAATAAACTTTAACGATAGTCAAAGTTTATATTTTGATAAAATATCTACCATGAGATTAGTTCAAGACGAGTGGAAGCTGGTAGTATATTATGATTTACGACCATAATGGCAGGGCAGTAAACTGTTATCCAAATATATAGATCATATGGAATATCTCTGCAAACAATCACCAGTTAAAATCCATTGCGAATCCATTTTAATACAATTACGGCACAGCTATACAGAGTTAATGCATTATAATAGCATTTTGTCGACGCAGCAGTTCCCACACGGGCACGCGCGGCGCAGACGCGGCCTTATCAATGTTGTGGGTAATGTTGCACACGCTCTATTCGGTGTACTCGATGACCAATTCGCTGAACAGTATATTAAGGACATTGGTTTAATTAGAGAAAACCAAAACCATCTTGCTGCTCTATGGAAAAACCAGACATCTGTAGTAGAAGCAGAATATAATGTATTGAAGAGGATGCAAGGCTCTATTGATAAACAACATAAGATATTTACACACTACATTAACCAATTAGAAAATACCAACTACGATGTTAAAAGTCAACTGAAAGACGTGGAAGCGACCAATGAGTTTTTGTTATGCTCCATGGCAGCTAACAGCTTGCAGTCTAATTTGAAGAATATGCAGGATGTTTTACTAGATACAGTTTCGGAAGTGTATTTTGGGAAATTCAACATTCATCTTTTGAAACCGGATCAGCTTTTAGAGGAGTTAAATCTTATTTCAGGGAAATTGTCTAATGAATTAAGGTTACCAATTGAAAATCCTCTCACAGAATTTACCAAAATTTACCATTTGCTTAAGGTTAGAGCCAAGATGATGAAAGATTATTTTATTTTTGAAATTAGAATACCATTAGTGAGTAGAGATAATTTCCAAGTATATAGAATTTATCCTATCCCAAGACGGATTGACAAAACCATGGTCACCCTAGTTCCAGTTTCAGATTACATAGCGATCAACTTACGAAGAGACTCATTCATGACTATATCGCAATTAGAATTGCATAAGTGTATTCAATTAGATTTAGAAATACAACTTTGTCTTCTACAGAAACCAATCTCACATATGAGTCATGATGACATCTTGTGTTCCAAGGACCAGGAGACGAAGCGGTGCAGAACCAAAACTGCAAGGTGTCAAGACTGGTGGTCTCAGTTAAATGATGTTAACACTTACTTTTTCTTTTGCTGCGACTCTTGTCCAGTGCGCATCATCTGTGATGAACAAATATTTTCCAAAAATCTAAATAGTAGCGGTATCACGAAGCTGGGTCCAGACTGTGTACTGAAAGGAAACGACATAACCATTTATGCTCAGAGACAGCATAATAATACTTTAACCATCAAGACAGATATACCAGCAATAGACATTCTCCCCATCAACCACATTTTTAACCAGAACAGAACGTCCGTGTCGCTGAATTCAGAGCCAGCGTCAGTAGCGGGTGGTTACGATCACGATCTAGACGATATAGGCGTTAAGATAAAACAAATGCGTTCAGAGAGTGGTCTAAAGAGTGGTATATCTTATCACGACGTTCACCATTACGTCGCGATATACGTGGTGGCGGGTGTGCTGGTGGCCGGGGCAGCCGCGTACGCCACGCGGCGGTGGTGCCCGCGCCTCAGCCGCCGCCGAGACTCCAACGCGCCGGCAGCAGCTGGCGCAGCGCCAGCGCCTGCCAGGCCGGACCCACCGCGCCCTGAGCCGCGGGGTCTGGCAAACGCCGCATTTGTGTACAGTGTTAGTGACCAGTGTGTAAGTGTAGTTGACCATGGGCAATCTAGTGTTAAGTGTAGTGGTAAAGTGAAAGACCAGTCCACTTCTCCCGTAGTGCATAAGCATAATTCTAGTGATTATTGTGATAGAGATGCTAGAGTGCCATTAGAATAAGCAAATATTGTTTATCACCTTGTCTCACGTCACTCACTAAATATTCAAGCATTTATTTTTTGTACCATTTTCACCATCATTCTTCTTCTCTCGCGGTGGCAGCATGTACGGGCAACAGCTTGTCGACAGTACCGTACATCACGTTTGGCATTGTCAGCGTATATGTCGCCACGCGTTATTATAATTTACATATTTTAAACAGTTCGCGTCAAGCCGCCAATCGGTTCGCGTGCTCACCTAACCATACCATTCAACCATTTTTACCATTAAACCATTTTAGTATAAGTTAAGCTTTCAATAAACATAATATTGAACTTAACTTGTATTTTACTCTGTACGGAACCAAACCACCGTACACAATTTATGTTTCGATTTATGGTTGTTTTACTCCATATTTAATATATTTGATACATATTTTTTATATTCAAAAGTAACTTATCTGCTTATAACTCCTCTAGTATTAAGTTTATTATAAAACTACTTAATACATACTAAGCGGCCTAAAAATACGCTTCTAACGAAGTATAATATGTATATATTTGATATAATTCGAAGAAAGTATTAGGCGAAAAGTAATTTTTTTTTAAATTAGCTCTGCTATAAAAACTTGTTATTTTGATTTGTGGTACTTTTGCATTGAATCAGCGATATATGAATTTGTGTACGTTGGTGATACCAAAAAATATTTTAAAAATAATATATGTCCATCTGCCTAACCTTGGCCGATTTTAATTAAGCTGCCTGTGATATATCTGATCATATAAGGAGTAAATTATGCTACTATTATTAAAAAAAATATTTGGCTTTTCGTAAAAAAAATTAGATCTTAGTCCACACTCCACGCGGAGGAAGTCGCGGGCACAGCTAGTAATAAATAAATAACAGTACCTCTCATGAGATAATCCAACAAATCACACTTTTATCACTGCACAAACTAAAACGCGCGGCGCGAAAGTGACTGAAAATTATAACCAATCTACAGACTAAAAACCATATATTGTTTTAAATATTCTGAATCAATAATGAAGTACTTTTACCAAAGAGCGTAAATCGCAAAACTTCATCTTACTAAAGTAGTCTGTATTTTTAGGAACGGAAGGTTAAAAACCGAATGGAATGTGGCGCTTAAACGTCATGAAGGTGCGACTTGAATTCCATCGAGAATCGGTGTAGCGCTTAAGTGCACATCTGGATGTAGATGAGTTAAAGAGATTTCTTTCAGCCAACTCGTAAAAGGAAAATAAATCAAATGAGTAGACTTGTACATAGTAATTATTAGATGTGTAAATTTTAAACCTCAAAAATACACAAAAAATCAGCATGTAAGAATATTTTAATTGCAATGTAAGTTTCACATTGTGGCTTTAACTGAGAAGTATAATGCTACTGACTAGTTGCGGTTTACAGTAATATTAATCATATATCTTGCCTCTATAAACATACATTACAATTGCACTTGAATACTATAGTAGTGCGAATAATTCAAACATACAATAATTTCAACACAGTATACTTACAGAACTAATTCAAAAAAATTCGTATGTCTTTTATTTCTCAGTAATATATTTAATAGTAGTTTTCAGCTCGCGGCCTTACCCGCGTAGACTAAACCATTTTGACGTTTTAAAGTGACACTTTTATTACATCGTCTCAAATTTTTTGGTCTGTGTGTCGCATATCGCGTGACGGTCGGCCGCGTAATGTGAAAAAAGTTTCATTTTTACCGTGGTTTCACAAAACCGCACAATCCGTTTTTCTTTTTCTTTATTTCTAGTTTTGGCGGTATAATGTAAACTATGATTAGATACGCCACGGTGTTTTGTTCGTGAAAATCGTGAAATTCGCTCAAATTTATTACAAAACGAGTTTTAAACCCGTGGCTGCCCCCACGTGGACTTGACCATTTTGCCTGTTCCATTTTTTCCTAGTTTAGTCGGTACATTAGAAAATATTTTTAGATACGCCGTGATGTTTTGTCCACGAAAACCACGAAATTTGCTCGAATTTATTACAACATTGAAAAGTAAAAGTCAACATTTCACTTATCTATTCTATATTCTATATACATATAATAAAATCGTAAGAAAGCCAAAACTGTACATTAAATATTCTTTTTAAAGAATACTTGGGGCGTGATCTACAATCGATGTCGAAGCCAAAAATATAGTTTTTAGAATTTTTGTCTGGTTGTCTGTATGTATGTCCGGGGTAAACTCAAAAAGTACTGCATGGATTTACTTCAAATTTTCCATGAATATTACTAATAGGTCGGGTCAACATATAGGCTACATATCACCTACGGGGGAGGAGCTGTGCGGAGTAAACTAAGTCCGCGCGGACGAAGTCGCGGGCAACAGTATTTAATAATTATAAACTGCTCCAAATGATGTAATTTTAAGGTAGCGATGGTAGTTTCGAATATTATCTATCTAATTAAAATACAAATAACATGAGAACCAAGTTCAATACAAGAATATGCGTTTCTTTCAACTTCGCAGACGGGATTGCATTTGAAATTCACATGTTGATTAAGGGTTGTAAGGGGGTGTAATGATTTAACTTGTTTGTAACGATTTTGTTCATCAAAAGAATATGTTACAACTGTGTTATATTAGAATACTAGCTGTGCCCGCGACTTCGTCCGCGTAGAGTGTGGACTAAGATCTAAGTTTTTTACGAAAAGCCAAATATATTTTTTTATACAATAGTAGCATAATTTACTCCTTATATGATTAGATATATCAGAGGCAGCTTAATTAAAATCGGTTAAGGTTAGGCAGACGGACATATATTATTTTTAATATGTTTTTTGGTATCAGCAACGTGCAAAAATTTATATATGTACTTAGTAAAAAGCTGTTGTCTTGACATTACAAACATACACTTTGATTTTATTTATAGGTAAGTATTGATGTTGCGCGGTTTTATCCGCGTTAATTTGTGGAAAGACCTAAAAATCTAATTACTTCTATAGTAACATTTAATGCATTACTTTAAGAAGGTTATAAGTACATCACAATATGATCAGTAAGAGTTAAACTATACTAAAAAATTGAAAATCAGTTGACTCTGCCGATCATCCCAGAACCTTCCCGCTAAGTTGAGGTATTCAAACAATAAAGCATTAAACAATGAACTTACGCTTGGAGTTTTGAACTTGAAGAGGTAAAAAAATATTTTTTAGCAAATCAGACCCGTACAAAGTAGCCAGTAGAAAGAAACTTTATAATATTACTATAAATCGTCATAACGGATAAGTCATATCGAAACGAAATTGTGATTACTTTATTACGCGTCATGTGTTCTTTAGTTTCCTAAGTAGGTTTTATTTTTTATTTTTACGTCTTTGATAAAATGTGATTTACGATGTATTATTAATTAGTATAATTCATGAACAGATCTTTGTCATTTAATACATACAGTTTTCTTTAATAAATAGTAATTTATTCTCCATATCACAGTATATTGTTATCAGCACCATCTAGTATATATAGTATATATAGTACATATAGTACGTATGTCGAGTCCTACGCAACACAGATAGGTGAGAAAATTTCTTTCTTTTTTAATTAAATTTAATAAAAATACAGTTTTTGTGCACATACCTAGACATATAAAGAACGTGCGTGTTAATTATTGTAAATATTACTACTTAACATGCAAGTAATGATTATTTCAATTGAATTATTTTTCTATTTTTGCAACGGAAACTGAATCCAGGATAAAAACTACCCTATATGTTGCTCGATACTCTCGGCTATCACCATGCCAAACTTCATTAATTTCTGTCCAGTCGATTTTGCGTGATGGACGCATAAATTAACAGACAGACAGACAAAAATTTTAATAATTAGTTTTTGTCTCTTGTGTTATCGATATCTTAACCGACCCCAATTAATATTTTTCAAAAAACTTTTATTTACAGAAATTACTTTTCTACTCTTATTATATGTATAGAATAGATAAATAAAATGTTTTTGGCCATATAAGAGATCAAGATTTTAGGCTTACATTGTACACATATTTTACGTAATTAGATGTGGTGATATATCAATTGATTATAAATACAATTATCAATCCTGAATTTGCGTTTCCATTACCTGTAGCACTGTAAGCGAGTTAATGTAGGCAAAAGGTACATTTTGCGAAAGGAGCATTATGCAAAAGGTACATTATGAGAAAGGTACATTATGAGAAATGTACATTTTGAGAATGGTACGTTTTGAGAAAGGTGCATTTTGCGAATGGTACGTTTTGCGCAGTGGGTACATTTTGCGAAAGTACGTTCTGCGACTGAACCATTTTATTTTATGGTTATTATATACTAGCGGCCTGTTACACGCTTCGCGACGTATCGTCATTTATTGAATTCATTTGTTACAAAAAAAATGTGATAAATGAAGAACCGCTGTACCGATCTTGTGCAAACTTCACATAAACCATCTAATAAATAGTCCGAACAAATCCTAAACATTTGGTTTGGATAGGTGAGCCCGTTCTTGAGTTATAAAATTACAACGAAAAATGGCATTGATTTTTATAAATATATATAGATTAATTTATGTTGACATGTAAGACAGATATTGTGGCACTTATTTCTGTCTATGTAACATATGTTTATTAAATCTGTATTGTAATTTGTGCACCCTAATCTGCAAGCAATGAATATTGCCACTCGTTGTCTGGAAGAATCACTCTTTAGCAATAAGACCCTCTATTTGTGCGCTTATTTTAAGTGTTATGTAAATGCTACTTGATTATGGTGTACATAAAGCATTAAATTATTAAATTAAATAAATATTAATGAACAATGTTACTTAGAACTTTAAATGAAATAATTAGTCAAATGAAAAATAATTTATAAATCAACATAAAGAAAAGCAAAATTATTACAATTGAAATTTAATATAAATATGAGAATCCTATAGAAGTATAATATAGATGATCAAAGAAATAACAAATCGACAATATTTGTAACACTTAAGACTAAATTGTATTTGCTCTCCGTAAAATTAGATATAAATATATAAGGAAACGGCAATAACACGCTTTGGATATGTTTCATTAGTATTTTCTTATGGACTGCTTATATGAGGTGACTCTGGGTTTGATGGGTAAATGCTTTTACAGCACAAAAGAATGAGTTAGGGTTATATGTAACATGAAACATCACACAAAAACAAACTTTAAGCCTATTTTTAAATCTGAGAATATTAAAACTTCCTTGTATGTAGGTACATTAGAGCAGCTTGTTTTTTTAAGAACACACTAAATACTTTAAAATCAACCGCAATTTAGTACAAATAACAGACAAGCAAGCAAGCCCTATGTGCCATAGTATAGACTACAACATAGTCATGGTACAAAAAAAAAGTTTTTTTTATATGTATGTACATTATTTCTGTTATCAATTACTAAGCATAATGAAATAGCTAACTATAAGCCGGTATAAAATACAAATGCATATATGGCTAATTTCTCATTCTCTGTAAAAGAATACCTATTTAAATTGTAAAAATGTCAATATCTAGTCAGATGTTAAGATAATAGTTAGTGGAAATGTAAGTATATGTATATATAGTGTCATTAGTTACTTGTTAGACTTGCTTTATAAAGAAATTAATAATTAGATTAAATAATATATAAATAATTTAATATTATATAATTAAATGTAAATTAATATTTAAATAAATAATTACCTAAGGTAAAACAAATTTTTATGAGATATGTTTAACAATGTAATGTAGGATTTAGTAGTAAGAAACTAAAATTGGTACACTTTAGGTTAGAATGAGTAAAACCATATAATTGACTTTCAGAAAAAAAATAATATAATTAGGTATATGGAGTAAAATTGGTCAAACATTTGTAAATTAATCTTATATAATTTATAGATTTTTAGAATATTAATTTTATCGATGCAATGAGTTATGTGTAAAAAAAATATGTAGAATACAAAGTGTATAGTTTATAATTAGTAAAATTTCATTCAAATCCGTTCTCTTCAATCAAATCCGTAGTCTTGGCGTAATTGAGTAATAAACATCCATACATCCAAACTTTAGCATTTATAATATTAAAATAGATGCAGGTTACAAGCTGAAGTGAAGTTTTGTTTATATTTACGTTTACTATAACAAATATAATAGATTACAACTTAAATAAAACTAAAATAATGTTTTGTTTAAAATTATATTTACTATGGATCAACAGAATATATATCAACTTAAAGTAATACGCTTAATAAAGTACGTAACACCAAAGTAAAATAAAGTATTATGTATAATTTTTATAAATATATAAATGTTATATAACTTATAACATAAATTAAAATGAAATTATGTAGCAAAACTGCTTACTTTTTGCTTTCATAGAAGATATAAATAACACTGTATTACTACTTGTTTTTAAATAATTATGATTATGATTAGTAAGTTATTGAATGTTAGGATTGTGTACAAGCAAATTTTTTTTCCTCGTAAAAAGAAATATATTTGTGTCGACTTATAGTATGGGCGAAGGTAATGATTTAACTAGTTGTACTTTTGCATCTTCAATATTTCCTAACTGATGCCCTAAGGATTTACGGAAAAGTTAATTTTAGAATTGAGTAGTGTGCCGGGAGTCACACTTTGCCGGATGGCCGAATGTAATGATTTAACTTGTTTGTAATGGTTTTACCGCCACCCATCACGCCAGGCCCGAATAGGCGAGTCGAGGGGAGCAGAGTGCCAAATAGGCACGTGGAATGTAAGAGGTGGGTTGGAAGATAAGATGCATGAATTGATAGATGTAATGAATGAGAGATGCCTAGATGTTTTGTGTGTAACAGAGACTAAACGTAAAGGTAGTGAAACCACTGTTCTCCCCGGTGGCATGATGGCTCTGTGGTCTGGTGTGCCCCAGAGCGATCATGCTGGCGCCGGAGTAGGTATTCTTCTATCGTCACGCTTAGTCTCTGGTCTGAAAGATTATGGGATGGCTGGCTCGAGACTTCTCTGGGTCCGGATCAAACTGGGAATCACGAGACTCTTTTTGGTCGCATTATATGCACCGGTAAGCTCTTCGTCGCCCAGTGACCTGGAAAAGTTTTGGGATTCTGTAAGGGATGTTCTGGATATGGTTGATGACAATGCAAGAGTCATTTTGTGTGGTGATTTGAATGGATGGGTCGGGACTAAGCGGCCTGGTTTCGATGCCGTTCTTGGTCCGTATGGTGACAGTAGAGTGAACGACGCCGGTAAGCACATTGTGGAATTGTGCATGGAAAGGAATCTTCTTGTGGCTAACACAATATTCCCTCATAAGGACATACATTTGTATACATGGAGAAGGAATGACCAAAAGAGTGTGATAGATCTGATTTTGATTGATAGTAGACTCCGCAGTTGTTTAATGGATACGCGCGCCTACAGAGGTCCCAATCTGGAAACGGACCACTATTTGGTCGTAAGCCGATATAGGGGTCTGTTTAAGAAGTGGAGACATTGGCGACAACGTGTTCCATTCGGAGAGCTTGAAAGGATAAAGAGCGAAAAGTTGCAAGACCCGAGTATAAGGAGTATGTATGAGATTCAGGTTCGAGATAGGTTGGCGAAAGTGAACCTACCGGACTTGGATGTAGACGAATTTTGGAAAGTTTTGAAAGATAGTATGATAGTAGCCGCGAAAGAAGTATGTGGTAGTACAAAACTGTGCAAGTCAATGGAAGGAGATGCATGGTGGGATGATGAAGTGAAAGCTGCGATTGAGAGAAAGAAGAAAGCATGGCTAGACTATGTATCATGTTTGCAAGCGAATGATGGTATGAAAGACAAGAAGAAAGAATTGTATCGTTGTTGTAAGAATGCCACCAAAACCTTAGTGAAAGAGAAGCGTGAAAGAGAATGTTTGAAAGCGGAAGAGAGACTGGCGAGCAACTTCGAGGCAAACACCAAACTTTTTTGGAGGGAGGTGAAGAAGTCTAGGAGTTGTTCGGCAGCCTCCAGAATGAATAGGATTAAATCTAAGGATGGTGACATTCTTACAAGCACAGAAAGCGTGTTAAAATGATGGAGTGAATATTTTGGAGATGTGTATGATGCTGTTCAGGACGCTGCCTCCGTCTCTGACACAGTAAGTGACTCAGAGACGGTGGAAGCGTACCAGGACATTACTATGCAAGAGATCGTATGGGCGATAAGAAGTATGAAAAACAGAAAGGCTGCGGGAATAGATAAGGTGACTGCTGAGATGATCAAATACGGTGGTCCTGCCGTCTGGGACTCTTTTTGGGTCCTCTGCAATACATGTTGGAGGACCGGTAGAGTACCCGAAGACTGGCGGCGCGCGGTCATCGTGCCCTTGTATAAAGGCAAGGGCTCACGTATAGACTGCAATAGCTATAGGGCCATCAGTTTGATCAGCTTAGCATCGAAGGTGTATGGTAAGATCATTGAAAGGAGAATGCAGGGGAAGTTCGAGGGAATGTTGTGGGAGGCACAAGGGGATTTCAGATCTGGAAGAGGATGTATGGATCAAGTTTTCTCACTCCGCAACATCGTAGAGAAGCATCTGGCTGTCGGCCAGAAGGTTTTCTGCGGTTTTGTGGATTTGGAGAAAGCGTTTGATAGAGTTGTGCGAAAGAAACTTTGGGACATTTTACCCAGTTATGGGATAGATGGGCGTCTGCTGCGTGATTTGCAATCCATGTACTGGGATTGCAAAGCATGTGTGCGGGTGGACGGCAACATATCGCCCTGGTTCGATGTCAATATCGGCGTCAAGCAGGGTTGTGTGTTGTCAGCTCGTCTGTTTATTCTATATCTGGATAAGTGTCTCCAAAGATTGAGGTCATTGAATGTGGGAATGCGCATGAGTGATCTAGTGGTGAACTGCCTGCTTTATGCAGATGACGCTGTACTTTTAGGCTCAACTCCATCTGAGCTGCAAACACTGGTCACAGTTATGAATGAGGATTGTAAGAGTATGGGCTTACATTTGAACGCGAAGAAAACTAAAGTTTTGGTATTTGAAAGAGAAACAACCAGAACGGATGTAAGAGTTGTGGTCGATGATGTAGTGCTGGAGCAAGTGGATGAGGTTGTATATCTTGGATGTGCTTTTAGCAGGGATGGAAGGTACACCGCTGATGTTGAAAGAAGAGTGTGTGCAGGGAACAGAGTGAATGGAGCGTTAGGGAGATTACTTAATAGCACAATTTTAAGTCAGGGTGCCCGTCTAGCCTTTCATAATCATGTGCTTATCCCAACGCTATTGTATGGAAGTGAGAGTTGGGTATGTCAGAAAGGGCATGAAAGTAGACTCAACGCGGTCGAGATGAGGTCGCTAAGAAAAATATGTGGTGTGACACTCGCGGACCGGGTTCGTAATGCCAAAGTGAGAGAGAGGCTAGGTTTGAAAGAAAGTGTCGGTGTAAAGATGAGAAAGGGCATGCTCCGTTGGTTCGGACATGTAGAAAGAATGGTAGATGAAAGGTTAACAAAACAGATATACAACGCGAATGTGGAAGGATGTAGGTACCGGGGAAGACCTAGACTGACATACCACGATCAGATTGATCGAGTACTGTCCGAAGGTGGTGTCAAGAGTCTTCGCAACCGGCGTGTGTGTATGAAGAGAGTGATGAATGTGGAAGAAGCGAGACAAGCCTGCAAGGATCGTGATGTATGGCACTCGGTTCTCTCTGCCTACCCCGTAAGGGATCTGGCGTGAAGATATGTTGTTGTAATGGTTTTATTCATCAAAAGAATATGTTTCAATTGTGTTATATTAGAATAAGTGACAAAATATGGCAACACTAGGCGTCATCTTCCTATTCGTTAAAGTTGTAAAAGCTAAACGGCGGGACAGAACGCATCAAGATGGCGCGTAGTGGGGCTTACGATATGAGAGACCTCATTTTCGGCGACAGACGGTTCTGAGCCATAAGCTCGACAACTTGTGAACACTCAAGTCTATAATTGTAATGTTAAAATAGTCTGCAAGAAGTACATTAAAGAAATATCAAGCTTGTATTATATTTTATTCACGAAACGTTCAACAGCATATACAATAGCTAGCATTTCTTTTTCGATTTGAGCATAACGAGATAGTGTATCGGTAAGAGTAAGAGAAGCAAATTCTACTGGCCGTCCTGCTTGCAAGAGCATCGCTCCTAGCGCCTCTGCGCTTGCGTCTACCGACAACAATACTGGGGCATCGGAAGAAAACAACGCTAAAACTGGTGCGCTGGCTATCTTATTCTTTAAGGCGATTACACCTGCGAACGACCTTGAGTTAGTGACAGGCGCAGCGTAAATACTATTCCGCACGCCGATATCTCCAAAAGTCAAAGAGTATATACAGTGGGTGTAGATACGTTTTAACATTTTTGTTTACCATGTATGAACTTTTATCATCATGAATCAAATGAATGTTAGCAAACTCAAAACCCATAACCGATAATCGGTCATTTATCGATTCATTTTATAAAAACGATAAATATCGAAAAAGAAAACAGTAAATATCCAAAATCGACAAAAGAATTATTATATGACAATTTTACACAATAATGACTGTTACGTATCCTATTATAATATACAATACATCTCGTATAGCACTTTATTTTAATACATACAATTAACAATTTTAACAAAACCTTTAAAATGTGATTTTGTAAAAAGTGATCTCTTAAATAACCTTTAAAAATTTAAGTTTTTGTTTAGAAATCTCATAAGAAAAAGTAGAGATTTAATTTAATTGCAACCATATCTGTATGCTTTCAATAAAATTAAAAGGAAAGTTTTAAACAGGTTGATTAATTTAGACTATTTGTATGTATAATATATTTAATTTATATTTATTTCATTTCTTATGATAGCAAACAAGTAAACAGTTTTCTTGAAAGAAACATATAAACATCGCCTATAGACACTAAAAATGTTAATGGTGCATTGCTATTCTTGTAGCAGGGTTAGAATGTTACATGCATATGCTTACCTTGCCCACAAAACCGAATCACGACAGTTAAAAACACCGACGCTATTGCGGCAGGAATATGTAACGTGGTAGTTCCAAAACCGGGTTGATGTGTTGCAAAAAACCAAGGTCGAAAAAAATAACTAATGATTATAATAACTGCCTCGTAGTCAAGGGGATAACCTAAAGTTTGGTTTAAGGTATTTTTCGAAAATTCACAAATCTCAATAGCAGCTTGGAGTCTGGCGGTTGGTGTGTTACCACTTCCATGCCTCGGATGAGCACATAAAGCAGTCGGTCCTAGTTATTGCTAAAACAACAACAACGACGATATATATTCACGCCAGTCCCTTTACGAGGTATGCAAAGAGAACCGAGTGCAATAGTGCGAGTGCTTTCAGCCCCTTAATACCCTCTTTTACCTCTTTAGGAGATAAAACTCAAAGTTTCCTTACATGCACGTTTATGTAATTGAAGTAAAGAGTATAACTAATAAATTTGAAAAGATTTTGATGAAACAAATTTTATTTGTTACACAAACTTAACCACATTTTCGATCCTTTTAAGGGATGAAATTTAAAAAACACTAAACTCGTATTCATTTAATTGTGTTAAAAAATATAAATACTAAGTTTTAAATAATTTCCACAATATTCTACAATAAACAATATATTTTTTTAATACAAACAAAAACGCTTTTTTTACCCTTTTAAGGAATAAATGTATGAAATCCCTAAATATATAATTTTTAAATTGTGTTGAAGAACATAAGTACCAAATTTCAAGTTATGTTGACCATAAGCGTTTAATTTTTCATATGAATTGTAACACCCATTTTTACTCCTTTAAGGGATGAAACTCCGAACTTCATTACGCGCATGTTTCTTTAATTTGGATTGAATTGAATAAGCAGGTACTACATTTTATGAGAGTTTAGATGATATAAACTTTTTATTTTAATACAAACTTATACACTTACCCTTTTAGTGGATGAAATTAAAAAAAAAATCTAAAATATGAATTTCTTTAATTGTATTAAAAAGCATAAATACTAAATTTTTAGTAATTTCTACGACAAATAATTCATTTTTCATACAAAAATTATTTCTCCTTTTACCCCTTTATGGGATGAAATTCATAAATGCGTATTTATTTAATCTTATTAAAAAGCATTAATACTAAATTTTAAGTAATATACATTTTTTTTTAAAACAATCATTAACGCCCCTTTTACCTCTTTAAGGGATTAAATTACATCATAAGAACAACCTCTGTAAAAAATCAGCCTTCCCGCTCCAAACTTATTATCTACTATAAAAAACGTTCAAGCGTAAACGAAATGTCCAATTTTTAAAAAGCACAACCTTATTACTGTGCCAAACGCACTATCTGTATTATTACTCTTTGACTCTAATGTGGAGAGCGGTATACGCTGACGTGCGACACAGCCTCCTCGTACGAACGCTATCGGGAGACTGACTTTCGGAGCGAGCGCTGTCCGCGAATGAAATAATAAGGTTTTTATTGATTTAATGGCACACTATAATGATTTTGTAAAATGTTGAACTTAAATTTTATAAAGCAATAAATTGTCTGTAACAAAGTGAAAAAATCATCAAAATCGTTTCAGTAGTTTAGAAGTTATAAGAAAATTCTTGCGTAAAAATAAGAGAGATATTAGATTTTTTTCGTCAAAAATAACAATGAAATTTGAAAAAACGAACTTAAAATTTAAAGTTAATTATATTTTACGTACAATGTATATTCTTTAAATTATTGGATTAACGGTTTAGGAGAAGTAGGCTTTCAAAGAGAAGTATATTTCGTAGTTTGGCGTATGTTATCGCCTTAATTATCCACAGCTTCAGAATGCTGTACGTCCCAAATCCACTCGGAATTCTTTTTTAATAAATTACGGAACACTATTACTGACTCTGAATAATTAGGTATAAATTTAGATAAATAATTAATCATTCCAAGAATCCTCTCTAAAGCTTTCCGGTCAGTCGGATAAGGCATATTTAAAATAGCTTTTGTTTTCTCTGGGTCAGGGCGCATACCATCTTTATCGAATTTGTGCCCTAAATGCACAATCTCACTAACTGCAAATTTACACTTATCCCGATTATACCTAATGCCAATTTCCCTTGATGTTTGTAACAACTTTTCCAATCTTATGTCATGTTCCTCTTTGGAACGGCCCCAAAATATAATATCATCGGCAAAGGACTCAACGCCCTGCAGTTCTTCAAAATATTGCCTTATTTTGGCATGAAAAACTTCAGTGGCACAATTAATCCCAAATGGTAGGCGCAAAAATTGGTATCTACCAAATGGAGTACCAAATGTACACAAATCCGCACTATAATCATCAATTTGGACCATCCAAAATGAAGATCTAGCATCTAATACACTAAAATAACAAGCACCGCGTAGCTTAACGGCAACTTCAGTCACAATAGGCAACGCGTAGTGGGCGCGGCGTATCGCGCGGTTCAGAGGTCGCGGATTTTTTTTGGCCACTACTACTATAGCATTTACCCAGTCTGTAGGATGTGAAACCTTACGAATAACACCTAAATTTCCATTCGCTGTAGTTGCGTCAATAATTTATTACGTAAACTGAAAGGAACTTTCCTAACGGGACAAACAACAGGTTGTATATTATTATTTAAACTTATCCTGTATGTACCCGGAAGCTTTCCTAGGCCCTTAAAAAGATCATTATAATGATGAAGTATTTAGTTTAGAGTTAAGATAACAGATGTCGCTATACAATATTACATCGCGTTATCGTTTGCTTTTCATTACTTTGTATTAGCAATAAATGTCTTTTTGTCGTTGTTAAGAATTATAACCAGTCACTGAGTAACGAAGTTTTATTTACACCTTCGTGAGTCGTGCAAATTTTTGGGAAAGCAGTGAACATAATGGCCCTTGCGAGTCGGAAGTGAAAACTTTCACCAGGTGGCGTTGTGATCAACTGAGAACCTCGACACAGAAGCCGATTGTTTCTGATGAGGTGACTAGACCAGAAGCAAGGTCTTCTACTGATCCATTTTAGTTCCGGAACAAAACCTGAAGAGGGCGTTGCAGTTGTACACGTAATAGCACGAAGAAAATTTCAACTAGTGTGGAGAGGTGAAGTGAGTGTTGTATGGTGAAAAACTGTGAGTACATTTATTAATTATTCTTATACAAAGGTTTGAAGATAGTGCATGTAAAATAACTTTGGACTTATAAAATTTAACAGTGTAGTTTAGACTTAGAATAATTCAAGAAAAAGTGATACGACGGGGAATCTATGTCCAATTTACATAAAAATAAAGTTTAAAATCACTTAGAAAATTTGAAGATTTTAGAACTTGCAAAATTTTAGAACTCTTAAGTGTTAAAGTAAAATTCATTAGTTAAGTGTGATTATTTTTAAGTTTACTGTAACTGATTGTCTTGTTTTAATTGTAAAAAAAAATGGAGTCTTTGTTTAGAATACAAAATGATATTTCGGCGACAATATCTAGAGCTCAAACTAATTTTAAAAAGTCACCAAAGGATAGGATTACGTTATCATATGTTGAAACTCGACTTGAAATTTTGGAAACACAATGGATTAAGTTCAATGAAACTCATCAAAAAATCATAAGCGGTTGCGAATCTGAGGAATTAAGTGAATCAGAATATATTGAAACTGATTTATTTGGTTTAACAGAAGAACTATATTGCGAATACAAAACCAAATTAAAGGATTCTTTGAACTTAATCAAAAAGGATCTTCCCAGTGTTTCCCAAAATAGTCAGGTGACCAATGAACAGAGACCTTCCTTAAATAGCAATATTCGATTGCCAAAAATTACAATTCCCACGTTCTCCGGTAATTATTCTGAATGGATTAGCTTTAAAGATCTATTTGTTTCTCTAATTGATAGCAATGAATCATTGGACAGTGTCCAGAAATTGCACTATCTAAAATCTCATTTATCGGGAGAAGCGCAACAATTAGTGCGTCACATACCCATTACCAGTGCAAATTATAAACTTTGTTGGAATCAACTGCAGAAACGCTACAGCAATAGAAGATATATTGTAAATTGTATATTAAAGCGATTTTTTAGCATTAAAAATGTTTCTGTGGAGTCATCAAGCGCTATAAAGGAGATGTTAGATAGTAGCAATGAATGTATTAATGCACTAAAGAATTTAAATATTAAAATAGAAAATTGGGATATATTATTAATTTATATTTTATGTTCAAAGTTAGATTTAGAATCAAGAAAACAGTGGGAGGCAAAGGTTTGTAATTGTACTGAAGAATTGCCAACTTTTACTCAATTTAATGATTTTTTGGAACAACGATTTAGATCATTAGAATTTTGTGATAGTAAAATCGCAAGAATTGGTCATAACACAAAATCACTTCACACCACAAATATATCATGTCCTTTTTGTAACGAAGGCCACAAACTTTACAACTGTAAACAGTTCTCTAATGAAAATATTGATGCGCGACGAGACTTTGTTCAGTCCCGCGGTTTGTGTTATAATTGTATGGGATCAAATCACTCAGTGGTCTCCTGTCGCCAAACGACGCGATGTCGAATATGTAAAAAACGTCACCATTCTTTATTACATCCCAAAAATTCTGCATCATTAGTTGAAATTGAGCAAACCGAAGAACATACACCAATTTCAACGTCACAGAGCGAAGGTGATTCAAAATCTGTGACCTACTTTGCCAATAATCAAAGTCAAATATTACTGGCTACCGCCTTGGTAAAGGTTAAAGGAAAATATGGCTCTACAACACTCAGGTCTTTATTAGATCAGGGATCGCAGACATCTTTTATTACGGAGTCTGCAGTGCAATTGCTTGGGCTGAAGAAAGTCTCAGCAAGGGGCTTAATTTCAGGGCTAGGAGGTGACCAAACTGGAACAATAGAATCCAAGTTTGTTGTTAATTTTACAATCCAATCACTTCATAACCCAGCGTTTGTAGTCAGTATCAAAGCCCATGTACTCAGTAGACTCACATCTCTTCTTCCTGAAAGAAAAGCAATACCTCAGACTATAATAGGATTGTCAACCAAGGATCTAGCTGATCCTACTTTCAATATTCCGAATAAAATAGATATTTTATTAGGAGCTGAAGTATATAGTCAGATTTTGCAGGACGGCTTAATTCGGGGTTCACCTGGTTCTCCGATAGCTCAAAAAACTCAATTAGGTTGGATTCTATCAGGTTGTATTCTGTCCGATTTTCCTGAAACACGTTATAGCTCTTATAACAATAGATTAATTAGTATGCATACTTGTGTAGATTATAATGAATTGCTGCGTAAATTTTGGGAAATTGAGTCAGAAAATTCGTTTACTTTTAAAAAACAACTTACGGTCGAAGAGCAAATGTGTGAAAATATATTCAGAGAAACGACAAAGCGAGATGTACAAGGTAGGTATATCGTTAAACTCCCATTTCGTGATGAAAATCCAGGTTGTAAATATGGAAATTCTAAGGACATTGCTATTAAACGTTTTTATATGTTGGAAAAAAAATTGTTGAAAAATCCAAATTTAAAAACACAATATTCCGCAGTACTCAAAGAGTATTTAGATCTTGGTCATATGTCGGTATTATCTGACCAGGAAAAGGATAAACCTGGGACAGTCTACCTTCCTCATCACGCAGTGGTTAGGGAGGACAAAACAACAAGCAAGGTTCGCGTCGTTTTTGATGCGTCTTGCATTTATTCAAATGGTACCTCTTTAAACAAAGATCTGCTTGTGGGACCCACCCTTCAACCTGATTTGAGAGACATAATACTGCGTTGGCGGTTACATCCTATTTGTATAGTAGCAGATATTGAGAAAATGTACCGTCAATGCAAGGTTTATGAAAGTGATACTGAATTTCAGCGCATAGTGTGGCGCAACCCTGACTATCCCAATTCACCCTTAGAACATTACAAATTATTGACGGTAACTTTCGGCACCGCTTCCGCTCCTTATCTAGCTGTTAAAGCTCTTCAACAAGTTGCTCTAGATGACGGCGCAGATGTACCTGAAATCAAACAAAGAGTATTAAACGATTTTTATATGGACGATTTATTAACAGGTTGTCAAGAAGTAGATGAAGGAAGAAGGATATGTAAAGGAATAAGTCAATTATTACAAGGAGCAGGGTTTAAACTTTAACTTTATCAAGAATAATTTACCTATGTTTAGTTGATTTAGTAATATAACATCACTCCTTATAGTTTCCTTTATTATTTCACTTCACTTTTACTATAACAACAAAAATGGATTTATCACTATCAATGTCCTCCAATACTGAAGAAATCATTAGAACATTCAATGCAAGGATGAGTGAATATGATGATAAACTTCAAAAACTGGCTGCTTCAGCTGCTACTAGCTCATCTTCAGATCTGGCCGTTCTCACTCAAGACTTCATGAACTTCAAAACCTTAGTGTGGAAGGCACTGGCTTTGTTAAGGTCACAAACTGAATTAATGGCACTTGGACTGGAAAGACATGAAGCTTTCTTGCGGAAAAAGATTTTACTTTTACATGGCATTCCTGAAGATGTGACTATGACTCCACTAGCCAAGGTGACTAGTATATTTTGTGATCAAATGGGTCTGACTGACTTTTCTAGTAACTTTATTGAAACTTGTCATAGGTTGGGTAACAGTAAAGGTAAGCCAAGACCAGTTTTATTAAGATTCCGTGATCTTCAGTATCGTCAGCAGATTTGGGAGAATAAAACAGCTTTAAAAGGATCTGGCTACACTGTCTCAGAGTTCCTGACAAAATCTAAGCACCAGATCTTCATGGAGGCGCGTAAGCATTTTGGAATTAAAAACTGCTGGTCTTCTGATGGTAAAATTATTATTCTGCTGCCTGATAAAACTCGTTGCAAAATTGAAATGATATCTGAATTAAAGAAGCTCATCGTACAGTTTCCTGCGCAATCAGATGCTCCGCATACTGATCCTCCTAGCCCACAAGTGATGCCAGTGAAGACAATTAGTGTTAATAAGTCTCCCCGAAGACAAAGGCGTAGGTAAATTATAATACTGTTTTAACCATTTTTGTAGATATCTGTACATAATATTCAAACTTCTTGTGCTCAGTTAGCATTGTAATTCAAAAGTAAATTAAGTTTTTGTTTGTTTGATTACACATTGTTTTTCTAGTTTTTGGTTATGTGTCTCACAAATGTTAACAAGATCACACACATTTTAATTTATTGGCATCATATATTTGCGGGTGTAACTGGCTTTCTCAGCTAATTTTGTTAACTTACTATAAAACGGGTATTATTATATATTATTTTTAACAAATACACGTAATTACACTTTACATAGTTTATAACTTTTGAATTTGATGTTTTGTGACAGATGTCGATTGACGTAATGACATATACTTTGAAAACTGACAGTTTAAAAACAGACAAGGTAATGGCCATGTTTGCATAAGGCCTTAAGTCGGTTAGGTATTGTTATTTTTAAATTGTCATAAATTGCCGTGTATGTTATTGCTATTAATTTTCTATATTATGTTGTTTATGTTCTTTCTTTTTATATAGGGGTGGTGTTGTAATATGGGTCAACAAATTTATATCTAATTTTATATTATTACTTTTGATATTTTTTTTATGTTATTTTATTTCATAGTTTAATTTATTTATTGTACTTTTGATAAATTAGGTGAATAAGCTTTTTTTTTAATTATTATTTTATTTGTTGAAATACACCATAAATAGTTTTATAATATAGGTTATTATACTAATGGATGATGATAATGAATTCCATAATGATTTTTTATCCTGCTCTTCATCCGATGGTGAATTTTTGAGCGCTGGCAGTGATAGTGCGACTCTTGATACTTCCTTAAATGGACAACTTTGTTCTATTTTTACAGATTTTTCAAATAATTTTAATGTAGTTCACATTAATGCTCAGAGTATTCCTGGCCATTACTCAGATCTTTTGACAGTTTTCAGTAGCAATAATGTTGATGCCATTCTTGTTTCGGAATCTTTCTTAAAGCCTTCCCTTTCATCTTATCAATTTACCTTGCCGGGATTTGTACTCATTAGAAATGATCGTACATGCAAAGGTGGCGGAGGTGTAGCCATCTATCTTCGTTCAGATATTTCCTACAATATTCTTGCTGTTTCTCCCAGCGAATATAATGAAGCTGCCGAATTCATTTTTCTTGAAGTATGTCTAAATCACACAAAGATTCTATTATCAGTCATTTATAGCCCTTCACTCCACGTTAATTATTTTCCCACACTTGATAGTTTACTCAATGATTTTAGACCCATTTATAAACACATTTTATTGCTTGGTGATTTTAATACATGTCTTTTAAAAAATGACTCTCGCTCTCATCGGCTGCTTTCTCTGCTTGCTGGATATGATATGCATGTTCTTTCCCTCTCAGCAACTCACAAGTCTCCAAACTGCTCTCCATCTCTTCTGGATTTAATGATTGTTTCACAACCATCCTGTGTCAACATCCACGGCCAAATCCCATCTTGCTTTTCTTATCACGATTTAATTTTTCTCTCGTACAAAATTCGGGTACCAAAAGCTAAGGCTGCCTTCTCTCTTCGTCGTTCTTTTAAAAATATTGATTGTGAGTCATTAATAGATGATGCAACAGCTATTGATTGGTCTCCGGTATTAAATAGTGTTGACATTGACACCAAAGTGAGTTGCTTTAATTCTTTAATTCTTAACCTATATGACAGCCATGCTCCAGTTAAAAGAATCAAAATTAAACATAAACCATCTCCCTGGATAACTGACGACATAAAAAAGGCCATGGCTGTAAGAGATCGGGCAAATCGTCGTTATAAAAAGCTGCCTACAGAATATAACTTAAATCAGTATAAGCTCTCTCGCAATAAATGTAACAAGCTTTGTCGTTCTGCCAGGCGTTGTTACATCCACGACACTATCGCCAGTTCTAATCCTCAGGAAACTTGGAGATTCCTTAAATCTCTTGGCATTGGCAAAATTCAGTCTTCCGGTGATGGTATTACCGATCTTAATATTCTTAATACATATTTTTCCACTCCTCCAATTTTATTAAATGATGCTACTAAAACTATTACACTCAATTCTCTCTCGTCTACTTGTTTGCCTAACTGTCCCTATTTCTTTTTGAAACCGGTGTCTGAGGAAGTGGTTAAAAAGCATATTCTCTCTATTTCTTCTGCAGCAGTAGGTAATGACAATATATGCTCTCGAATGATTTCACTAATTATTCCCCAAATTCTCCCTATTATTACTCACATTTTTAATTTTTCTTTTTCTTCTAATTCGTTTCCGGCTGTTTGGAAATTGGCTAATGTTATCCCTCTTCCCAAAATTTCTAAACCTTCTGTTGCATCAAACTATCGACCAATTTCCATACTTCCTTTCCTTTCAAAAGTTTTAGAAAGTATCGTTCAATCTCAATTAGCAGATTTCCTACACACAAATAAGTTGCTAAATTCATATCAATCGGGGTTCAGGCCTGGCCATAGTACCGTCACTGCGCTAGTGAAAGTTTTCGATGATATTCGATTGGCAATTGATTCAAAACGACTTACTTTGATAGTTTTACTAGACTTTAGCAACGCATTTAACTCAGTTGATTTTGATGTGCTCCTTGGGATTATGCGTTCTCTTAAAATTTCGACTTCTGCGTTAGATTGGTTTAGTTCTTACCTTCGGGGTCGTAAGCAGCGTGTTTTATACAAAGAATCTTATTCTGATTGGCTAGATATTACAGCTGGTGTACCCCAAGGTGGAGTTCTTTCTCCTCTGATATTTTCCCTTTTTATAAATTCAGTATCATCTTATATATCTTCCAATTACCATCTCTTTGCTGACGATTTACAGCTATATCGACATTTTAGCCATGAAGATTTAACAAATGCTGTAGATATGATTAATAGAGATCTGGATGCTATTCATTCTTGGGCCCAGTCCTATGGTCTCTGTGTTAACCCGAATAAATCTAAAGCTATAGTTATTGGCAGTCGGTATATGTTAAATTCTTTAGATATTTTAAATTTGCCGCCAATAGTATTTAATAATTCTATTATCTCTTACTCTGACCAGGTCACGAATTTAGGTGTAATTTTCAACTCAGATTTATCTTGGGAATCCCATATCAACAATATATGTAAAAAAGTCTATTTCGCTTTTCATTCTCTAAATGCTTTAAAAAACTTTCTCCCCTTCAAAACTAAAATTTCTCTAATACATACTCTAATTTTACCTATACTAGATTATGCCGATTCTTGTTTTCTAGATGCTACTGAAGAACTCATTAATAAACTTGAGAGGCTCCAAAATCTATGTATCCGTTTTGTCTTTGGCTTGCGCAAGTACGACCATATCTCGAACTTCAGAGCCCAGCTTAAGTTACTTCCTATTCGTCTTCGCAGGAATACTCATATTTTGTGTCTACTTTTTAGAATACTGTTTAACCCAGCAGCTCCTCAATACCTTCGTGAACGGTTCTCCTTTTTACATTCCCCTGATTCTCCTTGTCGCAAATCTGTCCGTTCGTTATTGAAGTTTCCTGAATCTCATTCTCAAGCCTATTCTCGCTCTTTTAGTGTTCAGGGCGTTAACTTATGGAATTCACTCCCATTTCATGTTCGTGATAGTCCATCCCTGCCAGTTTTTAAAAAACGATTAAGAAATCACTATCTGTCTTTCTCTTTTAAACATTAGTTATTTCTGTGTATAATTTTTATTTTTGTTATTTTTTATTTCATAGTTTCGTAAGTCATTCTCATTTTTTCTTTTTTTCTTTTGCTTATCTCATGTGTATTTTAACTTTAAGGTTGATTGTGCACAATGTCTGCCGTTTCTTTATAATCGCTTCATAAGCCGGGTAGGCTGGAAGAAATCTTTATTACCTTAGAGATAAGTCTACTTTTTGTACGTTTTTAGTTATATTTTTTTTTCTCTGTAAAATCTATAAGTTGTGTACAATAAAATATTAAATAAATAAATAAATAAATAAATTACAAAAGTGGTGTAGCAATAGGGAAGAATTACTTGAGGGCATAAGGGATATAGGAGAGGAGCAAAAAGGGGTAATAGAGTTAAAAAAAGACAATATTAGAAAAATACTCGGACTTACCTGGAACCGACAAGCTGATGTTTTCAAATACTGCATTAATTTGCCACGGTTAGTTCACCCAGTAACAAAAAGAAAGGTTGTGTCGGATATAGCGAGTTTGTTTGATCCGCTTGGGTGGATTTCACCTGTAATAATTGTAGCTAAAATATTCATTCAAAAATTGTGGATCTCTGGTATAGACTGGGATGATGAATTACCTGCACAATTGTTGAATGAATGGATGAAATATAGGGAAAACTTAAACTTACTTACCAACTTTCAAATACCTAGATGGATACACACAAGGACAGATGATGTTCAATTTGAATTACATGGTTTCAGTGACGCCTCCAACGATGCTTACGCCGCGGTTGCATATGCTCGGGTTGTTGATATTAATGGTAATATTTACACCAATCTGATTGCTGCTAAAACGAAAGTTGCTCCTGTCAAAATCGTATCAATTCCACGCTTAGAATTATGTGGCGCAGTTTTATTGTCAAAATTACTCACCGATATTTCATCAACTTTACGAATTCCAAAACAGAAGGTACACGCCTGGACTGACTCGACAGTGGTGCTGGCTTGGTTAAGCAGTCACCCAGGTCGGTGGAAGCCATTTATTGCAAATCGTGTTTCAGACATACTTACTCAGTGGAATCGCGATCAGTGGTCTTACGTTCAATCTAGTGATAATCCAGCTGATTGCGCATCACGAGGGATTTCATATATAAACTTTCCAAAAAACGACTTGTGGTATCGTGGTCCAAAATGGCTGCAAGAAAAAAATATTCCATACACTAAAACCATTAATTTAGATACAAATTTAGAAGAAAAAATTAAGAAAACTTACCATATTGCAAAGCAAGAAGAATTCGACCTATGGAGACGGTATTCGTCGTTAAAAAGACTTATTAAAATTGTTGCTTACTGTAGAAGATTCCTTCCTTTACTGTAGAAGATTCCTACTGTAGAAGTTTCTGGACTGTCTCAGAAACATTTATCATCAGTTGAAATGGATGAAGCTTTAAACACTATAATAAGAAGATGCCAGGAGCATTTTTTCTCTGAAGAGTTAAGCAACATAGTTAAAGGTGTTAATAGCAAAACAAAAGGCATACTTACCTCACTAAATGCATTTGTCGATGATATGGGAATACTTCGAGTAGGGGGCCGCCTGCAACTGGCAGATATTAATGATGATA
Organism: Apodemia mormo; assembly: GCA_036924255.1. NCBI lineage: Eukaryota > Metazoa > Arthropoda > Insecta > Lepidoptera > Riodinidae > Apodemia > Apodemia mormo. The sequence goes on from JAUPFN010000065.1 coordinate 83,832, forward strand.
TGAAGCATCCGATCATTATCCCTAGTAAATCTTCGTTAACGAACCTGCTAATTTCGGATGCTCATGAAAGGACTTTTCATGGTGGACCACAACTCATGATCAACTATTTGCGAACTAAATATTGGATCATCGGCTTAAAAAATCTCTCAAAATATTTTGTCCGCAAATGCGTGACCTGCATTCGTTATAAGGTTAAGCAATCTCAACAACTAATGGGCCAACTCCCATCAGCCAGGGCATCCATCTCTCGGCCCTTTAGCCGAAGTGGGGTTGATTATGCAGGTCCAATACAAATAAGGACAACAAAGGGCCGAGGACATCGCTCGTACAAAGGTTATATATGTTTGTTTATATGTATGGCTACAAGGGCTGTTCATATCGAGGCGGTTAGTGATCTAACAGCCCAAGGATTCTTGTCAGCCTTTAAACGCTTTGTTGCAAGACGTGGACATTGTTCGGACCTTTGGAGCGATAATGGTACGAACTTTGTTGGTGCTTCACGTGAATTAAAATCATTATTTAAAAATGAAAGATCTAGCTTAGCAATTGAGATAGCCGAATGTTTAGCATCAAACAACACTAATTGGCACTTTATTCCACCCCATGCACCCAACTTCGGAGGCTTATGGGAGGCTGGAATAAAATCTGCTAAATATCATTTAAAGAGAGTCATAGGAGATAACACGTTGACATTTGAAGAACTATCGACAGTTCTGGCACAGATTGAGGCATGCCTTAATTCTCGACCAATGACTCAAATTTGTAGCAATGCTGAAGACCCATTTCCTTTGACTCCATGGCATTTCTTAGTGGGTGAACCATTGCTTATTGCACCGGACACTAATTACGAGAATTGTAGTATAGGACACCTTCGAAGGTGGCAATTAAGTCAACGCATGGTGCAGAACTTTTGGCGGCGCTGGTCACTCGAATATTTGACTCAGTTTCATCACCGATATAAGTGGGCTTACAAAAATCTTGAACCTAAAATTGGTGACATTGTTTTAGTAAAAGAACCCGATTTACCGCCGGCCAAATGGTTACATGGAATCATTACAGAGAAGCACCCAGGATTGGACGGAGTCACTCGCGTAGTTAGTTTGCGATGTAAGGGTAATATAATAAAACGACCCGTTTCAAAGTTATGCGTTTTGCCCGTTACAGAATAGATATAATAAATTTGTTTAAAACTGAAGTTTGCTGTCGTGTACATTTTATGTGAATAAATTATTTGTTTTCACGCTTGGTCACGTGACTATAGTTGATTTATTTTCAATGTATATTTTAATGCATATAGCGATATATAAACTGCACATAATGCAAGTGTTTCGTAATTTCGATGCACTCAAATGTTACACGGTTATTAATAGGACTGCTTTGTGTTGCCATTTGATGCTTATATGCCTAGTTGTATCCTACTAGTAATTTGATTGCTATGTTCTACGAGTACCTCAAGTCATAAGCTAAATCACGACGCCCTTTCCACTGTTCATCAACTGTTCACCCTTAGTTTAAACATTTTGTTTTGAATGTGTCACAAAGAGTCGTGTCTCATAACCAAATCCTGGAAGAACATGAACCAACTCTTGTGCCAATAATCCATACAAAATTTTAGAATTAATTATGTACTGCATTCAATTGGTTTCTTATTTAGTATTTATATAAAATACTGTATTGTCTCGCCTCTAATTGTTAATGTTAACAGTTAAGTACACTGCAATCGATTTGCAGATGCATTAAAACCGATTGAGAGATTATTAGGTATAAGTACAATGTTAGTGAATAGTGTATTATTGTAATTTTAAAGATACTGTGCGATGTTCAAGTGTGGTTTCAACATTAGGACATCTTAGGGTGTATTTCTTTTCACTACAATAATTAGCATAGTTGTTTGCATTTCGTAACATATTATTTGGTATTAAAATACAGCAAAATGTCAGGTTGTCAGGGATATTGAATTATTTTAGAATCTATCCCGATAACAAATTGAGAATATTTTGTACAAAGTTAGAAATGGAAATATAAATACAGCTCTAGAAAAATTGTGAGTTGCAAAAAAAGATTAAAAAAAAGTTTTATTTATTAAGAAGGTTATACAGTCCACTTGATATTTGCTGAAAAATATAGCATGCCGCAATTATTTGTAATTAAATTTTTAGTCATTTTGTAGAGAATGGACATACTTGTCCATGGGCGGCGGCATGTTTAGTTCTGGAACACCATGATAGATGTCGCTGTTCCGAATTAAATCACGGTAGCATTTGAATAAAGTTACTTTGTATTAGTAAATATAATGATGAAGTATTTAGTTTAAAGTTAAGATAACAGATGTCGCTATACAATATTACATCGCGTTATCGTTTGCTTTTCATTACTTTGTATTAGCAATAAATGTCTTTTTATCGTTGTTAAGAATTATAATATTTGTACTCATCTAATACTAATGTATAAATGTATAAAGAGGAAAGATTTGTATGTTACTTACATACAAATCCTTCCTCTTGTAACGAATTGGCTCAAAAATTACTAGACCGATTTTAAGAATTCTTTCATCATTTGAATGCTACATTATCACTGATTAAAATAGGCTATTTTCTATATTTGTATGACTATACGTTTATCACAATATGTTTAAAAAATAAATGTCCACCCGTGCGAAGCCGGGACGAGCCGCTAGTAGCGAATATAGGCAAATAAAGTTATAGATTGTTGTAGGTACATACAAGTAGTTCTTAATAATTTGTTCTAAATTTATAACTATTAAATTTAGAACAAACTATTATTTAAACCTAATGCATATTTTGTAGTATCAATGAAAATTGGCAGAAGTAATCTGATCAACTTTAGAATTAATTTTGTTTTTAAATGAGGAAAATCATATAGGTTTCAAAATAATATAAAGTATTTTAAAATGAAAAATGATAGGAAACTAATCGACACCGTCAGGTTTTAGGTTGTAAAAAGCTTCCAAACAATGCCATTGCAAGGGTCATTTTGTCCCTGTCAATACCTCTCTGTCCATGTATTTTGCACAATTTTTGCACCAAGTTTTAAGCCAACCAGACCTCACAGCATGAGGAAATTAAACCAAATTACCTTACCTTAGATTTTATCTATCTTATAGTTGAGTTAAAATTGTGCTTGATCGATAACACAACTCTTACCTTAATAATAATTTTCAAAAAATATTTTATGTATTCATTTATTTTATTTGGCACGCAATATATGTCACAAACAAAACTTTATTATCATAATTATATAAACATAAAAAAAAGAAGACCCGAACTGGTTTGTAACATACCTAGCTTAAGTGCGCACAGCAAAAATATGCTGTGTTGAGCAGACTATACTGCCGTCATATGGTAAAAGGCCGTAACTAGCTAAAACTTAATTTAAATAATTTAAAAAAGCAAAATTTTCAAGTATTATTATTAATATTTAAAAGAAGGTGATTGTATTAAAATAATTAGAAAAATGTACTATTTTTATTATCAAATGTTTCGTTTTGGTAGCTACTGGCGATACATAACTATTTACCAGTTTTTCCTTTTACTGTAATAAAAAAATTAGGGAAAATAGCACAATACTAAGATGAAAGGAAGTAACTCGACAGTTAAGGATTTTCATGTTCAACTTCTTAATAACGCCTCACACACGAGAGAAGTAACATGTTTAATAAGTATATCTCTAGTGTGCCAATTTTATTTTTAGGAAACTTATCAATGCAATTAAGATTTTACTAAGATTGGGGTAAAAGTTGATGAAATTAATGTTTAATGAAATTAAGAATATAACGTCAAAAATCACAGAAATTGTAACGCAACTAATCAGTCTCTTGCCTTCTATGTAAAATAATTAACATAATTATAATAGGAACATAATAATTATTATACACCATTATTATGAACTTATGCATGTGGCATTAGACCTCGCCACAAGATAACAACACATCATTAACATCTTTGGTGTCTATAGGCGATGGTTGACTCTTTCTATCAGGAGACCCATCTGCTTGTTTGCTATGTTATGATATAAAAAAACAATCACAGAATATAATATCTTATAAAAATATAAAATTGTTCATTGTTACAATTTTGATCAACTCGAACTTTTTGTACTTCTGCAGAATTGGTTTTTAACAATTGCATTATCATCGAACTTTTATGACTTCTTTTCACTATCGCCTAAAAATGATATAAATGCATATACTGTTAATTTCATTAAATTAGGAAATAATTTATAATTAGTTGACTCCGAGTAAGTGAAGACCGATATCCCCCGTGTTGGTCTGGGATTTTGATGTAGAATATACCTCTGCATCCCACCAACAGGGTCGGATTTAGGGGTTTGAGTGCCCAGGGTGAATTTGGGGCCTTCTCATACAAGAATCATATTACAAATAATTAGTGTTCTGATTAGAAGCATTAAGCTAAGCTAAAAAAAGGTCATCACTTTCAAACTAAGCACCCCTTAAAAATCTGGCCCTGCCTACCAAGTAACTCATAAGCGGCGAACTTAGACTTAACTTAGACAACATAGACACTTCTGTTAGATAAAACTTACTATGATATTAAAGAGTTTTTAGCCAATAAAATGTTAATGGATAGAAATATAAGTTTGTTGAATTGTCTTTAAAAATAATTTCAATGTAGTAAAATTTTGTAAATGGTGAACATTTTGTAAATTATAAAAAATTTAATTACAAAAAATATGAAACTTGAGATTATAAAAATAACTTTTGTAATATGAAATCATCCTTGTGCATTTATAATAAGTACATAAAATAGAGAAAAATGGACCAGCCCGCTGAGTTTCTTCCGCCGGATCTTCTCAGTGTGTGGCCACGTTGCGATCCGGTAGTAATTCTAAAAAATTGATACAATGTTTTAAATGTAATATTATATAATGATAATTTTTTAAATATTTGCACACCATATAATCAAACAAAATTCAAATTCGATATGTTGGTAATTTATTTTTAACAACTTGTAACACCCATATTCTTGCAAATAAATATTTTCTTTCTTTCTTACGAAAAATTTAATTAGCTGCCATTAATATATTAAGTTTACTTAGATAACTAATATAATTACACCGAAGTAATTTTAATTTTCATATATTGTCAATAAAAAAATATAAGTAATAAAATAATTCTTAATTTTTTTTTTTTATTTATTATCTAAATATCTTCGTCCTAATGCTAAGAGTTCTGCAAACAAATCTTGCCAACGTTCTTGACTCCTTATTTCTAACTCCCTTAACCTATTCCTCTCTCGCTCCGTTTCTTGTTGGAAGGCCCTCCATTCAGAATCAGACCTAACAAAAGCTTCTCGTGCCAATTCTGACTGAGTCTGCGTGCGAGTCCTTCTCCGGAGAGGAGATGAGAGGCCATGACCTCTCCGTCGCCGACGAGGTGTGAGCGGCAATGGTGTAGGGCTCTGTGGATGCAAACCACGCCTGGCACTCGTACGAGACAACGGCGGTGTTCGAGCGGCAGGCGCGCCTGCAATAATAAAAAATCTTTAATTTACATCATACTTCTAATATTAAACACAATTATTATATAGTGATAATATAAGATGGCCAAATGGGGATTCTTTTTTCTAGATCATTATTAAGATGATTTTCATATCATCCGTAATGTTGAAATGTTGTTCATTTGTTGGCTATTTTTTCTAAGAACAAGTCTAACAATACTTTTTATTTGATTCTTATTGCCTTAATTTTAGTCCCATCAGTAAATAAGTTAATAAATGATATTCAACAGTAAGTAGGAACCTGTTTCTGTTTGTGATTGGCTGGCAACTGGATCTGGGTTGTCGACTTCAGCTGGTGCTCTGGTGTCCGAGCCCAGCTCACATGGCATGCTCAGGTACAGTGGAAAGGGCTGCGCAGATGTGCTTGGCAGATTTATGATTTCAGGTGCTATAACAAGAGAGAAACCATTTAATTGTTTTATCTAATTGTCCACTGACATGGTTAAACGCAAAATTAAATTTTAACTATAATAATGAACTCTCTTCATGAAAAAATGGCTTAATAATTTAGATGAAATTTGAAATGGAGACAGCTCAACTTGGATTATCATTATTGGCTACTTTTTGTTCCATAAAATCTATTATCACTGTAAAAAGCTAGATTAATTGTTTTTTTTTTTATATCATAAGATAGCAAACAAGCAAATGAGTCTCCTGATGGGAAGAGTCAACCATCGCCTAAAATAATAATAATTCTTTATTTGCAGGAAATAAATAGAAATAGACAACAAAGGTGTTAATGGTGCATTGCTATCTTGTGGCGAGGTCTAATGTTAAAAAATAAGTTTACTGGCTACCTTACCCTCAAACCGGAACAAGACAATGACAAGCACTAACGCTATTGTGGCAGGAATAGGTAAGGTAGTGGTACAAGAACCGTGCGAGACAATGCAGAACTCTACCAACCAGTAGCCACGATGGTAGTAACCCGCATCGCCAATTGGTCCCTTTTTATGACCGGCAGAACGGCAGTTGGTCTATTCTTCAAGGGAGTCCGAAATCAACACGGGGAAAAATATAGTAGCAACAAATCTTACTGGAATAAGTTTCTGGGTTATGCAGCTGGCTAGTTGTGGTGTGGCAGTCATTTGTGTCTGATAATGGTAGCGGCTGTTCAATATCTTCCTATAACGTTAATATAATTTTAGTAATATAACATTTGAATGTTTTAAATGACCTCATTTATGAATTATAGAAATAATCCTCACCTCCAAACCAATCTCTGGAATCTCAACGATTCCTGTAGCAGATCGGGTCCCTACTATGCTCATTACCCTCTGCTCTAAATCATTCAGTTTTATATTAGAAGAAGGACCACCACCAGTACCCCGTGCAGCTCGGAATATGCGAGCAGCTTTTTTCTTAGTATTATTTTTGTAATCACTCCAAATCTTCACTCAACACACATTAAAAAAGAAAGAAGCACAAGCAGAACCTGAAAAGATAATAAAGATAATTAATAATTTTAAAAAATCTATCTTTTATTTTTTTTTAATGTATAATGAAGCACAAGCAGAACATGAAAAGAAAATAAAGATGATTAATAATAAAAAAAAATGTATCTTTTATTTTTTTTAAATGTATAATGAATGCATAATAACCACGAAATAAAGAAAACAACTTGTTTTCTTTATTTCGTGATAATAACTAATGTGGGCACAGAATTATTCCAAAACAAGGTTTGAATTTTGTGCAGAGTTTTTTAATCATTTAAATGCTGTAATTTAAATAAATAAGTCTGTTTAAGACATTTTATGCCCAGTACTAAGGAAACCTTATTTTGCAATAAAATAGATGATTTATATGCACTTTACCAAACTTAGTGTCAAGGCAGTTTAATCTTATTAGGTAGGTGAGTGAATGGTTATTCTTATGAGGTTAATGAATAATTGCACTAATAAGTAATACACATCTTTCTCCATTTTTCTGCTGTCTTTGTATCACCAGTTGCATCCGCATTTAATAAATTGGTTAATTGAGCCCAGTGCTGAAGATTAGTGGCCCTTCCTTGCGGTCTTTCAGTGGGTTTACTAAGGTCTCCATTTCTACAAAAAAAGATATCTTAAAGTATAGGCACTCAAAACCGCATTCCCTAACTTCAACTATCCACTTGAGAGCCACTTGCAACAATGTATTTTTAGAAAAGGTCACAAAACTGCTTAACAACTGTACAAAATCGTAGCACTGTATTTAATAATGTGTTTTTTCGAATATATTTCCTGCATAATCTCTAAATTTTTAAATAAAGTATTTGTATTTTAGATTAATTTCGTTACGTGAAAACATGTAATTGAATAATAGTATGTTTATGTGGCTATAAAAATTATTTCTAATCCGAATAAAATAAAAATGTATCAAACATACCTTTCCATGTACTCCAACATTAATTGGAATTGCGAAGCACTGGTACGCATTGTAATTGTAAATAATAATAAACAAAAACTTAAAAACAAACAATAAATAAACAACAGCAATCGTCCAACCAATGTGCCAAGTGTCAAAGCAACGAATGAAAGGGAAAGGAATTTAAAATAAAACTTCTTTGACAGAATATAACCAATATAAATTTAAAATCCGCTGACTATCCCTGAGAAAGCACTTAAAGAGGACGGTTTCAATTAGCAGGGCTACTTTTAAATACGAACACTTTTTTCGGATTGTAGCTTACTCTGTCTTTTGAGTAAAGTTGGACAGCTTTATTCGGTTTGAAGTTAGAGACATTATTAACCGTGTACCAACATGACCGCCTAAACTACTCGATGGTATCGAGCTAACCGTAGCGAGTCCGAAAATACTTTACTGACTCATGGTACGACATTTATTGAAATCTATTCGATTGCTCGTTTATGCGTGATCGAGTACAGTAATTTTCTATAGCAACTCATGGTAGATGTACTGATCTTATTGTGATGTACTTATAAGCTTCTAAAAGTATTGCATTAAATATTACTATAGAAGTAATTAGATTTTTAGGTCTTTCCACAAATTAACGCGGATAAAACCGCGCAACATCAATACTTACCTATAAATAAAATCGAAGTGTATGTTTGTAATGTCAAGATAACAGCTTTTTACTAAGTACATATCGCTGATTCAATTCAAAAGTACCACAAATAAAAAAAATAAAAAATGTTTTTATTGCAAAAATGCAATCGTAAGCCTTTATATTTTCATATTTAAAAAAGACTCCCACTGATTTTCAATCTAAGATACAAAACCCACGCAACCGTTTTTTTGAATTTTCGTTTTAAACGCGCGAAATATAATCTAAACCGCCATATTGTTAGTTGTTCATCGACAAGCGAGCTGAAAGCACGTTTCTTTTGTAGAAAAGTGCCACATCTCGAAAATTAATCTGTGCTATTCATTTATTTTATAAGGGAAATGACCACATTTAGGAATACTGCAGTTTTGAATGAAAGATTCACGTAAGTAAGATATAGAGTAGTAGTAAGATATATAAAGATTCAAATATATATATATATATATATATATATATATATATATATATATATATATATATATATATATATATATATATATATATATATATTGTTTAAAAATAGATATTGTTTAAAAATCAAAAGTACCATATTTAAAAACTGTTTGTTTTGTATAGACAAATCTACCTAAAAGAATCTAATTTTTTAAATCGAAATAAATTTATTAGGCATTGTGTTCGTTTTGCATTTAAGTTATTCAATATGAAGTACAGTATTTCAAAATGGTTTGTTTGGAATTAAAAAAAACGACTTTATATTATTATAATTCAAATTAAGAGGGCTTTATTCAGGAATACACTCCTTTTGTTTTTAACAGAGTTGTTTTAGTACTATGTATTTTTTTAACCTGACCTTATCTAAAAACAAATGAAAAAATAAAGTTGTAGGTGTTTGTGTATTGTAATACTTTTAATTCCGACCAACTTCGGCCGGCCGTTCAACGTACTTATTGAACGGCCGGCCGACGTTGGTCGGTTGTAGGTTTTTTACGTTAAATAAATGAAATTTATTTTAGTATAATTATTTTTTGTTTACTAGAAATTCTTTTTATGCTATTTTATGAAGTTCAGTAACTTTAAAAACACCAAGCTCTTTTATAACCATCATGTAGGCATGATCGTTCAAAAGGAACCCACAGGCGGCTTTGGTCCAAGGGTGGTGGTGGTTTAAGTATGTATTGGCCAATACATTATTATTTATTGATTTTTTTACAGAATGAGTAGAAGAGTACATAGAATACTCAGCATGGTAAGAGATCACAGTAGAAGTATTGGTGAAAATGTTCAAGCCATGGAAAAACATCTGCAAACTGACAATCCAATGTCAGATGAACCAGCATATCTAGCGATGGTGGAGGCTTGAATCTGAAACTATTGATCCTCAACCAAGTGATTTATAATCAGAGGACGACAACATGCAGGTTCCCAGCGTAGATATATCAATTATTGAAACAGCCTTTCCTTATAATGTTGAAAATGAAAATATTGAAAGAAGAGGTCGCAAACGGAAAGCCAATCCAAATTCATGGCAGAAATATATGTCTAAACTGTTAAGAAGCTGTGGCAAAGCATATACCTCGATGTCGAAAACAAAGAAAAACGTAGAAGAAAAAAAATGGGGTCGGTTTATTCTGATAAATGCAAGTTTCAGTGTTCTACAAAAATTACTTACCAAGATAGATTGAATATTTTTAACGAATATTGGAGTACTGGTGATCTGGAAGCACAAAGACAATTTATTTATAATAACCTGACTGAAATAGAACCAAAATATCGATATACTCGCGTTGGTAGTTCTCGAAAAAATCGTAATAATGCCTACTACTTGCCTTTTTTTTTTTTAAAGGGCAATGGGCCCACCTCTCGTTCCCACCACTGTAACTTCTGTAAACCAGAATCAACAGCGGCAACCGTCCTGATAACCTCTGAGTTGCGAGCTCAGGGTGCCCTGGGGAAAAGCTAAGCTGTCTTGGATCCCGCAACGAAATTAATCAGAAGTGTATAGGAGGAGTAGGAAAATACTTCCTGTTTCCCTCCCTTTTTAGCAGGAGACAGCAAAATGTTAAAAGCATAAAAATGCTACGAAATGAGACTTTTACAATCAGGTTAAGCCTGATTGCTATTGCACCACGGAAGTTTGGAAATTAGGGACCTACCAGAATGGCCTACTTAATTTTGCTTCCAGTAGTAAGTGTGACAAAATCGTTTGAAGGCACGGAAGTTCCCACGTGTACCCACAAGATCGGAGTAATAAATTACACCGGATATACATTGGATACTATCAAGCATTTGACGACGTTCGTTTTGCCAAAGATTACACTCCCAAAGAATGTGATGTGCAGTTTGTTCATATTTACAGTTTAATGTAGAGCACTCGCAAAAGGGAAAAGGAACTAATTTAAACGAGAATAATTTAGCTTTAAAATTACCGTGGCTAGTGAGAAACTGTGCAACACAATGATCTATTTCTATCCAGGTTTTACTTAAGCGATCCCGGATGCACGGGAAAAAGTTATATAAATGCCGTCCTTTAGTTGAACAAGACCAACGCGATTGCCATTCATCAATTAATTCATTAGTAACGTCGATTACGGGATTAAAAAGGCGACGTATTTTTGTTTGGGCTTGCGAGTTGATAAATTCTGGGTTAGTAAAATTCCTAGAATTGTAATACATTGAAGCCCGACGCTGAATTTCTAAATCTAATGGTAAGACGCCTGATAAAACGGGTAAAGCTTCGGAGCTTACAGTGCGATATGCTTTGCATAGAAATATTAGTGCTAGACGCTGATTTTGAAGTAGTTTGCGCCGGATCGCACCACACGTAACTTTATCAGCCCACGCTGAACAAGCATAACAGATACAACCTAAATACGTGGCGTTATAAATTATCTTTAATGAGTTAAACGTTAAACCCCATGTCGAGGTAGATATTCCCGCAAAGGATAAGAAATTCCGTTTAGCCTTTTCACCGATATAGTTAATATGATTTATAAAAGTATAATTTTTTTCTATGACCAAACCTAAATATGTTACCGATTCTTTTCTCTTTATTGTGCTATTATTTATTTTTATACTGGGAGATGATAGGAGCGAACCTTTTAATATTAAGTAAAACGTTTTATGGGGCGCAAAGCTTAAACGATTTCTCAAGCCCCAGTTGATGATCAAATTAAGACTAGTGTGAGCCAGCGACTCTATCTGTACTCGTGTGTTAGCTTGTATCATTAAAGCAACGTCGTCTGCATAACCTATAAGCGAGCATCCTTCCGGCAAGGCTAATGAGAATAAATCGTCAAATCCTAAGTTCCATAGATATGGTGAAAGTACTGATCCTTGAGGGCAGCCTAGAGTAAGGCGTTTAGACACTGCGTAATGCCCTAGCTGCAATTTCGTATGACCGTTTTCTAGATACGATTTAATTAGCTTATATATATTTGAATAACACCCCCTTGTTTTTAATTTCAACAATAACATCGGCCACCAAGCGTTGTCAAAAGCACCAGAAATATCCAAAAAAAATACCTACAACATAATTATTTCGTGACAATTCTACCATTTTTCTCATAGACAGCACTGCATCGATAGTGGATTTTCCGGCGGTAAATCCAAACTGTTGTTTATTGAACGTGGGCCCTCGTGGTAGAAGTCGAGGAACTATCAATCTTTCTAACAGTTTACCAAGGGACGGCAGAAGTGTAATGGGACGATAAGATTTAGGGTCATCCGTAGGCTTGTCACCGGACTTTGGAATAATTTTAAGATATCCTTGGCGCCATATTTTGGGAAAAACTCCTTCAGCAATACAACGATTTATTATTTTTAAAATAGAGTCCGGGGCCGCTAAACACGCATGTTTTATCATATAATTTGAGATTTTATCCTCTCCGGGGGCTTTTTTCGATGGTAAGTTGTTAACGGTGTTTAAAAGTTCGTCTAACGTTACAAGGCTCGACATGGGGGACACAGGTATCACGTCAACTTGCGATCTAATTTCACGATGATATTCGTTATCGCGCTCTAGATTATCATCCGGAATTAACGTATGCAAAAGAGCGTTCGCTGTCTCCTCTAAGCTAAGCGTATACGTATCGTTAATTTTAATATTATTATAAAAAGATAAATTATTTTTCGTACGATTTTTGATTTCATGATACATAGAAGACCAAGGCCCTTCTTTTTCTAATCTATCCGTAATTTTTAGCAGAAAATTTCTTTTTGCTACTACTTGCCTGTTAACAGCAACCGTACGAGAGTATGTAAAGTTTTTGTTATGAATACCCTTTCAATTTTTTGATACAGTAAGGGCCACACACAATACGAAGGCGATGCCGTTCATTCCACTATCCAAAAAAATATAACTCGAGCTTTAAATTCATCGCCCATTTATGTACCTGATCAATATATTACCCTAATTAAAACAGCAAAAATGAAAGGCTCGCCTTACATAGTTAAAGAACTTGCCCATGATAGTTTTGTAGATTTAAAACCTTTGGCTTGCGGTAATTTTACTAATAATGAAAACAGAGAGAAGGTTAGGTGGTCTGATATTAAAATACCCGACATTGATAAGTACGTGAAGAACAAGTTCTTATATAAGACTTCATATCGAGAGAATGAATTTAAATCAGTGTCCACACTTAAGGGCAGGCAGTAGAAAACGAATGAATCTGTAAATATTATTACACCAAAGAAACTTTATAACCAAAAAGTAAATGTTACGCAAGCAAAAAAACAAGGTATTCTTAATCTTATTAATAAAAATATTAGTCCTAAATACTATGAATCATTCTGTTTTCATGAATATTTACTGTTTGATACGTTTTAACAAAGTTTATATTAAGAGAATAATTATGGTTGTGATTTTGTGATCTCATAAGTGTTCCTAGTTGCATTTAAAATGCATAAAAATATAAATAATAATAGTTATAAGATTTTAAAAGTTATAGTTGATTTTAACATAAGAGTTTTTTAATTAAATTTTAATGTTACAGATTTTTTAAAGTTTTGAATGTTTTTTTAAGTTTATAAAGTCCTTGTTTTATTTTTCAGTTTGAAAAACTTGCTAATATTAGCGTGGTCAATTTTATTTTTTGTTTTCATTGTTTAAACAAGAACTTAAAAATAATACGTGATTATTTTAACAAGAGTTTTAAAGATTTGTGTTTGTTATTTTGAGGAAAACATTGATTTGTTTTAAGTTTTAAATATCAGTATAGTTATTTTATTAAATTGCATGACAATTTTTACTATATTCTCTAAAAGTTTTAAAGTAAAACATGACTAAAACAATTTATGTTTCGATTTATGGTTGTTTTACTCCATATTTAATATATTTGATACATATTTTTTATATTCAAAAGTAACTTATCTGCTTATAACTCCTCTAGTATTAAGTTTATTATAAAACTACTTAATACATATTAAGCGGCCTAAAAATACGCTTCTAACGAAGTATAATATGTATATATTTGATATAATTCGAAGAAAGTATTAGGCGAAAAGTAATTTTTTTTTTTAAATTAGCTCTGCTATAAAAACTTGTTATTTTGATTTGTGGTACTTTTGCATTGAATCAGCGATATATGAATTTTTGCACGTTGGTGATACCAAAAAATATTTTAAAAATAATATATGTCCATCTGCCTAACCTTGACCGATTTTAATTAAGCTGCCTGTGATATATCTGATCATATAAGGAGTAAATTATGCTACTATTATTAAAAAAAATATTTGGCTTTTCGTAAAAAAAATTAGATCTTAGTCCACACTCCACGCGGAGGAAGTCGCGGGCACAGCTGTTAAAAATAAATAACAGTACCTCTCATGAGATAATCCAACAAATCACACTTTTATCACTGCACAAACTAAAACGCGCGGCGCGAAAGTGACTGAAAATTATAACCAATCTACAGACTAAAAACCAGATATTGTTTTAAATATTCTGAATCAATAATGAAGTACTTTTACTAAAGAGCGTAAATCGCAAAACTTCATCTTACTAAAGTAGTCTGTATTTTTAGGAACGGAAGGTTAAAAACCGAATGGAATGTGGCGCTTAAACGTCATGAAGGTGCGACTTGAATTCCATCGAGAATCGGTGTAGCGCTTAAGTGAACATCTGGATGTAGATGAGTTAAAGAGATTTCTTTCAGCCAACTCGTAAAAGGAAAATAAATCAAATGAGTAGACTTGTACATAGTAATTATTACATGTGTAAATTTTAAACCTCAAAAATACACAAAAAATCAGCATGTAAGAATATTTTAATTGCAATGTAAGTTTCACATTGTGGCTTTAACTGAGAAGTATAATGCTACTGACTAGTTGCGGTTTACAGTAATATTAATCATATATCTTGCCTCTATAAACATACATTACAATTGCACTTGAATACTATAGTAGTGCGAATAATTCAAACATACAATAATTTCAACACAGTATACTTACAGAACTAATTCAAAAAAATTCGTATGTCTTTTATTTCTCAGTAATATATTTAATACTAGTTTTCAGCTCGCGGCCTTACCCGCGTAGACTAAACCATTTTGACTTTTTAAAGTGACACTTTTATTACATCGTCTCAAATTTTTTGGTCTGTGTGTCGCATATCGCGTGACGGTCGGCCGCGTAATGTGAAAAAAGTTTCACTTTTACCGTGGTTTCACAAAACAGCACAATCCGTTTTTCTTTTTCTTTATTTCTAGTTTTGGCGGTATAATGTAAACTATGATTAGATACGCCACGGTGTTTTGTTCGTGAAAATCGTGAAATTCGCTCAAATTTATTACAAAACGAGTTTTAAACCCGTGGCTGCCCCCGCGTGGACTTGACCATTTTGCCTGTTCCATTTTTTCCTAGTTTAGTCGGTACATTAGAAAATATTTTTAGATACGCCGTGATGTTTTGTCCACGAAAACCACGAAATTTGCTCGAATTTATTACAACTGCAACATTGAAAAGTAAAAGTCAACATTTCACTTATCTATTCTGTATTCTATATACATATAATAAAATCGTAAGAAAGCCAAAACTGTACATTAAATATTCTTTTTAAAAGAATACTTGGGGCGTGATCTACAATCGATGTCGAAGCCAAAAATATAGTTTTTAGAAATTTTGTTTGGTTGTCTGTATGTATGTCCGGGGTAAACTCAAAAAGTACTGCATGGATTTACTTCAAATTTTCCATGAATATTACTAATAGGTCGGGTCAACATATAGGCTACATATCACCTACGGGGGAGGAGCTGTGCGGAGTAAACTAAGTCCGCGCGGACGAAGTCGCGGGCAACAGTATTTAATAATTATAAACTGCTCCAAATGATGTAATTTTAAGGTAGCGATGGTAGTTTCGAATATTATCAATCTAATTAAAACACAAATAACATGAGAACCAAGTTCAATACAAGAATATGCGTTTCTTTCAACTTCGCAGACGGGATTGCATTTGAAATTCACATGTTGAATTAAGGGTTGTAAGGGGGTGTAATGATTTAACTTGTTTGTAACGATTTTGTTCATCAAAAGAATATGTTGCAACTGTGTTATATTAGAATACTAGCTGTGCCCGCGACTTCGTCCGCGTAGAGTGTGGACTAAGATCTAAGTTTTTTACGAAAAGCCAAATATATTTTTTTATACAATAGTAGCATAATTTACTCCTTATATGATTAGATATATCAGAGGCAGCTTAATTAAAATCGATCAAGGTTAGACAGACGGACATATATTATTTTTAATATGTTTTTTGGTATCAGCAACGTGCAAAAATTCATATATGTACTTAGTAAAAAGCTGTTGTCTTGACATTACAAACATACACTTTGATTTTATTTATAGGTAAGTATTGATGTTGCGCGGTTTTATCCGCGTTAATTTGTGGAAAGACCTAAAAATCTAATTACTTCTATAGTAACATTTAATGCATTACTTTAAGAAGGTTATAAGTACATCACAATATGATCAGTAAGAGTTAAACTATACTAAAAAATTGAAAATCAGTTGACTCTGCCGATCATCCCAGAACCTTCCCGCTAAGTTGAGGTATTCAAACAATAAAGCATTAAACAATGAACTTACGCTTGGAGTTTTGAACTTGAAGAGGTAAAAAAATAATTTTTAGCAAATCAGACCCGTACAAAGTAGCCAGTAGAAAGAAACTTTATAATATTACTATAAATCGTCATAACGGATAAGTCATATCGAAACGAAATTGTGATTATTTTATTACGCGTCATGTGTTCTTTAGTTTCCTAAGTAGGTTTTATTTTTTATTTTTACGTCTTTGATAAAATGTGATTTACGATGTATTATTAATTAGTATAATTCATGAACAGATCTTTGTCATTTAATACATACAGTTTTCTTTAATAAATAGTAATTTATTCTCCATATCACAGTATATTGTTATCAGCACCATCTAGTATATATAGTATATATAGTACATATAGTACGTATGTCGAGTCCTACGCAACACAGATAGGTGAGAAAATTTCTTTCTTTTTTAATTAAATTTAATAAAAATACAGTTTTTGTGCACATACTACTTATATATTTTGTGTAAATATTACTACTTAACATGCAAGTAATGATTATTTCAATTGAATTATTTTTCTATTTTTGCAACGGAAACTGAATCCAGGATAAAAACTACCCTATATGTTGCTCGATACTCTCGGCTATCTGTTAACGCACAACGCCGCGCAGCGCGCGGGCAACCCACGCCGCGCCGGGCCCCCACCCGCGCCCGCGCCAGCGGCCACTCTACTCACCGACGGGTCCTCGGCCGCACCGCACGCGCGCCGATGTACATACATGTACTCATCATCGTTCACGTTACGGTGATTGCTTAGTACAATGTAAGAAGAATAAAGAACAAACTCAAGAATAAATAATTTAATCAAGCACCATTGTTGTCATTCCCACGTGGAAATCGCCCGGGACATACGCCCTAACAGTTTTAACAGTAACCATGCCAAACTTCATTAATTTCTGTCCAGTCGATTTTGCGTGATGGACGCATAAATTAACAGACAGACGGACAAAAATTTTAATAATTAGTTTTTGTCTCTTGTGTTATCAATATCTTAACCGACCCCAATTAATATTTTTCAAAAAACTTTTATTTACAGAAATTACTTTTCTACTCTTATTATATGTATAGAATAGATAAATAAAATGTTTTTGGCCATATAAGAGATCAAGATTTTAGGCTTACGTTGTACACATATTTTACGTATTTAAAACATCGACATATTTCGCTGACTTAAAAGTAGTAGTTTTGTAATGTTGTAACTTAAAAATTCATAACTGCAATTTTACTATCTTATAAGCTAGTAAAATTGCAATTATAACATTAACTAAAAATGGGTAAGTATATATTATAAAACTGATTCTCCAAGGTTATAGTCATTAAACAAACACCATGAAATACTCACTCTAACTTGTAATGAGCCGTACGTTCGAAGGTTTTTATACATTCTCGATGTCACGTTTAACTGGATTTGTCAAACGGAAACGTTTTTTGAAACTTGTGATGTCTATAACTTCTGAATTACAAAACTGATGACCTTAAAATATTTAAAGGCAATCTTTATAGTACCTCCTTTCGAACCAAAAATAATAAAGGGTTTCGGACTACAAGTTAATGAATTAAAGCTAAATATGTGTTTTGATTTTCATCTCCTATCCTACGGGAACGTTGCCGAATTTTGGTATAAAAAGTATCCTATATGTTGTTCCAGGCTCTTAGCTATCACCATTCATCATACTAAATTTCATTATTTTATAAAGAATTTAATACAACACAAAATAAGAGACAGACAGACAGAAAGAAATTCTAATAATTAGTTTTTCGCTTGTTGTCGATATATTAACCGACTTAATTACTGTTTTTCAAAAAACTCTTATACGTACAAAAATCACTTTTCTACTCTTTTATTATATGTATAGATAGATACTAGATGCAGCTCGTCTCGTTCGACGTTCACTGATATATTATACGACCCAAAACCTAAATTTACGCCATACTTCTAATCAAATTAACCATAATATAGAACCAATTTAGAATCAATATAGAACCACAACCTAATACCAATTCTCATGGATACGATTTCATTTAAACATAATATCTATACATATAATAAAATCGTAGGAAAATCAAAACTGTACATTGAATATTTTTTAAAAGAATACTTGGGGCGTGATCTACAACCGATATCGAAGTCAAAAATATAGTTTTTAGAATTTTTGTCTTTTTATGTTTGTTTGTATGTATGTCCGGGATAAACTCAAAAAGTACCGCATGGTTTTACTTCAAATTTTGCATGAATATTACCATCAGGTCATGTCAACATATAGATTATAGGCTTAGGCTACATATTATCACGCTATCACCTACGGGGGTGGAGCTGTGCGGAGTAAACGAAGTCCGAGCGGAGGAAGTCGCGGGCAACAGCTAGTCGCAGAGTTTTCTACTGTTGCGGCCGAGGAAAAAGCGGATACAAGTTTATCCAGCTCTTCTTTGTTGTGTATCCTTTGACGGCTCCCATTAGGCAATTTGACGACAACAACGCCGTTCGCCGTCCAGACATTCCTCATCTTGAAATGCCTGCGTGCCTCCATAAAGAGAGCCTTACGCTCCGCACTTAAAAATTCAGCAAGCACATACTGTGTACCCTTGAGTTGTGTTTTCCTTTTCCAAACTTCAGCCCGTTGAGCTTGGGCCAAGAAACGGATTAAAATAGGCCGGGCTTTTTTAGGTGAACTTTTGCCCAACCGATGTATACGGCCAAAAGATGTCGGTGATATTGAATCCATATGAAGGTTCTTAGTTAAGATATCAGACACCAGCATAGGAATATTCTCATCCAGAGTTTCAGTAACCCCATTCAGAATTAGATATTTGTTACGATGACGCATCTCCATGTTTTCAACCTGGATACTCAAGGAAGAAATTTTTTGTTTTAAAAGTTGAAAAACGTCTTGTACGTAGGCACGAAATTCAGAAAAATCTGCAGCAAGGCTTTGTAGAACATTTGCTTGTAGGCTTGCCTTGTTTAGCTTTGTATCAATGTCTGTCATCTTCTGCATAAGCCTAGCCTCAAAAGTGATCTGAGTATCAATCACATCTCCAAATTTGGCCATAGTGAAGTAAATTTAATGTACGAGAAGATTAATTACTGGCAGATTACTGCACACAAATTATTACTGCATTAATCACTAATATTTATATTCTATATGTAAGTACACTTAACTAACTAAAAATATTTTAACTTTTTCACTTTAATTAACTTAATTTATAATTATTTATGAAATTAAACTTTAGGAGAAGCTTTTACGTTATTCAGCACCTAGTTGACAAGCCAATTAATTTCGATTGTTACTCAATCTATGAAATAAAATGTTTTCATTAATATGTACGTTATTTTACGTACGTACGTTTAGCTAAATTCGTGATTATTTTTTTTTTTTGATAATTATCAGTTGTCACTCTTTGTAGGACTTAGTATTAATTTCGATTGAAACTGCATGTTCCTGTAGTATTTATAAATACTAGATTTCATATTATATGTAGCATGCGTATTATAGGTAGATTTATTGTAATAGTAAAATCACACGTTCAGGTACTTGGGAGTAAATTCAGAAAAATTATTTAACTATAATTTATTTCTGAGGTTAAGACTTAAGGGTACGATGTAGATTATTTATTACTGGTACTAACAACCTAATTAACATTACTGTCAATGTTAATATATATCACAGACCACATAATACTAATAGACGTGGCGTTTGGCATTGAACTTGTAGTCGTGCATATGAGCGAATTCTCATATCACTGTCAAAAGTATGGCAAATTATATAGGCAAATTGACACTAATTGTTATTAAGTATTTATTGTTGACGTACTGTTGTATAAATTCTCGTATTTATGTCAGTTCAAAATTTAGCTACGCTTAACGTCTAACAAATGTGTTAAGAAGGCGCCTCCAATTACATATTATACTAGCTGTTACCCGCGGATTCGCTCGCGCATATTCACTTCAGAACTTTTTTAACCTTTCTTTATAAGCTACTTTATTGAAAATCTCTACAAAACCGGTCGGGCCGCTAGTATAGTATAAAAGATAATATTTACATTTTCATCTTAGTTATTATATACGATATTTTTATTATCAAAATTTAAGTAAAACACGTAAAATTAAAAATACCTGTCGGTAACATATCTATCGAAACAACTAACGTAGTAATCAAAGAAATTTGTAGTACCTAACCTAAATCTACCTATGACAATATTATATATACCGAACTATACCACAAACATAATTTTTTTTTATGGAAAAGGGGGCAAACGGACAGGAGGCTCACCTGATGGTAAGTAATTACCACCGCCCATGGACAACCACATTATCAGAAGATTTGCAGTTGCATTGCCGGCCTTTTAAGAAAGAGTAGGCTCTTTTCTTGAAGGTCTCTAAGTTGTATCTGCTTGGGAAAACCTCCGCCGGTAATTCGTTTCACAGAGGAAAAGTGCGGAGAAAAAAGTGCCTCGAGAATCGCACATTTGTAGATTTCCAGACATGAGATGGTGAGGATGAAAGTTTGAATTTAGTCGCGATGTCCGATGGCGAAATTCTGCGGCAGAAATTAATCCGAACAGTTCTTCGGAACACTCTCTATGATAAATTCGGTAGAAGGTGCCGAGCGAAGCCACGTCTCTACGTAATGCCAAAAAATCAAGCCGATCAGAAACAGTCGTGTTATTGACCATTCGAGTCGCTCTACGTTGAATGCGGTCAAAAGGAAGGAGCTGGTACTGAGGATCACCCGCCTACAAGTGAGATTAGTACTTCATATGAGGCTGAATTTGCGCCTTATAAAGTTGTAAACGATGGGACGGCGTGAAGTACTGCCTGGTCCTGCTGAGTACACCCAGCTTTTTTGAGGCTTATTTGGCTTTGCCTTCCAAGTGACCACAGAACTGAACATTGCTCGATATGTCAACTACAAGAATTTCAAGAGTGGCTGTGGCTGTTAGGGAAGTATTTTCGAAGCGAGAAAATACGATAAAGGGAGATTTCTTAGTGGAAAACGGGCAAACTTGTGTCTTCTTGGGGTTAAAATTGACTGGGGTTAAAGTTTAGTCGACCCCACTTTGGGGCTGCAGAAAGTTGTTTTCGATATCCGACACAAGTTTGATCCGGCACTCGTTGACGTATGGTTGAGAAACCCCGCTGCGGGCAGAGTACAAAGCATCACCCGTACTATCGTCCGCATTGCAATGAATGTTGCTTGATTGCAACCTGTCATTGGTATGCAAAAGTAACAGTGCACACAGCCCTGAGGAACACCAGCATCGACGGGTTTAAGGTATGAGCATGTCCCATAAACAACTACCTTGATGCTCTGAACTGCAAAACACTGGTGATCCACTTGCAGAATTTCACAGGAAGCCCATAAAAAGGGAGCTTGGAGAGAAGTGGTTTCTAGATACGGGGTCAATGCTTAATGTTATGTCTAAACGTGACTTTATTAAACTAGGCCTCTCTTTAGATGTACTTAAACCATTTAACAAAAGTGTGCATTCTTTTACTGGTAATATTATTCCAATTATGGGAATATGTGACCTAAAAGTAACATACAATACTAATGTTTTTCCTTTGTCGGTGGTCATAACAGATTTAAGTTGTCAAAATGTTTTAGGATTAAATAGTTGTGTTGCTTTAGGCTTTATTAACTGTATAAATTCAATCAAAATTACAAATAAGTATAATGATCTTTTTAAGGGCCTAGGAAAGCTTCCGGGTACATACAGGATAAGTTTAAATAATAATATACAACCTGTTGTTTGTCCCGTTAGGAAAGTTCCTTTCAGTTTACGTAATAAATTATTGACGCAACTACAGCGAATGGAAATTTAGGTGTTATTCGTAAGGTTTCACATCCTA
The DNA here is from genome assembly GCA_036924255.1 of Apodemia mormo. NCBI lineage: Eukaryota > Metazoa > Arthropoda > Insecta > Lepidoptera > Riodinidae > Apodemia > Apodemia mormo. Next base: position 106,319 of record JAUPFN010000065.1, read on the forward strand.
CAGACTGGGTAAATGCTATAGTAGTAGTGGCCAAAAAAAATCCGCGACCTCTGAACCGCGCGATACGCCGCGCCCACTACGCGTTGCCTACTGTGACTGAAGTTGCCGTTAAGCTACGCGGTGCTTGTTATTTTAGTGTATTAGATGCTAGATCTTCATTTTGGATGGTCCAAATTGATGATTATAGTGCGGATTTGTGTACATTTGGTACTCCATTTGGTAGATACCAATTTTTGCGCCTACCATTTGGGATTAATTGTGCCACAGAAGTTTTTCATGCCAAAATAAGGCAATATTTTGAAGAACTGCAGGGCGTTGAGTCCTTTGCCGATAATATTATAGTTTGGGGCCGTTCCAAAGAGGAACATGACATAAGATTGGAAAAGTTGTTACAAACATCAAGGTAAATTGGCATTAGGTATAATCGGGATAAGTGTAAATTTGCAGTTAGTGAGATTGTGCATTTAGGGCACAAATTCGATAAAGATGGTATGCGCCCTGACCCAGAGAAAACAAAAGCTATTTTAAATATGCCTTATCCGACTGACCGGAAAGCTTTAGAGAGGATTCTTGGAATGATTAATTATTTATCTAAATTTATACCTAATTATTCAGAGTCAGTAATAGTGTTCCGTAATTTATTAAAAAAGAATTCCGAGTGGATTTGGGACGTACAGCATTCTGAAGCTGTGGATAATTAAAGAATAAGATAGCCAGCGCACCAGTTTTAGCGTTGTTTTCTTCCGATGCCCCAGTATTGTTATCGGTAGACGTAAGCGCAGAGGCGCTAGGAGCGATGCTCTTGCAAGCAGGACGGCCAGTAGAATTTGCTTCTCTTACTCTTACCGATACACTATCTCGTTATGCTCAAATCGAAAAAGAAATGCTAGCTATTGTATATGCTGTTGAACGTTTCGTGAATAAAATATAATACAAGCTTGATATTTCTTTAATGTACTTCTTGCAGACTATTTTAACATTACAATTATAGACTTGAGTGTTCACAAGTTGTCGAGCTCATGGCTCAGAACCGTCTGTCGCCGAAAATGAGGTCTCTCATATCGTAAGCCCCACTACGCGCCATCTTGACGCGTTCTGTCCCGCCGTTTAGCTTTTACAACTTTAACGAATAGGAAGATGACGCCTAGTGTTGCCATATTTTGTCACTTATTCTAATATAACACAATTGAAACATATTCTTTTGATGAATAAAACCATTACAAACAAGTTAAATCATTACATTCGGCCATCCGGCAAAGTGTGACTCCCGGCACACTACTCAATTCTAAAATTAACTTTTCTAAATCCTTAGGGCATCAGTTAAGAAATATTGAAGATGCAAAAGTACAACTAGTTAAATCATTACCTTCGCCCATACTATAAGTCGACACAAATATATTTCTTTTTACGAGGAAAAAAAATTTGCTTGTACACAATCTTAACATTCAATAACTTACTAATCATAATCATAATTATTTAAAAACAAGTAGTAATACAGTGTTATTTATATTTTCTATGAAAGCAAAAAGTAAGCAGTTTTGCTACATAATTTCATTTTAATTTATGTTATAAGTTATATAACATTTATAAAAATTATACATAATACTTTATTTTACTTTGGTGTTACGTACTTTATTAAGCGTATTACTTTAAGTTGATATATATTCTGTTGATCCATAGTAAATATAATTTTAAACAAAACATTATTTTAGTTTTATTTAAGTTGTAGACTATTATATTTGTTATAGTAAACGTAAATATAAACAAAACTTCACTTCAGCTTGTAACCTGCATCTATTTTAATATTATAAATGCTAAAGTTTGGATGTATGGATGTTTATTACTCAATTACGCCAAGACTACGGATTTGATTGAAGAGAACGGATTTGAATGAAATTTTACTAATTATAAACTATACACTTTGTATTCTACATATTTTTTTTACACATAACTCATTGCATCGATAAAATTAATATTATAAAAATCTATAAATTATATAAGATTAATTTACAAATGTTTGACCAATTTTACTCCATATACCCAATTATATTTATTTTTTTCTGAAAGTCAATTATATGGTTTTACTCATTCTAACCTAAAGTGTACCAATTTTAGTTTCTTACTACTAAATCCTACATTACATTGTTAAACATATCTCATAAAAATTTGTTTTACCTTAGGTAATTATTTATTTAAATATTAATTTACATTTAATTATATAATATTAAATTATTTATATATTATTTAATCTAATTATTAATTTCTTTATAAAGCAAGTCTAACAAGTAACTAACGACACTATATATACATATACTTACATTTCCACTAACTATTATCTTAACATCTGACTAGATATTGACATTTTTACAATTTAAATAGGTATTCTTTTACAGAGAATGAGAAATTAGCCATGTATGCATTTGTATTTTATACCGGTTTATAGTTAGCTATTTCATTATGCTTAGTAATTGATAACAGAAATAATGTACATACATATAAAAAAAAACTCTTTTTTTTGTACCATGACTATGTTGTAGTCTATACTATGGCACATAGGGCTTGCTTGCTTGTCTGTTATTTGTACTAAATTGCGGTTGATTTTAAAGTATTTAGTGTGTTCTTAAAAAAACAAGCTGCTCTAATGTACCTACATACAAGGAAGTTTTAATATTCTCAGATTTAAAAATAGGCTTTAAGTTTGTTTTTGTGTGATGTTTCATGTTACATATAACCCTAACTCATTCTTTTGTGCTGTAAAAGCATTTACCCATCAAACCCAGAGTCACCTCATATAAGCAGTCCATAAGAAAATACTAATGAAACATATCCAAAGCGTGTTATTGCCGTTTCCTTATATATTTATATCTAATTTTACGGAGAGCAAATACAATTTAGTCTTAAGTGTTACAAATATTGTCGATTTGTTATTTCTTTGATCATCTATATTATACTTCTATAGGATTCTCATATTTATATTAAATTTCAATTGTAATAATTTTGCCTTTTCTTTATGTTGATTTGTAAATTATTTTTCATTTGACTAATTATTTCATTTAAAGTTCTAAGTAACATTGTTCATTAATATTTATTTAATTTAATAATTTAATGCTTTATGTACACCATAATCAAGTAGCATTTACATAACACTTAAAATAAGCGCACAAATAGAGGGTCTTATTGCTAAAGAGTGATTCTTCCAGACAACGAGTGGCAATATTCGTTGCTTGCATATTAGGGTGCACAAATTACAATACAGATTTAATAAACATGTGTTACATAGAGAGAAATAAGTGCCACAATATCTGTCTTACATGTCAACATAAATTAATCTATATATATTTATAAAAATCAATGCCATTTTTCGTTGTAATTTTATAACTCAAGAACGGGCTCACCTATCCAAACCAAATGTTTAGGATTTGTTCGGACTATTTATTAGATGGTTTATGTGAAGGTTGCACAAGATCGGTACAGCGGTTCTTCATTTATCACATTTTTTTTTGTAACAAATGAATTCAATAAATGACGATACGTCGCGAAGCGTGTAACAGGCCGCTAGTATATAATAACCATAAAATGGTTCAGTCGCAGAACGTACCTTTCGCAAAATGTACCCACTGCGCAAAACGTACCATTCGCAAAATGCACCTTTCTCAAAACGTACCATTCTCAAAATGTACATTTCTCATAATGTACCTTTCTCATAATGTACCTTTTGCATAATGCTCCTTTCGCAAAATGTACCTTTTGCCTACATTAACTCGCTAACAGTGCTACAGGTAATGGAAACGCAAATTCAGGATTGATAATTGTATTTATAATCAATTGATATAAGATATCACCACATCTAATAACGTAAAATATGTGTACAATGTAAGCCTAAAATCTTGATCTCTTATATGGCCAAAAACATTTTATTTATCTATTCTATACATATAATAAGAGTAGAAAAGTAATTTCTGTAAATAAAAGTTTTTTGAAAAATATTAATTGGGGTCGGTTAAGATATCGATAACACAAGAGACAAAAATTAAAAATTACTAAAATTTTTGTCTGTCTGTCTGTTAATTTATGCGTCCATCACGCAAAATCGACTGGACAGAAATTAATGAAGTTTGGCATGGTGATAGCCGAGAGTATCGAGCAACATATAGGGTAGTTTTTATCCTGGATTCAGTTTCCGTTGCAAAAATAGAAAAATAATTCAATTGAAATAATCATTACTTGCATGTTAAGTAGTAATATTTACACAAAATATATAAGTAGTATGTGCACAAAAACTGTATTTTTATTAAATTTAATTAAAAAAGAAAGAAATTTTCTCACCTATCTGTGTTGCGTAGGACTCGACATACGTACTATATGTACTATATATACTATATATACTAGATGGTGCTGATAACAATATACTGTGATATGGAGAATAAATTACTATTTATTAAAGAAAACTGTATGTATTAAATGACAAAGATCTGTTCATGAATTATACTAATTAATAATACATCGTAAATCACATTTTATCAAAGACGTAAAAATAAAAAATAAAACCTACTTAGGAAACTAAAGAACACATGACGCGTAATAAAATAATCACAATTTCGTTTCGATATGACTTATCCGTTATGACGATTTATAGTAATATTATAAAGTTTCTTTCTACTGGCTACTTTGTACGGGTCTGATTTGCTAAAAATTATTTTTTTACCTCTTCAAGTTCAAAACTCCAAGCGTAAGTTCATTGTTTAATGCTTTATTGTTTGAATACCTCAACTTAGCGGGAAGGTTCTGGGA
>JAUPFN010000066.1:10000-107427 GCA_036924255.1 Apodemia mormo
AACCTAACCTAACCTAACCTAACCTAACCTAACCTAACCTAACCTAACCTAACCTAACCTAACCTAACCTAACCTAACCTAACCTAACCTAACCTAACCTAACCTAACCTAACCTAACCTAACCTAACCTAACCTAACCTAACCTAACCTAACCTAACCTAACCTAACCTAACCTAACCTAACCTAACCTAACCTAACCTAACCTAACCTAACCTAACCTAACCTAACCTAACCTAACCTAACCTAACCTAACCTAACCTAACCTAACCTAACCTAACCTAACCTAACCTAACCTAACCTAACCTAACCTAACCTAACCTAACCTAACCTAACCTAACCTAACCTAACCTAACCTAACCTAACCTAACCTAACCTAACCTAACCTAACCTAACCTAACCTAACCTAACCTAACCTAACCTAACCTAACCTAACCTAACCTAACCTAACCTAACCTAACCTAACCTAACCTAACCTAACCTAACCTAACCTAACCTAACCTAACCTAACCTAACCTAACCTAACCTAACCTAACCTAACCTAACCTAACCTAACCTAACCTAACCTAACCTAACCTAACCTAACCTAACCTAACCTAACCTAACCTAACCTAACCTAACCTAACCTAACCTAACCTAACCTAACCTAACCTAACCTAACCTAACCTAACCTAACCTAACCTAACCTAACCTAACCTAACCTAACCTAACCTAACCTAACCTAACCTAACCTAACCTAACCTAACCTAACCTAACCTAACCTAACCTAACCTAACCTAACCTAACCTAACCTAACCTAACCTAACCTAACCTAACCTAACCTAACCTAACCTAACCTAACCTAACCTAACCTAACCTAACCTAACCTAACCTAACCTAACCTAACCTAACCTAACCTAACCTAACCTAACCTAACCTAACCTAACCTAACCTAACCTAACCTAACCTAACCTAACCTAACCTAACCTAACCTAACCTAACCTAACCTAACCTAACCTAACCTAACCTAACCTAACCTAACCTAACCTAACCTAACCTAACCTAACCTAACCTAACCTAACCTAACCTAACCTAACCTAACCTAACCTAACCTAACCTAACCTAACCTAACCTAACCTAACCTAACCTAACCTAACCTAACCTAACCTAACCTAACCTAACCTAACCTAACCTAACCTAACCTAACCTAACCTAACCTAACCTAACCTAACCTAACCTAACCTAACCTAACCTAACCTAACCTAACCTAACCTAACCTAACCTAACCTAACCTAACCTAACCTAACCTAACCTAACCTAACCTAACCTAACCTAACCTAACCTAACCTAACCTAACCTAACCTAACCTAACCTAACCTAACCTAACCTAACCTAACCTAACCTAACCTAACCTAACCTAACCTAACCTAACCTAACCTAACCTAACCTAACCTAACCTAACCTAACCTAACCTAACCTAACCTAACCTAACCTAACCTAACCTAACCTAACCTAACCTAACCTAACCTAACCTAACCTAACCTAACCTAACCTAACCTAACCTAACCTAACCTAACCTAACCTAACCTAACCTAACCTAACCTAACCTAACCTAACCTAACCTAACCTAACCTAACCTAACCTAACCTAACCTAACCTAACCTAACCTAACCTAACCTAACCTAACCTAACCTAACCTAACCTAACCTAACCTAACCTAACCTAACCTAACCTAACCTAACCTAACCTAACCTAACCTAACCTAACCTAACCTAACCTAACCTAACCTAACCTAACCTAACCTAACCTAACCTAACCTAACCTAACCTAACCTAACCTAACCTAACCTAACCTAACCTAACCTAACCTAACCTAACCTAACCTAACCTAACCTAACCTAACCTAACCTAACCTAACCTAACCTAACCTAACCTAACCTAACCTAACCTAACCTAACCTAACCTAACCTAACCTAACCTAACCTAACCTAACCTAACCTAACCTAACCTAACCTAACCTAACCTAACCTAACCTAACCTAACCTAACCTAACCTAACCTAACCTAACCTAACCTAACCTAACCTAACCTAACCTAACCTAACCTAACCTAACCTAACCTAACCTAACCTAACCTAACCTAACCTAACCTAACCTAACCTAACCTAACCTAACCTAACCTAACCTAACCTAACCTAACCTAACCTAACCTAACCTAACCTAACCTAACCTAACCTAACCTAACCTAACCTAACCTAACCTAACCTAACCTAACCTAACCTAACCTAACCTAACCTAACCTAACCTAACCTAACCTAAACCTATCAGTGAGTTACAGTTAACCGTTCAAAGTTAAGTTAAGTTAAAGTTAAGTTCGTTAAGTTACGTTCCGTTAAGTTCAACGTTACAGTTAAGTTAAGTTTCGTTAAGTATCCAGTTAAGTTCCGTTCAAGTTCAGTTACAGTTAAGTCTCAACGTTCCGTTCACAGTTAAGTTCAAGTTACGTTCACAAGTTACGTTCCAGCTTCCCAAACGTTCACGTTCCAGTTACGTTCAGTTACGTTACAGATCCGTTCCTACCTCTCCTACCCTAACCTAAACTACCCTAACCTCACCTAACCTAACCTAACCTAACCTAACCTACCTAACCTAACCTAACCTAACCTAACCTAACCAAACCTACCCTAACCTACCAACCTAACCTAACCTAACCTAACCTACTCTAACCTAACCTAACCTAACCTAACCTAACCTAACCTAACCTACCTAACCTAACCTAACCTAACCTAACCTAACCTAACCTAACCTAACCTAACCTAACCTAACCTAACCTAACCTAACCTAACCTAACCTAACCTAACCTCAACCTAACCTAACCCTAACCTAACCTACCTAACCTAACCTAACCTAACCTAACCTAACCTAACCTAACCAACCTAACCTAACCTAACCTAACCTAACCTAACCTAACCTAACCTAACCTAACCTAACCTAACCTAACCTAACCTAACCTAACCTAACCTAACCTAACCTAACCTAACCTAACCTAACCTAACCTAACCTAACCTAACCTAACCTAACCTAACCTAACCTAACCTAACCTAACCTAACCTAACCTAACCTAACCAGTATATATATATGTGTATATGAAATAGTATGTATATTTATAGAAATAAATATAGATATGGATATACAACATTATGTATAGATGCGTGACACTTATGAAATAGCAAAACAGTAAATAACAAACAATGATGTAATACCTATATCAACATATTAATTAATAGTAGTAAGATGAACGTAAAAATTGTATCTAAAACAAGAATGAAAACCATATATACGTAATTACATATTGAATGTAATACATATATATTGTCCTATGTATAATCATCAATAGAACATAAATGTATACAGAATATTCACGGCAAATATGCTATAAAAATGGAAGAAGGGACAATGTTAGCTATAAGTATAGAATTAAGATAATATTACAATGTGTTAGAAAAATTAAAAAGAAATACAGTAAGAAACAATAATGTAAACAAAATATGAATATAAATTGATGTAACAATTATGGATAAAATAAATAGTAAAAAAAATATATATTGTAAATTAGAAAAATGAATAGAAAAGAATAAACATTACATATATATGTAAATATATGTAATGAAATCATAAATAAAAATTGTAATTAATTAAAACATAAAAGATATTTAAAGGCTCTGTGAAACTTTTAGACAGAGGAACTAGAATTAACAAAAAAAAAAAAAAAAAAAAAACCTAACCTAACCTAACCTAACCTAACCTAACCTAACCTAACCTAACCTAACCTAACCTAACCTAACCTAACCTAACCTAACCTAACCTAACCTAACCTAACCTAACCTAACCTAACCTAACCTAACCTAACCTAACCTAACCTAACCTAACCTAACCTAACCTAACCTAACCTAACCTAACCTAACCTAACCTAACCTAACCTAACCTAACCTAACCTAACCTAACCTTTTTTTTTTTTTTTTTTTTTTTTTGTTCTCGCAGGGGAAATGCTCTTACGCACTGCCGGGCCGTGTGGACTGGCCCGAGTGTGGGACTCGCCGGACGGAACCGGCCACTACCCACTAAAACCCCTGCGCCACCCCACTGTGCTGTGATGGCGGGGAGGTGGGGACGCTTGCGCATTCTCCCACCTGCCCGCCAGCACCTGCCGGCCTTGCCGGCATTCTTCGGGGCCGGGGCCGTTATGGCCCCAGCGGACGGCTAGAAAGCGCGCGACTCCACGGCGCCGCGCGCACCTCCTCGAGGCCTTTTGGGGCAGAGCCCCGGCCTCGATCACGGGGGACGGAGCAGGGCCTGGTAGGCCCGCCGCCGCACCCCCGTGCGTCTCCGGCGGATCGGGTCAGGGTTGGCCGCAGCCTCCCTTTCCCTCTCCGCCGTCTCCTTCTGCGACATCACGTCCTCGCAGAAGGAGAGGACGGCCGTCCACGACTCTTCGCTCTCGACCATTGCTTTAACAACGGTCGGGAGCGAGAGATCCACCCCGATGGCATCGCGCAGGACACTACGCTGCACTGCCCACGAAGGGCACCCCTCGAGGGTGTGCTGCGCCGTGTCCTCGCTGCCCGCACAATGGTGGCAATCGGTCGTCGGCTCACGCTGGGCGATTCGACACAGGTACTTTCCAAAGCATCCATGCCCGGAAAGCACCTGTGTGAGCCGGAACGTGAGCCGCCCGTGCCGCCTGTCCAGCCAGTTTTGGAGAACCGGCCGGACAGCCTCAACGGTCCGTCGGCCGGCCGTTGGATCGGCCAGCCGCTCCGCCCATCTACGGACGGTGGACCGTCGAAGGTGGGACTTCCACCTTTCCGTCACCGTTGGCTGTTCGCCGCCGGACCGCAGCTCCTGGCGCCGCTCGTAGAGCCTTGCCAGTGCCGCGGCCTCCAGATCCCACGGCGGCGAACCCGCCAACACGCACGCCGCCTCCGTCGAGATGGTGCGATAGCCCCGAATGGCCCTGATCGCCATCACCCTCTGCGGTTGTCGCAGAAGGGCGATGGTGGCGCTTCGCAGCGCCGGAGCCCAGACAGGGGCTCCGTACAGGGCCATCGAGCGCACCACCCCGAGGTACAGGCGGCGGCAGGCAACACTCGGTCCCCCGAGATTCGGCAGCAGCCGCGAAAGAGCGGCGGCCGCCGCCATGAGACGGGGGACCAGGCGACGGAAATGCTCGCGGAAGTCCCAGCGGCTATCGAGGACGAGTCCGAGGTACTTCATATCGGACCCGACCTCGATTCGGACACCGCTAACCACGATGTGGGCCCCCGGAGGCGGCGCAGCCCTCGGCCTGTGGAAACACAAGGCCTCGGACTTTTCGAGCGCCACCTCGAGGCCCAGAGCGCGGATTCGCGCGACGACCGACGCCACGCCTGCCGTTGCCAGGCGGGCGGCCTCACGGTAGCTTGCCCCGCGGGCCGTGACCAGGGTGTCGTCCGCATAACACGTCACCCTGACGCCCGCGGGGAGAGCGCCCCGCAGCACCCAATCGTATCCGATGTTCCACAAGAGGGGGCCGAGTACCGACCCTTGTGGAACACCGCACACCATCTCCCGAGTCTCCAGTCCGCCTGTCCGCCCCTGGTATTGGACGTACCTTTGACTGAGGTAGTCCCCGATCAGGCGACGGAGGTAGAGAGGCACTTTGTGATATTTTAGTGCCTCCCTGATGCAGCTCCACGGCATGGTGTTGAAAGCGTTCGCTATGTCTAGCGAAACCGCCAACAACACCCCACCGCGGGCGACAACCTCCTCCGAGTCGGCCTTGACGCGATTGATCGCGTCGATCGTCGAAAGGCCGGCCCGGAACCCAAACTGGGCGTTCGCCAAATCGGGACCTACCTCAGTCATATGCTCGACGAGGCGTGCAGCCATTATTCTCTCGAATAGCTTACACACCTCGTCGAGCAACACGATGGGGCGGTAGGCGGAGGGAGACTCTGCGGGGCGTCCGTCCTTCCGCAACAGGACCAAGCTACCCACCTTCCACACTCTGGGGAACCGTCCCGACTCCAGGCAGCCATTGAAGAGCCGCCGGAGCCGGTCCCCTAGGACGTCGAGGGCCAAGACCAAGACGCGACCGTGTACTCCATCTGGCCCGGGCGCTGTGTTTTTCGCCCGGAGCTTGTCTACGGCCGCGTCGAACTCCTCACTCGTGAGCTCAGCGACCCCGCTATCTTCCTCCTCACCACCGGCGCCACCTCTACGCGGCGCCATAGCGGGGGGGACGTGTTCCGCCCGATGTGGAAACAGGGCGGACACGACGTCCCTCACGAAGTGGTGGTCGAGACTCTGGGTCAGCGGAGGCGCCCAGGGGCGTAGTTTGCCCCTGACGGACTTATACGGGCGCCCCCACGGATCATTGTCCAGAGTCCCGAGCAGCTCCTCGCGCGCTTGGGTCTTGGCCCTGCTGATGGCGAGCTGTAGGGTCTTTTTCTTCGTCCTGTAGACCTCATACAGCTCGCGCTCCGTCGTCTCGTCGCGGTGCCGTCTTCTTCGGCACCTGGTGTACATACGCCTGGCCGCCACGCTCTCCACGCGGAGCGCGGCGATGTGGTCAGACCACCAGTACACCTGGCGACGAGAGGGGGGCGGCTTGGCCCGGGGCATCGACGCGTCGCACACTTGCGTCAACGCCCGCCGGAACCATTCCGCCTCCTCATCTACCCTCACAGGCCCGGCGGGTTGCGGTTGCCAGGCCTGGACGACGGAGGCCTCCAGCAGAGCGTCTCTGTCGAGACGCCCCAACGTCCACCTAGGGAGTGGCGGGGCACTACCTCTCGCGGGATTCGTGCCCGGGGTCGTCGACGAGGCGGAGACGTCAAATCGGACGTATAGATGGTCCGACAGCGTCTCCACCCCATCGAGGACTCTCCAGTCCCGGACACGGCGTGCTACAGCAGGGCTAGCGAACGAAACGTCCACTATCGAACCGCCCTGCTGTCTCACGCAAGTGAAGGTCGACCCCCTATTTAGGATGCAGAGGCCGACCAACACTGCCCACTCTTCCAACGCGCTGCCTCGCGAGTCGGTGACGGGGGACCCCCATGCCGAGGATTTGGCATTGAAGTCCCCCATCACGATCACAGGGCGAGGATCGGCCCGTCTGACGAGAGCCTCAACCTCGCCCAAGAACGACTCGAATTCGGCGAAGCAGCGGCTGGGCGAAAAGTAGCACCCCACCACTACGGTTCCCTCATATTCGACTGCGACGAAGCCCCGGCCACGACCAACTACACCGGAGACCGGGGCTACGACCGAAGTGACGATGGCCACCAAGCCGTCCAAGTCCCCCACCCAATTAGCTCTGGAGGGGACAAAGTACGGCTCAGCGGCCACAGCGACGCCGATATTCCACTCCGCCAGGGACTGCATAAATAGATCTTGTGCCCCGGCAGAGTGGTTCAAATTCGCCTGTAGGAAGCGATGGATGGGGCCCGCTAGGGCCATTATTTGGTTTCCATCGCCTCCCCGCGACCCAACCCTGAAGTGGATGGGGCGGGCATTGCCGGTGCCGTTGTGGCGCCGGCTGCAGCCTCTCTGCCCCGTCGGGGCTTGGGCAGGGTTCCCTTGCAAGTGGGAGCCCCAGCCCTGTGATTTGCAGGACGACCCGCTGCCAAACATACGGAGCAGCGCGGGTCGCCCGAACAGGCAGCGGCCTTATGCCCCATCTGACCGCAGCGGAAGCACTCGCCGCTGCGGTCGATCTCAGAAGTGCACTGCACTCCGGTGTGCCCAACAACGAGACACCGGAAGCAGCGCATTCTCCTGGTGGGTAGCACCCGCACCTGCGCGGACACCCACCCCACCAGGAGCCTAGAACTGGCCACCTTTTTGGCCGCGGCCACCGGGCAGCGGATGAAAATCGTGCCGCTACCCGATGGGGCGAAACGCACCTGCCCCGCTTTGATTGATGAGGCGGGGCAGCCTCCGCACTTGGCCACGGCTTTTACCACCTCCTCTGTGGTGACGGAATCGTCAAGCCCAGAAATGCGCATCTCCGCGCACTTCTCGGGCCTGGCGATCCTGACATTCTCTGCCGGCAGCACCTCCCGCAGTTTTTGCGCGAGTTGATCTGCCTTAGCAGCGCTTGCGGCCCCCGGTACCTCTAATATTCGGGCGCCTGTGGCCCCCTTCCTCACTCTGAGTGACGGGATATCCAGGTCGGCGAGGGAGATTTTTTCCTTCGCCGACGATAGCACCGCCGCATAGCTCGCACCCTTTTCTTCTGCTCCGGGCTGCAGTGTCACCACGACAGCCGCAGACCGGGGTGGGCGCAACTTCGGTTGAACACTCCGGTTCTTATCACTCTTCCTTACTTCTTGGGGCTTCGAAGGAGCAGAGGGCGCTTTCTTCTTTTTTGGAGCCCTCTTCTTCTTCTTCTTCCGCTTCTTCTTCTCCACTTGAGTCCACCCCTCCTCATCTGGGGTGTCTCGAGCGGAAGAAGTAGTTGGCGCCGGTGTCATCACCGGGGTTGCAGAGGACTGGGCACTTTGACCCTTTCCTTTACCTTTGCCCTTTTTTGTGGGCAAGGGCTTTTGCGACCCGGCGGCAACTTGCGCAGCCGTTCTCTTCGTAGTGGTGTCCAAAGCCGGTTTGGCCGCGGACACCGTCTCCACCATTTTCGAATCCGCCCGTAGAGGGGGCCGAATTCGCTTCTCCGGCAGGAGCCGGTCCGACACGGAGGCCATCTTAGCGTCCATCATGTTGCCCACCTGCAACATGATGCGCCCAAGCATGGCCTCTTCTCTATCCTCCGCAGATCTATTTGGACCCATTTCTGAGTCGTCCCTACGCCTGCCAAGATCAACTCGAATTTGGGCCATCTCCTTACGCATCTCCGACAGCTCCTTTTCTTGGCGGGCGTTTGCAGCGCGAAGCAGCTCGACCTCCTCGCTTGTCGTCCTGCTCTTAAGGGCCGTCACCGCCTCTGAAATAGCCTCCGCTGCTTGCTTAAGGGCACGCACCATTGTGCCCTTAAGCTGGCCTGATTTTTTAGCGACGCCCAAAATTAGATCAACACCATTTTGGGCGTGCGTGGCTAACTCTTCCGCAGAGCGGCTGTCTCCTGCCGATCGGTCTAGGCTTTTGGTCAAGGACAGAATTTGCTCCTCAGCCAACAGTTCAACCTCTTCTTTTTTTGTTTTAAGGAAAGCCTCCTTAGCTTTTCGTAGGCCCACGTAGGCGCCCGTTGTTGGTGGGCGCCCCCTTCCGCGTTTCGCCGACGCAGACCTACCAAGCATCTCCTCGCCAGCCGTGTCATCGGAGTCCATCCCGGATTCACTGTCACCCGGGACGGGCCTCTTGCGCCACAGCCGGCCGCTTCGCAGTCCTGAAGAACCAGAGGCGACCGTAATCAAAGTTCCGGTCGAGCCATCTGAGTCCGACAGAGCTAACTCCTCCGTTTCGTTCTGGACTTCCACACTGGACTGGTAGCCCACTTCCTCCTCGGATTGGCCTTCGCGGCCCACCTTCTCGTCGTTTTTTTGGCCTTCGCGGCCCTCCACCAAAGCGTCAAAAGTTTTATTAGTTTCCATATTTGTTCCCACGAGTACAAACAGGATTAAACGCTGCCTAAAAAGGCGCCTACATTATCGCGCCCCGGGGGTCGGCCGGTACCCGGGCGGGTCCACACTAGCGACTGATAAACCCGTCAGCCATACATCCCGACTTGAGCCGGTCTGCAAACCTCCTCGCGGTGCGTCTCCGCTTGAGGTTCGGGGAATTTTTTATAGAGGTTATCTTCCTCGCGGCCCGGCCAATTAAGGCAAGGCCCTCGGGTCCAGGATCATTGGCCGATAGACGTGATCACCGACACCTCCTCTGGACTTACGATGTCACGAGCAGGCCGACAGGGCTAGTGCCAGCGATTGCCCGCGCTTACTCCAAATCCACTGTGCCTTCTGAGAACAGAGGGACACGTGGAGGAGAGTTTGGTCCAATTAGCTTCCCCAAGGTGCTGGCTTGCACCCCAGGTACTAGAGCCCCCCCGCCACGACAAGGCTTGGAACCATGGGGGGGAACCTAACCTAACCTAACCTAACCTAACCTAACCTAACCTAACCTAACCTAACCTAACCTAACCTAACCTAACCTAACCTAACCTAACCTAACCTTTTTTTTTTTTTTTTTTTTTTTTTTTTTTTTTTTTTTTTTTTTTTTTGTTCTCGCAGGAGAAATGCACTTACGCACTACCGGGCCACTCGACGCGGCCCGAGTGTGGGACTCGCCTAAAATCGGCTCTACCCACTAAAACTCCTGCGTCCGCTCCTCTGTGCCATATGGTGGCGGGGGGTGGGGCGCTTTCGCATTCTTCCACCGCCCCTCCGGCACTTGCCAGCCTAGCCGGCGTCTTCTCAACTGGGGGGGAGACCCCAGTAATGCTTCTCAAATGCGCGCGGTGTGCGGAAACACCGCGCGCTACTCCTGGAGGAAGTGGTTACTCCATCACTTCCTCCGGCACCGCCCCAGATGTTGTTGGGGCGGGCGCTGCTTTCTTTCTTCGTTTGGCCTTGGGTAGAGTCCCCTTGCAAGCGGGAGACCCCACTTTGTGGCTCGCCGGAAGACTTGCCGCCGAACACACGGAGCAGTGAGGCTCGCCGGTGCAATCGGCGGCCTTATGCCCCTTTTGACCGCAGCGGAAACATTCGTCACTGCGGTCAACTTCCGACGTGCATTGAGCACCAGTGTGACCGACAACGAGGCATCGGTAACAGCGCAAGCGCCTGGCAGGTAGCACTCGCACTTGGGCCGAAACCCATCCCACTAACAGCCTCGAGGTTTCTACCTTTTTCGCAGCAGCCATCGGGCAACGGACCAAGATTGTTCCGCGACCCGATTTTGAGAAGCGAATCCGCCCCGCCTTTACAGTGTCAGCAGGGCAGCCCCCACATTGGGCCACGGCAGCTACCACTTCCCCCTCCGCAACTGAATCGTCCAGCCCTGAAATACGCATCTCTGCGCACTTCTCGGGCCGGGCGATCCGCACGGTGTCAGTCGGCAGCACCTCCCGCAGCCTAGCCGCTAGTTGGTCGGCCTTCTCTCCGTTAGCGGCGCCCGGAATCTCTAGTATTCGGGCACCTGTCGCCCCCACCCTCATTTTGACGCCCGGTATGCCCAGCTCGGCGAGGGACACTTTGTCCCTCGCACGAGTCAGGACGGACGCATACGTTGCACCCCTGTCTGCCGCACCGGGCTGCAGCGTCAGGACGACGGCCGCAGACCGGGGCGGGCGCAACCTTGGCTTCTTTTTCTTTTGGTTCTCCACCTTCCCCGACCCCTGCTTCTTCGGTAAAGGAGGAGAAGCCTCTTCTTTCTTATTAGCTTTTTGCTTTTTCTTCTTTGTTCCCTTCTTTTCCACCCGAGTCCACCCCTCTTTGATTGGGGCAGCCTGAGCGGATGTAGAAGGTACCGGGGTAGGTACTCGGGTCACAGCTGGCTGGGCACTTCGGCCTTTGCCTCTCCCCTTACCCTTTGTGGGCTTGACTTGCTTCGGCCCGGCAACAACTTCGGCGGCAGTCAAATGCAATGTGGTGTCTATGTCCGGTGTGGGTATAGGTACCACTTCCTCGTCCGTTTTATCCCCTCTAAGCGGGGGCCTTACGCGTTTCTCCGGTAGAAGCCGGTCTGCAACTGAGGCCATCTTGGCGTCCATCATGTTGCCGACCTGCAACATGATACGACCCAGCATGGCCTCCTGGTCTTCTACGGGGCGGTTCTCCTCAGGTTCCGTCCTTCGTCTGACTAGTTCCTCTCGGATTTGAGCTACTTCCGCGCGCAATACTTTCAGCTCTTTCTCCTGGCGATAGTTCGCCGCGCGGAGTAGCTCCACCTCTTCCCCTTCAGTCCTTTCCTTAAGGGCCGCGACCGCGTCCTGAATGGCCCATGTTGCTTGTTTAAGGGCACGTACCATTGTGCCCTTAATATTCTTCGATTTTTGCGCAACGCTCAGAATAAGGTCGCACCCCTTCTGAGCGTGCGCGGCCAAATCTTCCGAGGAGCGGTCCTCTTTCCGTGAAACTTCCAGGGTTTTGGCCATGGAGAGAATTTGCTCCTCGGCCAAAACCCCGATTTCTTCCTTCTTTGTTTTTAGGAGGGCTTCCTTGGCTTGTCGTATGCCAACGTAGGCGCCTGTTGTTGGTGGGCGCCCACGCCCTCTTTTCGCCAGTCCTGTTCTCGGCGTTTCGTCAGCGGCCGTGTCATCAGAGTCCAGCCCAGATTCGGCATCATCCGGGCCGGGCCTCTTTCGACGTAGCCTTCCGGTTTTATCTGTTGACAGTGACATCACGCCAGTCGAGCTGTCGGTGTCAAAGTCACCAGTGTCACTTGCTGTGGCGCTTACTCCCTCAGCAGCCTCCTTCCGAGCAACATCCAAGTAGTGTGCAGCTTCTATGTCCAGTATCGATTCGCAGGGTTCGTCGGTGCGCGAGCCGGTGGAAAGCCGGCCCGCGAAGCAGTTTTTGCCCCCCCCAGAGTACGTGGGGCTGCCGGCACCCGAAGGCGCCGGGAGGGATTCCCCGGCTGTGCCGGGACCCTCCTGGGTATACCTTTTAAAACTGCGTGAACTTGCCATGTTTGTTGGTTTGTGGCCCATTCCGGGTGGGCCTACCCCCGTCTCGTCAGCGCTCGCCCGATAACCCTACGCCGCGGCACGCCGACCGCGGTTTCGGGGTGATTTTTTAAAGAGGTTTTCTTCCTCCCAGCCCCACAATGGGCTCCCGGAAACCGGGTTATGAGTGCCGCATCCAAACGCCGTTCTCATGAAGAGAACGGAAAGGAGCGGCGTAGTGGTCCAATTAGTTCCCCAAGGTGCTGGATTGCACCCCAGGTACTAAGCCCCCCCGCCACGACAAGGCTTGGAACCATGGGGGGGAACCTAACCTAACCTAACCTAACCTAACCTTTTTTTTTTTTTTTTTTTTTTTTTTTGTTCTCGCAGGGGAAATGCTCTTACGCACTGCCGGGCCGTGTGGACTGGCCCGAGTGTGGGACTCGCCGGACGGAACCGACCACTACCCACTAAAACCCCTGCGCCACCCCACTGTGCTGTGGTGGCGGGGAGGTGGGGACGCTTGCGCATTCTCCCACCTGCCCGCCAGCACCTGCCGGCCTTGCCGGCATTCTTCGGGGCCGGGGCCGTTATGGCCCCAGCGGACGGCTAAAAAGCGCGCGACTCCACGACGCCGCGCGCACCTCCTCGAGGCCTTTTGGGGCAGAGCCCCGGCCTCGATCACGGGGGACGGAGCAGGGCCTGGTAGGCCCGCCGCCGCACCCCCGTGCGTCTCCGGCGGATCAGGTCAGGGTTGGCCGCAGCCTCCCTTTCCCTCTCCGCCGTCTCCTTCTGCGACATCACGTCCTCGCAGAAGGAGAGGACGGCCGTCCACGACTCTTCGCTCTCGACCATTGCTTTTACAACGGTCGGGAGCGAGAGATCCACCCCGATGGCATCGCGCAGGACACTACGCTGCACTGCCCACGAAGGGCACCCCTCGAGGGTGTGCTGCGCCGTGTCCTCGCTGCCCGCACAATGGTGGCAATCGGTCGTCGGCTCACGTTGGGCGATTCGACACAGGTACTTTCCAAAGCATCCATGCCCGGAAAGCACCTGTGTGAGCCGGAACGTGAGTCGCCCGTGCCGCCTGTCCAGCCAGTTTTGAAGAACCGGCCGGACAGCCTCGACAGTCCGTCGGCCGGCCGTTGGATCGGCCAGCCGCTCCGCCCATCTACGGACGGTGGACCGTCGAAGGTGGGACTTCCACCTTTCCGTCACCGTTGGCTGTTCGCCGCCGGACCGCAGCTCCTGGCGCCGCTCGTAGAGCCTTGCCAGTGCCGCGGCCTCCAGATCCCACGGCGGCGAACCCGCCAACACGCACGCCGCCTCCGTCGAGATGGTGCGATAACCCCGAATAGCCCTGATCGCCATCACCCTCTGCGGTTGTCGCAAGAGGGCGATGGTGGCGCTTCGCAGCGCCGGAGCCCAGACAGGGGCCCCGTACAGGGCCATCGAGCGCACCACCCCAAGGTAGAGGCGGCGGCAGGCCACACTCGGCCCCCCGAGATTCGGCAGCAGCCGCGAAAGAGCGGCGGCCGCCGCCATGAGACGGGGGACCAGGCGACGGAAATGCTCGCGGAAGTCCCAGCGGCTATCGAGGACGAGTCCGAGGTACTTCATATCGGACCCGACCTCGATTCGGACACCGCTAACCACGATGTGGGCCCCCGGAGGTGGCGCAGCCCTCGGCCTGTGGAAACACAAGGCCTCGGACTTTTCGAGCGCCACCTCGAGGCCCAGAGCGCGGATTCGCGCGACGACCGACGCCACGCCTGCTGTAGCCAGGCGGGCGGCCTCACGGTAGTTTGCCCCGCGGGCCGTGACCAGGGTGTCGTCCGCATAACACGTCACCCTGACGCCCGCGGGGAGAGCGCCCCGCAGCACCCAATCGTATCCGATGTTCCACAAGAGGGGGCCCAGTACCGACCCTTGCGGAACACCGCACACCATCTCCCGAGTCTCCAGTCCGCCCGACCGCCCCTGGTACTGGACGTACCTTTGACTGAGGTAGTCCCCGATCAGGCGACGGAGGTAGAGAGGCACTTTATGGTGTTTTAGTGCCTCCCTGATGCAGCTCCACGGCATGGTGTTGAAAGCGTTCGCTATGTCTAGCGAAACCGCCAACAACACCCCACCGCGGGCGACAACCTCCTCCGAGTCGGCCTTGACGCGATTGATCGCGTCGATCGTCGAAAGGCCGGCCCGGAACCCAAACTGGGCGTTCGCCAAATCGGGACCTACCTCAGTCATATGCTTGACGAGGCGTGCAGCTACTATTCTCTCGAATAGCTTACACACCTCGTCGAGCAACACGATGGGGCGGTAGGCGGAGGGAGACTCTGCGGGGCGTCCGTCCTTCCGCAACAGGACCAAACTACCCACCTTCCACACTCTGGGGAACCGTCCCGACTCCAGGCAGCCATTGAAGAGCCGCCGGAGCCGGTCCCCTAGGACGTCGAGGGCCAAGACCAAGACGCGACCGTGTACTCCATCTGGCCCGGGCGCTGTGTTTTTCGCCCGGAGCTTGTCCACGGCCGCGTCGAACTCCTCACTCGTGAGCTCAGCGACCCCGCTATCTTCCTCCTCGCCACCGGCGCCACCTCTACGCGGCGCCATAGCGGGGGGGACGTGTTCCGCCCGATGTGGAAACAGGGCGGACACGACGTCCCTCACGAAGTGGTGATCGAGACTCTGAGTCAGCGGAGGCGCCCAGGGGCGTAGTTTGCCCCTGACGGACTTATACGGGCGCCCCCACGGATCATTGTCCAGAGTCCCGAGCAGCTCCTCGCGCGCTTGGGTCTTGGCCCTGCTGATGGCGAGCTGTAGGGTCTTTTTCTTCACTCTGTAGACCTCGTACAGCTCGCGCTCCGTCGTCTCGTCGCGGTGCCGTCTTCTTCGGCACCTGGTGTACATACGCCTGGCCGCCACGCTCTCCACGCGGAGCGCGGCGATGTGGTCAGACCACCAGTACACCTGGCGACGAGAGGGGGGCGGCTTGGCCCGGGGCATCGACGCGTCGCACACTTGCGTCAACGCCCGCCGGAACCATTCCGCCTCCTCATCTACCCTCACAGGCCCGGCGGGTTGCGGTTGCCAGGCCTGGACGACGGAGGCCTCCAGCAGAGCGTCTCTGTCGAGACGCCCCAACGTCCACCTAGGGAGTGGCGGGGCACTACCTCTCGCGGGACTCGTGCCCGGGGTCGTCGACGAGGCGGAGACGTCAAATCGGACGTATAGATGGTCCGACAGCGTCTCCACCCCATCGAGGACTCTCCAATCCCGGACACGGCGCGCTACAGCAGGGCTAGCGAACGAAACGTCCACTATCGAACCGCCCTGCTGTCTCACGCAAGTGAAGGTCGACCCCCTATTTAGGATGCAGAGGCCGACCAACACTGCCCACTCTTCCAGCGCGCTGCCTCGCGAGTCGGTGACGGGGGACCCCCATGCCGAGGATTTGGCATTGAAGTCCCCCATCACGATCACAGGGCGAGGATCGGCCCGTCTGATGAGAGCCTCAACCTCGCCCAAGAACGACTCGAATTCGGCGAAGCAGCGGCTGGGCGAAAAGTAGCACCCCACCACTACGGTTCCCTCACACTCGACTGCGACGAAGCCCCGGCCACGACCAACTACACCGGAGACCGGGGCCACGACCGAAGTGACGATGGCCACCAAACCGTCCAAGTCCCCCACCCAATTAGCTCCAGAGGGGACAAAGTACGGCTCAGCGGCCACAGCGACGCCGATATTCCACTCCGCCAGGGACTGCATAAATAGATCTTGTGCCCCGGCAGAGTGGTTCAAATTCGCCTGTAGGAAGCGATGGATGGGGCCCGCTAGGGCCATTATTTGGTTTCCATCGCCTCCCCGCGACCCAACTCTGAAGTGGATGGGGCGGGCGTTGCCGGTGCCGTTGTGGCGCCGGCTGCAGCCTCTCTGCCCCGTCGGGGCTTGGGCAGGGTTCCCTTGCAAGTGGGAGCCCCAGCCCTGTGATTTGCAGGACGACCCGCTGCCAAACATACGGAGCAGCGCGGGTCGCCCGAACAGGCGGCGGCCTTATGTCCCATCTGACCGCAGCGGAAGCACTCGCCGCTGCGGTCGATCTCAGAAGTGCACTGCACTCCGGTGTGCCCAACAACGAGACACCGGAAGCAGCGCATTCTCCTGGTGGGTAGCACCCGCACCTGCGCGGACACCCACCCCACCAGGAGCCTAGAACTGGCCACCTTTTTGGCCGCGGCCACCGGGCAGCGGATGAAAATCGTGCCGCTACCCGATGGGGCGAAACGCACCTGCCCCGCTTTGATTGATGAGGCGGGGCAGCCTCCGCACTTGGCCACGGCTTTTACCACCTCCTCTGTGGTGACGGAATCGTCAAGCCCAGAAATGCGCATCTCCGCGCACTTCTCGGGCCTGGCGATCCTGACATTCTCTGCCGGCAGCACCTCTCGCAGTTTTTGCGCGAGTTGGTCTGCCTTAGCAGCGCTTGCGGCCCCCGGTACCTCTAATATTCGGGCGCCTGTGGCCCCCTTCCTCACTCTGAGTGACGGGATATCCAGGTCGGCGAGGGAGATTTTTTCCTTCGCCGACGATAGCACCGCCGCATAGCTCGCACCCTTTTCTTCTGCTCCGGGCTGCAGTGTCACCACGACAGCCGCAGACCGGGGCGGGCGCAACTTCGGTTGAACACTCCGGTTCTTATCACTCTTCCTTACTTCTTGGGGCTTCGAAGGAGCAGAGGGCGCTTTCTTCTTTTTTGGAGCCCTCTTCTTCTTCTTTTTCCGCTTCTTCTTCTCCACTTGAGTCCACCCCTCCTCATCTGGGGTGTCTCGAGCGGAAGAAGTAGTTGGCGCCGGTGTCATCACCGGGGTTGCAGAGGACTGGGCACTTTGACCCTTTCCTTTACCTTTGCCCTTTTTTGTGGGCAAGGGCTTTTGCGACCCGGCGGCAACTTGCGCAGCCGTTCTCTTCGTAGTGGTGTCCAAAGCCGGTTTGGCCGCGGACACCGTCTCCACTATTTTCGAATCCGCCCGTAGAGGGGGCCGAATTCGCTTCTCCGGCAGGAGCCGGTCCGACACGGAGGCCATCTTAGCGTCCATCATGTTGCCCACCTGCAACATGATGCGGCCAAGCATGGCCTCCTCCTTCTCCTCAACGGATCGGCTCACTTCCGGATCAGCTCTTCTTCTACCCATATCAGAGCGGATCTGAGCCACTTCCGCGCGCATTTCGGCCAGCTCTTTTTCCTGGCGAGCGTTTGCGACGCGGAGCAGTTCGACCTCCTCACCCATCGTCCGGCTCTTCAGGGCCGCCACCGCCTCCGAAATGGCTTCTGCAGCCTGTTTAAGGGCGCGCACCATTGTGCCCTTAAGCTGGCCCGATTTTTTGGCTACACCCAAGATGAGATCAACTCCTGCTTGGGCGTTGGCGGCCAGTTCTTCCGCGGAACGGTCGTCTCCTCCAGTTTTTTCCAGGGTTTTGGCCATGGAGAGGATTTGTTCCTCAGCCAAAACCCCGACTTCTTCTTTTTTCGTTTTTAAGAAGGCCTCCTTTGCCTTCCGTAAACCCACGTACGCACCCGTGGTTGGCGGGCGCCCTCTTCCACGTTTCGCTGCCGCAGATCTACTAAACGTCTCCTCGCCAGCCGTGTCATCGGAGTCCATCCCAGATTCGCTGTCACCCGGGACGGGTCTCTTGCGCCACAGCCGGCCGCTTCTCAGTCCTGACGAACCAGAGGCGACCGTCACTAGAGTGCCAGTCGAGCCATCTGAGTCCGAAAGAGCTAACTCCTCCGTTGCGTTCTGGACTTCCACACTAGACTGGTAGCCCACTTCCTCCTCGGATTGGCCTTCGCGGCCCACCTTCTCGTCGTTTTGGCCTTCGCGGCCCTCCACCAAAGCGTCAAAAGTTTTATTAGTTTCCATATTTGTTCCCACGAGTACAAACAGGATTAAACGCTGCCTAAAAGGCGCCTACAATTATCGCGCCCCGGGGGTCGGCCGGTACCCGGGCGGGTCCACACTAGCGACTGATAAACCCGTCAGCCATACATCCCGACTTGAGCCGGTCTGCAAACCTCCTCGCGGTGCGTCTCCGCTTGAGGTTCGGGGAATTTTTTATGGAGAGGTTATCTTCCTCGCGGCCCGGCCAATTAAGGCAAGGCCCTCGGGTCCAGGATCATTGGCCGATAGACGTGATCACCGACACCTCCTCTGGACTTACGATATCACGAGCAGGCCGACAGGGCTAGTGCCAGCGATTGCCCGCGCTTACTCCAAATCCACTGTGCCTTCTGAGAACAGAGGGACACGTGGAGGAGAGTTTGGTCCAATTAGCTTCCCCAAGGTGCTGGCTTGCACCCCAGGTACTAGAGCCCCCCCGCCACGACAAGGCTTGGAACCATGGGGGGGAACCTAACCTAACCTAACCTAACCTTTTTTTTTTTTTTTTTTTTTTTTTTTTTTTTTTTTTTTTTTTTTTTTTTTTTTTTTTTTTTTTTTTTTTTTTTTTTTTTTTTTTTGTTTTTTTTGTTTTTTTTTTGTTCTCGCAGGAGAAATGCACTTACGCACTACCGGGCCACGCGACGCGGCCCGAGTGTGGGACTCGCCTAAAACCGGCTCTACCCACTAAAACTCCTGCGTCCGCTCCTCTATGCCATATGGTGGCGGGGGGGTGGGGCGCTTTCGCATTCTTCCACCGCCCCAACCGGCACCTGCCAGCCTAGCCGGCATTCAACTCGGCTGGGGGGGAGATCCCAGCATGTCTTCTGTAATGCGCGCGGTGTGCGGAAACACCACGCGCTACTCCAGGAGGAAGCGGTCACTGCATCGCTTCCTCCTGCGCCACCCCGGATGGAGCTGGGGTGTGCGCTGCTTGCGCCGATCTAGCCGCGGTTCCTCGCCGCTTGGCGCGCTTAGGCAGGGTCCCCTTACAGGAGAGAGACCCAACCCTGTGGCCCGCCGGAAGACCCGCAGCCGAGCACACTGAGCAGCAGGGGTCGCCGGTGCAGTCGACGGCCCTATGCCCTTTTTGTCCGCAGCGATAGCACTCATCGCTGCGGTCAGTCTCCGATGTGCACTGCACCGCTGTATGCCCGATAACCAGGCAGCGGTAGCAGCGCAAGGGCTTGGTGGGCAGCACCCGCACCTGCGCGGACACCCACCCTACCAGCAGCTTGGAGCTTGCCACTTTGCTCGCCACGGCCACCGGGCAGCGGATATATATTGTACCGCGACCCGATGGCGAGAACCGAATTCGCCCCGCCTTTATTACTTCGGCAGAGCAGCCTCCACTTTTGGCTACAGCAGCTACCACTTCCTCCTCCGTAACCGAATCGTCTAGCCCGGAAACACGCATTTCTGCACACTTCTCGGGCCGGGCGATTCGCACGGTGTCCGTCGGCAGTACCTCCCGTAGCCTCTCTGCCAACTGATTAGCCTTTTCGGCACTCGTGGCCCCCGACACTTCCAGCACTCGAGCCCCCGTGGCCCCCCTCCTCATTTTAACGCCCGGTATACCAAGCTCGGCGAGGGACACTTTGTCCCGCGCTCGAGTAAGGATGGCCGCATAAGTCGCCCCTTTGTCTGCCGCTCCGGGCTGCAGCGTCAGGACGACTGCCGCTGTTCGGGGCGGGCGCAACCGAGTCTTCGTTTTCTTCTTGCTCATCTCTCCTTTCCCTGACTTCTGGTTTGTCGAGGAAGGAGGGGAAATCTCCTTAGCCTTCTTCGTGGCCTTCTTTCTCTTCTTCCTCCTGTCTTTCCTTCCATTCTCCACCCTTGTCCATTCCCCCTCGTCGAGAGTGTCCTGAGCGGATGTGGAAGGCGCCGGATCTATCAGCGGGGCCACTGTGGGCTGGGCACTTTGACCCTTGCCCTTGCCCTTGCCTTTTGAGGGCTTGGGCTTCTGTGACCCCGCAGCGACATCTGCAGCAGTTACTACTGATGGGGTTTCCATGGCTAACGGTTCTGCCACGGGTACCACCTCCACATCAGTGTCTCCCCTTAGCGGGGGCCGAAGCCTCTTCTCCGGCAAAAGCCGGTCCGCTACTGAGGCCATCTTGGCGTCCATCATGTTGCCCACCTGCAACATGATACGACCCAAGATGGCCTCCTGGTCCTCTCCGGGTTGTTTTTCGTCCGGTTCCACCCTTCGCTTCCGCAAGTCTTCCCGGATTTGGGCCACTTCCGCCCGCAGTGCCGCCAACTCCTTCTCCTGGCGGTAGTTTGCGGCGCGGAGTAGCTCCACCTCCTCGCCCTCAGTACGCTCCTTCAGCGCCGCGACCGCATCCTGGATGGCCCAGGCCGCTTGCTTGAGGGCCCGCACCATCGTGCCCTTAAGATTTTTGGACTTCTGGGCAACGCTCAGAATAAGGTCGCACCCCTTCTGAGCGTGCGCGGCCAGATCCTCCGAGGAGCGGTCCTCTTTCCGTGAGATTTCCAGGGTTTTGGCCATGGAGAGTATTTGCTCCTCGACCAAAACCCCGACTTCCTCCTGCTTAGCCTTTAGGAAGGCTTCTTTCGCCTTACGTAAACCAACGTAGGCGCCCGTTGTTGGTGGGCGCCCTCGTCCTCTCTTCGCCAGTCCGGATCGCGACGCTTCGTCAGCGGCCGTGTCATCAGAGTCCAGCCCAGATTCGGTATCATCCGGGCCGGGCCTCTTTCTCCGTAGCCTTCCGGTGTTTTCGATTGACCGTGACATCACACCAGTCGAGCTGTCCGTGTCAAAGTCGCCAGTGTCACTTGCTGTGGCGCTTACTCCCTCAGCAGCCTCCTTCCGAGCAACATCCAAGTAGTATGCAGCCTCAATGTCCAGTATCGATTCGCAGGGTTCGTCGGTGCGCGAGCCGGTGGAAAGCCGGCCCGCGAAGCAGTTTTTGCCCCCCCCAGAGTACGTGGGGCTGCCGGCACCCGAAGGCGCCGGGAGGGATTCCCCGGCTGTGCCGGGACCCTCCTGGGTAGTCCTTTTAAAACTGCGACTTGCCATGTTTGTTGGTTTGTGGCCCATTCCGGGTGGGCCTACCCCCGTCTCGTCAGCGCTCGCCCGATAACCCTACGCCGCGGCACGCCGACCGCGGTTTCGGGGTGATTTTTTAAAGAGGTTTTCTTCCTCCCAGCCCCACAATGGGCTCCCGGAAACCGGGTTATGAGTGCCGCATCCAAACGCCGTTCTCATAAAGAGAACGGAAAGGAGCGGCGTAGTGGTCCAATTAGTTCCCCAAGGTGCTGGATTGCACCCCAGGTACTAAGCCCCCCCGCCACGACAAGGCTTGGAACCATGGGGGGGAACCTAACCTAACCTAACCTAACCTAACCTAACCTAACCTAACCTAACCTAACCTAACCTAACCTAACCTAACCTAACCTTTTTTTTTTTTTTTTTTTTTTTTTTTTTTTTTTTTTTTTTTTTTTTTTTTTTTTTTTTGGTTTCGCAGGAGAAATGCACTTACGCACTACCGGGCCACGCGACGCGGCCCGAGTGTGGGACTCGCCTAAAATCGGCTCTACCCACTAAAACTCCTGCGTCCGCTCCTCTGTGCCGTGGAGGCGGGGGAGGTGGTAACTCCTTGCGGATTATTCCACCATCCCCCACCGGCACCCGCCAGCCTTGCCGGCGTTCTTCTCGGCCGGGGTTGTCCCCAGCATACAACTTAAAACGCGCGCGGTGAGCGGAATCACCGAGCGCAACACACAGAGACCCTTAATGGGCCACGACCCCTCCACCAGGGAATCCTAAGGGAAATCACCGGGGAGTGATTGCTTCCCCTGGAGGAAGCAGTTACAACATCGCTTCCTCCGCTGCCACTCCGGGTGTAGGTGGGGTGGCAGCTGCTGGTGCCGTTTTGGCTGCGGCTTTTCTGGCTTTTTTGGCCTTGGGCCGAGTCTTCTTGCAAGAAGGACTCCCGGCCCTATGGTCTGCTGAAAGACCCGCCGCTTCGCAGATGGAGCAATGAGGGTCGCATGCGCATTCGGCGGCCTTGTGCCCCTTTTGCCCGCAGCGATAACATTCATCGCTGCGGTCAACCTCTGACGAGCACTGCGCTATTGTGTGCCCGATTTCAAGGCACATGAAGCACTGCCTGGGCCTGGCGGGTAGCACTTTCACTTGTGCTGACACCCAGCCTACTAGCAGCCTCGAGTTGGCCACTTTCTTCACCGCGGCTATCGGGCCGCGAACAAAAATTGTGCCGCGACCGGATGGGGAGAACCGCATTCGCCCGGCCTTAATTTCGTCGACAGAGCAGCCCCCGCATGTAGCCACGGCGGTCACCACATCTTCTTCAGTGATGGAGTCGTCAAGCCCGGAAATGCGCATCTCTGCGCGCCTCACGGGCCTGGCGATCCGTACGGTGTCCGCCGGCAGCACCTCCCTTAGTTTCTGAGCCAGCTGGTCGGCCTTGTCTGTGCTTGTGGCCCCTGGCACCTCTAATATTCGGGCACCTGTGGCCCCCCTCCTTAATTTAAGCGCCGGGATGCCCAGCTCGCCAATCGACACTTTATCCCTCGCCTGAGTGAGTATCGAGGCATATGTTGCGCCCCTATCGACCGCTCCGGGCTGCAGTGTCAGGACGACGGCTGCCGACCGGGGCGGGCGCAACTGGCGCTTCTCCTTCCCAACTTTCTTTTTCTTCCTTTCCTTCTGCGCTTTAGAAGTCGGAGAAGGCTCTTCACTTTTCTTGGCCACCCCATTTTTCTTCTTTTGTCCCTCCTTTTTCCTCTCCACTGGGGTCCACCCCTCCTCGACTGGGGCTGCCCGAGCGGAAGTTGATGGCGCTGGTGCAGTAACCGTGGCTGCAGCGGGCCGGGCATTTTGGCCCTTGCCTTTCCCTTTATCCTTCGTGGGCTTGGCTTTCCGCGGCCCAGCGACCACTTCAGCGACTGTCCTTTCCATAATAGTGTCTGTGATCGGTGTGGCCACAGGCACCATTTCTTTGTCTCCTCTCAGTGGCGGCCGAAGGCGCTTTTCCGGAAGAAGTCGGTCCGAGACGGAAGCCATCTTGGCGTCCATCATGTTGCCTACCTGCAACATGATGCGCCCCAACATGGCCTCCTCACGATCTTCCGCGGACCTGCTTACTTCCGGTTCCACTTTCCGTCTATTCAGTTCGGCACGGATTTCCGCCAACTCCGCGCGCATTTTTGCCAGCTCCTTTTCTTGGCGATAATTGGCCATTCGGAGCAGCTCCACCTCTTCTCCCTCTGTCCGTTCTTTGAGGGCAGCGACCGCATCCTGGATCGCCCACGCTGCCTGTTTCAGGGACCGCACCATTGTCCCCTTCAGGTTGGACGATTTTTGTGCAACGCTCATAATGAGGTCGCAACCCTTCTGTGCATGCGCCGCCAGTTCTTCTGCCGAACGGATCTCTCCTCTGTTGCATTCTAGGGCTTTGGCCTGGCTTAGAATCTGTTCTTCAGCCAAGAGCCCCACTTCCTCTTTCTTGGCCTGTATTAAGGCCTCTTTCGCCTTTCGTAGCCCAACATAGGCGCCCGTTGTTGGTGGGCGCCCTCTCCCTCGCTTCGCCGGACCCGATCGAGCCACCTCCTCACCGGCCGTATCGTCAGAGTCCAGCCCGGTTTGATCATCACCCGGGCCGGGCCTCTTACGCCTAGACAAGCCGGTTTTCTCCGTTCGTGAGACAGAATCGGCCGTCACACTCGTGTTGGCCGAGCTGTCTGAATCCAGATTCCTGCCAGTGTCTTTCGCTGAGACGTACACCCCCGTGGCATACGCCCCCGCCTCCCTTTCGACGTTGTCCAAATCGTATGCATAGTCAGATTCAATGTCAGAATAGCCAAGGTCATCGGTGCGCGAACCGGCGGATTGCCGGCCCGCGAAGCAACTTTTGCCCCCCCCAGAATACGTGGGGCTGCCGGCACCCGAAGGCGCCGGGAGGGATTCCCCAGCTGTGCCGGGACCCTCCTGGGTAGATTTTTTGAAGCTGCTTGTACTTTTCATGTTTGGTTTTGTGGCCCATTACGGGTGGGCCGTACCCCCGTCTCGTCAGCGCTCGCCCGATAACCCTACGCCGCGGCACGCCGACCGCGGTTTCGGGGTGATTTTTTAAAGAGGTTTTCTTCCTCCCAGCCCCACAATGGGCTCCCGGAAACCGGGTTATGAGTGCCGCATCCAAACGCCGTTCTCATGAAGAGAACGGAAAGGAGCGGCGTAGTGGTCCAATTAGTTCCCCAAGGTGCTGGATTGCACCCCAGGTACTAAGCCCCCCCGCCACGACAAGGCTTGGAACCATGGGGGGGACCTAACCTAACCTAACCTTTTTTTTTTTTTTTTTTTTTTTTTTTTTTTTTTTTTTTTTTTTTTTTTTTTTTTTTTTTTTTTTTTTTTTGTTCTCGCAGGAGAAATGCACTTACGCACAACCGGGCCACGCGACGCGGCCCGAGTGTGGGACTCGCCTAAAATCGGCTCTACCCACTAAAACTCCTGCGTCCGCTCCTCTGTGCCGTGGAGGCGGGGGAGGTGGTAACTCCTTGCGGATTATTCCACCATCCCCCACCGGCACCCGCCAGCCTTGCCGGCGTTCTTCTCGGCCGGGGTTGTCCCCAGCATACACCTTAAGACGCGCGCGGTGAGCGGAATCACCGAGCGCAACACACAGAGACCCTTGATGGGCCACGACCCCTCCACCAGGGATTCCTTAGGGAGATCACCGGAGAGTGATTGCTTCCCCTGGAGAAAGCAGTTACAACATCGCTTCCTCCGCTGCCACTCCGGGTGTAGGTGGGGTGGCAGCTGCTGGTGCCGTTTTGGCTGCGGCTTTTCTGGCTTTTTTGGCCTTGGGCCGAGTCTTCTTGCAAGAAGGACTTCCGGCCCTATGGTCTGCTGAAAGACCCGCCGCTTCGCAGATGGAGCAATGAGGGTCGCATGCGCATTCGGCGGCCTTGTGCCCCTTTTGCCCGCAGCGATAACACTCATCGCTGCGGTCAACCTCTGACGAGCACTGCGCTATTGTGTGCCCGATTTCAAGGCACCTGAAGCACTGCCTGGGCCTGGCGGGTAGCACTTTCACTTGTGCTGACACCCAGCCTACTAGCAGCCTCGAGTTGGCCACTTTCTTCACCGCGGCTATCGGGCCGCGAACAAAAATTGTGCCGCGACCGGATGGGGAGAACCGCATTCGCCCGGCCTTGATTTCGTCGACAGAGCAGCCCCCACATGTAGCCACGGCGGTCACCACATCTTCTTCAGTGATGGAGTCGTCAAGCCCGGAAATGCGCATCTCTGCGCGCCTCACGGGCCTGGCGATCCGTACGGTGTCCGCCGGCAGCACCTCCCTTAGTTTCTGAGCCAGCTGGTCGGCCTTTTCCGTGCTTGTGGCCCCTGGCACCTCTAATATTCGGGCACCTGTGGCCCCCCTCCTTAATTTAAGCGCCGGAATGCCCAGCTCGCCAATCGACACTTTGTCCCTCGCTTGGGTGAGTATCGAGGCATATGTTGCGCCCCTATCGACCGCTCCGGGCTGCAGTGTCAGGACGACGGCTGCTGACCGGGGCGGGCGCAACTGGCGTTTCTCCTTCCCAACTTTCTTTTTCTTTTTCTTCTGCGTTATAGAAGAAATCGGAGAAGGCTCTTCACTTTTCTTGGCCACCCCATTTTTCTTCTTTTGTCCCCCCTTTTTCCTCTCCACTGGGGTCCACCCCTCCTCGACTGGGGCTGCCCTAGCGGAAGTAGATGGTGCTGGTGCAGTAACCGTGGCTGCAGCGGGCCGGGCACTTTGGCCCTTGCCTTTCCCTTTATCCTTCGTCGGCTTGGCTTTCCGCGGCCCAGCGACCACATCAGCGACTGTCCTTTCCATAATAGTGTCTGTGACCGGTGTGGCCACAGGCACCATTTCTTTGTCTCCTCTCAGTGGCGGCCGAAGGCGCTTTTCCGGAAGAAGTCGGTCCGAGACGGAAGCCATCTTGGCGTCCATCATGTCGCCTACCTGCAACATGATGCGCCCCAACATGGCCTCCTCACGATCTTCCGCGGACCTGCTTACTTCCGGTTCCACTTTCCGTCTATTCAGTTCGGCACGGATTTCCGCCAACTCCGCGCGCATTTTTGCTAGCTCCTTTTCTTGGCGATAATTGGCCATTCGGAGCAGCTCCACCTCTTCTCCCTCTGTCCGTTCTTTGAGGGCAGCGACCGCATCCTGGATCGCCCACGCTGCCTGTTTCAGGGACCGCACCATTGTCCCCTTCAGGTTGGACGATTTTTGTGCAACGCTCATAATGAGGTCGCAACCCTTCTGTGCATGCGCCGCCAATTCTTCTGCCGAACGGATCTCTCCTCTGTTGCATTCTAGGGCTTTGGCCTGGCTTAGAATCTGTTCTTCAGCCAAGAGCCCCACTTCCTCTTTCTTGGCCTGTATTAAGGCCTCTTTCGCCTTTCGTAGCCCGACATAGGCGCCCGTTGTTGGTGGGCGCCCTCTCCCTCGCTTCGCCGGACCCGATCGAGCCACCTCCTCACCGGCCGTATCGTCAGAGTCCAGCCCGGTTTGATCATCACCCGGGCCGGGCCTCTTACGCCTAGACAAGCCGGTTTTCTCCGTTCGTGAGACAGAATCGGCCGTCACACTCGTGTTGGCCGAGCTGTCTGAATCCAGATTCCTGCCAGTGTCTTTCGCTGAGACGTACACCCCCGTGGCATACGCCCCCGCCTCCCTTTCGACGTTGTCCAAATCGTATGCATAGTCAGATTCAATGTCAGAATAGCCAAGGTCATCGGTGCGCGAACCGGCGGATTGCCGGCCCGCGAAGCAACTTTTGCCCCCCCCAGAATACGTGGGGCTGCCGGCACCCGAAGGCGCCGGGAGGGATTCCCCAGCTGTGCCGGGACCCTCCTGGGTAGATTTTTTGAAGCTGCTTGTACTTTTCATGTTTGGTTTTGTGGCCCATTACGGGTGGGCCGTACCCCCGTCTCGTCAGCGCTCGCCCGATAACCCTACGCCGCGGCACGCCGACCGCGGTTTCGGGGTGATTTTTTAAAGAGGTTTTCTTCCTCCCAGCCCCACAATGGGCTCCCGGAAACCGGGTTATGAGTGCCGCATCCAAACGCCGTTCTCATGAAGAGAACGGAAAGGAGCGGCGTAGTGGTCCAATTAGTTCCCCAAGGTGCTGGATTGCACCCCAGGTACTAAGCCCCCCCGCCACGACAAGGCTTGGAACCATGGGGGGGAACCTAACCTAACCTAACCTAACCTAACCTAACCTAACCTAACCTAACCTAACCTAACCTAACCTAACCTAACCTAACCTAACCTAACCTTTTTTTTTTTTTTTTTTTTTTTTTTTTTTTTTTTTTTTTTTGTTTTTTTTTTTTTTTTTTTTTTTTTTTTTTTTGGTTTCGCAGGAGAAATGCACTTACGCACTACCGGGCCACGCGACGCGGCCCGAGTGTGGGACTCGCCTAAAATCGGCTCTACCCACTAAAACTCCTGCGTCCGCTCCTCTGTGCCATGGTGGCGGGGGAGGTGGTAACTCCTTGCGGATTATTCCACCATCCCGCCGGCACTCGCCAGCCTTGCCGGCGTTCAACTCGTCTGGGAAACCCCAGCAAATCGTCTCTAATGCGCGCGGTGTGCGGAGTCACCGCGCGCAGCTCCAGGAGGCCCTTGGCCTCGGTCATTCCACCGGGTTCACCAAATGAGATCCCTGACAGTCTGACCAGGTTCTCCTGGAGGAAGCGATCATTCCATCGCTTCCTCCTGTGCCGCCTCTGAAGTTGTTGGGGCGAGCGCTTTCCTTGTCTTCTTTTTGGCCTTGGGCAGAGTCCCCTTACAAGAGGGAGACCCAACCCTATGGCCCGCCGGAAGATTTGCCGCCGAGCAAACGGAGCACTTTGGGTCGCTGGAACAGTCAACGGCCCTGTGCCCCTTTTGGCCGCAGCGATAGCACTCCTCGCTGCGGTCAATCTCCGAATTACATTGGGCCGCCGTGTGCCCCACCACTAGACAGCGGTAGCATCGCAAGCGCCGGGTTGGGAGTAGCCGCACTTGCGCGGATACCCAGCCAACCAGGAGCCTGGAGCTCGCCACCTTACTCGCCGCAGCCATCGGGCATCGGACGAACAATGAACCACGGCCCGATGGAGAGAAACGAAGTCGCCCCGCCTTGATAGACTCAGCAGGGCAGCCTCCGCTCTTGGCCACGGCGTCCACGATCTCCTCCTGTGTAACAGAATCGTCAAGCCCAGAAATACGCATCTCTGCGCATTTCTCGGGCCTGGCGATCCTGACTGTGTCTGCCGGTAACACCTCTTGGAGCCTTGCGGCCAGCTGGTCGGCCTTCTCTTTACTTGTGGCTCCTGGCACCTCCAAAATACGGGCGCCCGTGGCCCCCTTCCTCAGTTTTATTGCTGGGATTCCTAGCTCGGCGATAGAAATTTTGTCTCTCGCACGAACTAAGATCGAAGCATATGTTACGCCCTTATCCTCCGCTCCAGGCTGCAGCGTTAGTACGACCGCTGCCGAGCGGGGTGGGCGCAAACGTGGCTCCTTCTTCTTTGCGTTGGCCCCCTTCTTTGTCTCTTGTTTCTTCGAGGTGGGGGGTAGATCATCCTCCTTCTTTTTTGGCTTTTTCTTCCTCGCCTTTTTCTTCCTTTTTTCCACCCGGGTCCACTCCACTTCTTGCGGAGCGTCCCGAGCAGAAGTCGAAGGCACCGGCGCTATCACCTGGGCCAAGGCGGGCTGGGCACTATGATTCTTGCCCTTGCCCTTCCCCTTGCCCTTAATGGGTTTGGGTTCCTGTGACCCGGCAGCCATATCAGCGGCGGTCGTCGTCATCGTTGCTGCGGTGTCCAAAGCCTGTTCGGCGAGAGGCACCTCCTCCGATCTTTCTCTATCCCCTCTTAGCGGGGGCCTTAGTCTCTTCTCCGGCAGGAGCCGGTCAGAAACAGAGGCCATCTTGGCGTCCATCATGTTGCCGACTTGCAACATGATGCGACCCAACATGGCCTCCTCCTTGTCCTCCGTTGTAGGTTGGGCCACCTCCGGTTCGGCCCTTGTCTTTTCCACGTCACTGCGGAGTTTTGCCAGCTCCGCACGAATCGCCGCCAGCTCCTTTCCTTGGCGGTAATTAGCCATGCGGAGCAGCTCTATCTCCTCGCTTTCTGTCCTGGTTTTAAGGCCTGTGATAGCATCTTCTATGGCCCATGCCGCCTGCTTAAGGGCACGCACCATTGTGCCCTTAAGGTTTTTTGATTTCTGTGCAACGCTCACAATGAGGTCAACCCCAGACTGAGCGTGCGCGGCTAAGTCCTCGCAGGAGCGATCCTCCCCTCTATATTTCTCCCGGGCTATTTCCAGGGTTTTGGCCATGGATATTATGTGTTCCTCAGCCAAAACACATTCTTCCTCCTTCTTTTTCTTTTGAAGAGCCTCTTTGGCCTGTCGAAGACCGACATAGGCGCCCGTTGTCGGAGGGCGCCCCCTTCCTCTTTTCGCCGAACTAGAACGAGAGCCTTCCTCGCCGGCCGTATCGTCGGAGTCCAGCCCGGATACAGTGTCATCCGGGCCGGGCCTCTTGCGCCTAAGCCGGCTGGATCTTCCCCCTGATACTAGATCAACCAGCGACATTGTGCTGATCGAGCTGTCAGTATCTAAGTCTACGCCAAGATCTTTTGTTGAGGCGCGCACCCCCGTGGCGCGAGACCCAACCTCATTCCCTTCGTCATCCAAAACGTGTGCAGATTCGTTATCCAATGTGCAAAAGCGAGAGTCGTCGTAACGCAAACCAACAGGATGCTGGTCCGCGACGCAGTTTTTGCCCCCCCCAGAGTACGTGGGGCTGCCGGCACCCGAAGGCACCGGGAGGGATTCCCCAGCTTTGCTGGGACCCTCCTGGGTAGTCCTTTTAAAACTGCGACCGGTCATGGTTTGTTTTGTGGCTCATTCCGGGTGAGCCTACCCCCGTCTCGTCAGCGCTCGCACGATAACCCTACGCCGCGGCACGCCGACCGCGGTTTCGGGGTGATTTTTTAAAGAGGTTTTCTTCCTCCCAGCCCCACAATGGGCTCCCGGAAACCGGGTTATGAGTGCCGCATCCAAACGCCGTTCTCATTAAGAGAACGGAAAGGAGCGGCGTAGTGGTCCAATTAGTTCCCCAAGGTGCTGGATTGCACCCCAGGTACTAAGCCCCCCCGCCACGACAAGGCTTGGAACCATGGGGGGGAACCTAACCTAACCTAACCTAACCTAACCTAACCTAACCTAACCTAACCTAACCTAACCTAACCTAACCTAACCTAACCTAACCTAACCTAACCTAACCTAACCTAACCTAACCTAACCTAACCTAACCTAACCTAACCTAACCTAACCTAACCTAACCTAACCTAACCTAACCTAACCTAACCTAACCTAACCTAACCTAACCTAACCTAACCTAACCTAACCTAACCTAACCTAACCTAACCTAACCTAACCTAACCTAACCTAACCTAACCTAACCTAACCTAACCTAACCTAACCTAACCTAACCTAACCTAACCTAACCTAACCTAACCTAACCTAACCTAACCTAACCTAACCTAACCTAACCTAACCTAACCTAACCTAACCTAACCTAACCTAACCTAACCTAACCTAACCTAACCTAACCTAACCTAACCTAACCTAACCTAACCTAACCTAACCTAACCTAACCTAACCTAACCTAACCTAACCTAACCTAACCTAACCTAACCTAACCTAACCTAACCTAACCTAACCTAACCTAACCTAACCTAACCTAACCTAACCTAACCTAACCTAACCTAACCTAACCTAACCTAACCTAACCTAACCTAACCTAACCTAACCTAACCTAACCTAACCTAACCTAACCTAACCTAACCTAACCTAACCTAACCTAACCTAACCTAACCTAACCTAACCTAACCTAACCTAACCTAACCTAACCTAACCTAACCTAACCTAACCTAACCTAACCTAACCTAACCTAACCTAACCTAACCTAACCTAACCTAACCTAACCTAACCTAACCTAACCTAACCTAACCTAACCTAACCTAACCTAACCTAACCTAACCTAACCTAACCTAACCTAACCTAACCTAACCTAACCTAACCTAACCTAACCTAACCTAACCTAACCTAACCTAACCTAACCTAACCTAACCTAACCTAACCTAACCTAACCTAACCTAACCTAACCTAACCTAACCTAACCTAACCTAACCTAACCTAACCTAACCTAACCTAACCTAACCTAACCTAACCTAACCTAACCTAACCTAACCTAACCTAACCTAACCTAACCTAACCTAACCTAACCTAACCTAACCTAACCTAACCTAACCTAACCTAACCTAACCTAACCTAACCTAACCTAACCTAACCTAACCTAACCTAACCTAACCTAACCTAACCTAACCTAACCTAACCTAACCTAACCTAACCTAACCTAACCTAACCTAAC
Organism: Apodemia mormo; assembly: GCA_036924255.1. Taxonomy (NCBI): domain Eukaryota; kingdom Metazoa; phylum Arthropoda; class Insecta; order Lepidoptera; family Riodinidae; genus Apodemia; species Apodemia mormo. The sequence goes on from JAUPFN010000066.1 coordinate 41,993, forward strand.
CTAACCTAACCTAACCTAACCTAACCTAACCTAACCTAACCTAACCTAACCTAACCTAACCTAACCTAACCTAACCTAACCTAACCTAACCTAACCTAACCTAACCTAACCTAACCTAACCTAACCTAACCTAACCTAACCTAACCTAACCTAACCTAACCTAACCTAACCTAACCTAACCTAACCTAACCTAACCTAACCTAACCTAACCTAACCTAACCTAACCTAACCTAACCTAACCTAACCTAACCTTTTTTTTTTTTTTTTTTTTTTTTGATGACGAAGGGGAAATCCTAATGGATACCCCGCCGTTCTTAGAGGGGATGGAAGAACGACAGGGTTATGTCGGACTCTCACCGACTAAAACCCCTCCGGTAGCCATCTGCCGTGCATTAGGGTGACCACGGGATCTCCAATGACCACACCGCGGCCTCCCTGCACGTTGCCCCCTCGGGCCCTTCCAAAATCAGTACCTCCTTTTAGGTACGGTAGCGTGGGGCTACACCACGCCGCCGTCCGTCCCGGGGTTGACTCTGAGTTGGCTTCCCCTTATAGCCACCTCCCAACCCCCACTTCCCCTTTTAGTCGCCTTTTACGACAGGCAGGGGATACCGTAGTCCTATTCGTCGCCCGGAACTACAGGGCCAGGTGCAGACCCTACCTGCGGGGTCCACGCCTCCTTCTCCGAGCGGGATTGGATCTCTCTCTTTCTCGCTCCGCATTCTCTTTCTGAGCCATTACTTTGTCACAAAAGACAATCATGGCCTTCCAGGCTCCTGTGTCCTGTAACATTGCTTTTACAACGCTAGCAGGTGTTAAGTCTCTACCAACTTTGGTAAGCAAGGCAGCTCTTTCAGTCGCCCAAGCAGGGCATTCTTCTAGAGTATGCTGCGCATCATCCAGATCATTATCGCAATGATGACATTGTGGAGTGGTTTCGCGTCCTATCCGATTGAGATAGGCGCCAAAACAACCGTGCCCGGTCAGCACCTGTGTCAACCGGAAGGTGACTGCCCATCTTCGCTTCATCCACTGCCCAAAGCTGGGCAGGATCGCCCCCGGAGCACGCTGTCGTGCGGCGTTCGTATTTTCGAGACGCTCAAGCCATTTAGTTATTGTTTGGAGGTACAGTCTTTCTCTTAGACTTTCTGCGGTAGAAAGTGCGTCACTTTGACGAGCATCACGCAGGCTGTGGTACATAGCAGCGTTTGTGCTTGCAAGAATGTCTAGTGGTGGACATCGTGCTAACAACATCGCCGCCTCGTGGGATATCGTACGATATCCTCGAGCGATACGAATTGCTACCCTTCGTTGTAAGCCGTTTAGTAGGGCTCTACTTCTGCGATCATTATTAAGGCTGCTGGACCACACGGGTGCACCATAGAGAGCCATGGACCGTATCACCCCTGCATATAACCGACGAACAGCCTCATCTGGTCCACCAAGATTAGGTAGTAAGCGGTGAAGCGCACCCATAGTTTTTTCCAGCCGAGGGACCAGGTGGCTAAAGTGCTCTCTGAAGTCCCATCTGCTGTCCAAAATCAGACCGAGGTACCTCATGCACCTGCCCACTTGGACCTGGGCGTCACCAACATTTATAACAGATCTGGGTAGCTCCTGACCTTGAGGAAGGTTATGGAACCATATTGATTCTGTTTTTTGAGGTGCGACCCTCAGCCCCAGTCCGTTTATCTTCCTTATAAAGTATGCAACCCCGAGTTCAGCGAGTCTGATTGTCTCCTCGACACTAGCTCCGGTAGCTACTATAAGAGTGTCGTCTGCATAGCAGACAACATGTACGCCGACGGGAAGTTCAACACGCAGAGCTATATCGTAAGCTAGATTCCATAGTAGAGGGCCAAGGACTGAACCCTGTGGAACCCCACAGCTCACTTTCCATTCACAGATTTCGGAGTTACGACCCGGCCATTGGATAGTTCTATCCCGTAGGTAGTCCTCTACCACTTTACAGAGGTAGGTAGGTACTAACCTAACCTAACCTAACCTAACCTAACCTAACCTAACCTAACCTAACCTAACCTAACCTAACCTAACCTAACCTAACCTAACCTAACCTAACCTAACCTAACCTAACCTAACCTAACCTAACCTAACCTAACCTAACCTAACCTAACCTAACCTAACCTAACCTAACCTAACCTAACCTAACCTAACCTAACCTAACCTAACCTAACCTAACCTAACCTAACCTAACCTAACCTAACCTAACCTAACCTAACCTAACCTAACCTAACCTAACCTAACCTAACCTAACCTAACCTAACCTAACCTAACCTAACCTAACCTAACCTAACCTAACCTAACCTAACCTAACCTAACCTAACCTAACCTAACCTAACCTAACCTAACCTAACCTAACCTAACCTAACCTTTTTTTTTTTTTTTTTTTTTTTTTTTTTTTTTTTTTTTTTTTTTTTTTTTTTTTTTTTTTTTTTTTTTTTTTTTTTTTTTTTTTTTTTTTTTTTTTTTTTTTTTGTTCTCGCAGGAGAAATGCACTTACGCACTACCGGGCCACTGAACGCGGCCCGAGTGTGGGACTCGCCTAAAACCGGCTCTACCCACTAAAACTCCTGCGTCCGCTCCTCTGTGCCATATGGTGGCGGGGGGGTGGGGCGCTTTCGCATTCTTCCACCGCCCCTCCGGCACTCGCCAGCCTTGCCGGCGTTCTACTCGGCTGGGGGTAAGACCCCAGCAAAACGTCGCTAATGCGCGCGGTGTGCGGAAACACCGCACGCGACTCCAGGAGGAAGCGGTCACTGCATCGCTTCCTCCTGCGCCACCCCGGATGGAGTTGGGGTGTGCGCTGCTTGCGCCGAGTTGGCCGCGGCCCTTCGCCGCTTGGCGCGCTTGGGCAGGGTCCCCTTGCAGGAGGGTGACCCAACCTTATGGCCCGCCGGAAGATCCGCCGCCGAGCACACAGAGCATTTCGGCTCGCCGGAGCAATCGGCGGCCTTATGCCCCTTTTGACCGCAGCGATAGCACTCGTCGCTGCGGTCGACTTCCGACGTGCACTGCACCGCTGTATGCCCGACCACCAGGCAGCGGTAGCAGCGCAGGCGCCTTGCGGGCAGCACCCGCACTTGCGCCGACACCCATCCGATAAGAAGCTTTGAGCTTTCTATTTTCTTCGCCGCAGCCACTGGGCAACGGACAAATATCGTCCCGCGGCCTGATTGGGAGAACTTCACCCGCCCCGCCTTTATAGCGTGAGCAGGGCAGCCCCCACATTTGGCCACGGCGTCTACAACCTCCTCGTGTGTGACAGAATCGTCGAGCCCGGAAATGCGCATCTCTGCGCACTTCTCGGGCCGGGCGATTCTAACTGTATCCGCCGGTAGGACCTCCAGCAGCTTAGTGGCCAGCTGGTCGGCCTTTTCAGCGCTCGCAGCGCCTGAAACTTCTAGAATTCGGGAGCCCGTGGCCCCCATCCTCATTTTCACGGCCGGGATGCCCAGCTCGGCGAGGGAGACCTTGTCTCTCGCACGAACCAGGACGGCCGCATATGTTGCGCCCTTATCCGCCGCACCGGGCTGCAGCGTCAGAACGACAGCCGCTGACCGGGGCGGGCGCAACTTTGTCTTCTTTTTCCTGTTGCCCTTCCTCGGATTTTGCTCTTTGGAGAGGGGAGGGGAAGCTTCCTTGACCTCCGTCGTGGCTTGCTTCTTATTCTTCTGGTTTTTCCTTCCCTTTTCCACCCGGTTCCACCCCTCGTTCCCAACCGGAGCTTCCTGGGCGGAAGTAGAAGGCGTCGGTTCAATCGCCGGGGCCACCGTTGGCTGGGCTTTTTGGCCCTTGCCCTTGCCCTTGCCTTTTGAGGGCTTAGGCTTCGGCGACCCAATGACGACCTCAGCGGCGGTCCGTCTCATTGCGCTGTCTGGTTCGACCACAGGCACCGCTTCTATCTCCTGTTTATCTCCCCTCAGCGGGGGTCTAATACGCCTCTCTGGCAAAAGCCGGTCCGACAACGAGGCCATCTTGGCATCCATCATGTTGCCTACCTGCAACATGATGCGCCCAAGCATGGCCTCCTCCCGCTCTTCCGCGGATCTACTCCCTTCCGGCTCCTCCCTTCGCTTGCCCAGATCGGCACGGATTTGCGCCAGCTCTGCCCGCATCTCTCTTATTTGTTTTTCCTGCCGGTAGTTAGCAGCACGGAGCAGCTCTACCTCCTCGGTCTCCGTACGTTCTTTTAGGGCCGCCACCGCGTCCTGGATGGCCCATGCCGCCTGTTTTAATGAACGGACCATCGTGCCCTTCAAGTTCGTCGACTTTTGCGCGACGCTCATGATAAGATCTACTCCCTTCTGGGCGTGCGCAGCCAGATCTTCTGAAGAGTGGGCCTCCCCTCTTTTATGGGTCTCCAGAGCTTTGGCCAGGCTCAGGACTTGTTCCTCGGCCAATAACCCTACTTCCTCCTTCTTGGCCTTTAAAAGGGCCTCTTTTGCTTGGCGTAGGCCAACGTAGGCACCCGTTGTTGGCGGGCGCCCTCTTGTCCTTTTCGCCGGTCCATCCTCGCCAGCAGTGTCGTCCGAGTCTATCCCAGACTGACTGTCGCCCGAAACAGGCCTCTTCCGCCACTGCCGGCTGCTCCTCGTCTTTGACGAAACAGTCTGAGAACTGTCCGTATCCAAATCCTCGCCAGGGTCGTTTGTTGAGACGCGCACCCCCGTGGCGCGCGCCCCAACCTCCTTCTCACCACTGCCAAAATCGCGTGCTGAATCAGTGTCCGGTGTCGAAATGCCAAAGTCGTCGGTGCGCGAGCCGGCAGGTTGCCGGCCCACGAAGCAGCTTGTGCCCCCCCCAGAGTACATGGGGCTGCCGGTACCCGAAGGCACCGGGAGGGATTCCCCGGCTTTGCCGGGACCCTCCTGGGTAGTCCTTTTCAAACTGCGACCTGTCATTTTTGGTTTTTGTGGCCCATTCCGGGTGGGCCTACCCCCGTCTCGTCAGCGCTCGCCCGATAACCCTACGCCGCGGCACGCCGACCGCGGTTTCGGGGTGATTTTTTAAAGAGGTTTTCTTCCTCCCAGCCCCACAATGGGCTCCCGGAAACCGGGTTATGATTGCCGCATCCAAACGCCGTTCTCATTAAGAGAACGGAAAGGAGCGGCGTAGTGGTCCAATTAGTTCCCCAAGGTGCTGGATTGCACCCCAGGTACTAAGCCCCCCCGCCACGACAAGGCTTGGAACCATGGGGGGGAACCTAACCTAACCTAACCTAACCTAACCTAACCTAACCTAACCTAACCTAACCTAACCTAACCTAACCTAACCTTTTTTTTTTTTTTTTTTTTTTTTTTTTTTTTTTTTTTTTTTTTTTTTTTTTTTTTTTTTTTTTTTTTTTTTTTTTTTTTTTTGTTCTCGCAGGAGAAATGCACTTACGCACAACCGGGCCACTCGACGCGGCCCGAGTGTGGGACTCGCCTAAAACCGGCTCTACCCACTAAAACTCCTGCGTCCGCTCCTCTGTGCCATATAGTGGCGGGGAGGTGGTAACATGTTTGCAGTATTCCACCATCCCACCGGCACCTGCCAGCCTAGCCGGCATTCTACCCAGCTGGGGGGAGACTCCAGCGAAAACGTCTCTGTTGCGCGCGGTGTGCGGAAACACCACGCGCTACTCCAGGAGGAAGCGGTTACTCCATCGCTTCCTCCGGCACCGCCCCTGATGTGGTTGGGGCGGGTGCTGTTGACGCCGATGTGGCTATGGCCCTTCCTCTTTTTGCGTTCCTGGGCAGGGTCCCCTTACAGGAGGGAGACCCGACCGTGTGGCCCGCCGGGAGATTCGCATCCGAGCAAACGGAGCACTTGGGTTCGCCGGAGCAACCGGCGGCCCTGTGCCCCTTCTGACCGCAGCGGTAACACTCGTCGCTGCGGTCAACCTTCGATGTACATTGTACCGCCGTGTGTCCGACTATCAGGCAGCGGTAGCATCTCAAGCGCCTTGCAGGCAGTACCCGCACTTGCGCGGACACCCATCCTACCAGGAACCTAGCGCTGGCCACCTTTTTAGCCGCTGCCACGGGGCAGCGCACGAAAATTGTGCCACGGCCTGACGGGGAGAAGCGGACTTGCCCCGCCTTGATGGCGTCGGCATTGCAGCCCCCATATCTGGCCACAGCCTCTATTATTTCCTCCTTAGTTACAGAATCGTCAAGCCCAGAGATACGCATCTCTGCGCACCTCTCGGGCCTGGCGATCCGTACTGTGTCTATTGGCAAGATCTCCCGCAATTTAGCAGCTAGGGTATCTGCCTTTACGGCGCTTGCGGCGCCTACAATCTCCAGAATTCGGGAGCCTGTGGCTCCTTTCCTCATCTTTACAGCTGGGATGTCCAGCTCGGCAAGGGATACTTTGTCCCTCGCACGAGTCAGGACAGCCGCATAAGTTGCGCCTTTATCGGCCGCACCGGGTTGCAGCGTCAAAACGACAGCTGCTGTCCGGGGCGGGCGCAACTTCGGCTTCGCCTTTTTGGATTTCTCCCTCTTCCTCGACTCCTGCTTCTTCAAGGAAAGTGGGGGAGCCTCCTGTTTCTTTTGTCCTTTTTTCTTCTTCTTTTTCTCCTTTTTCTCAGCTCGGGTCCACCCCTCATCACCTGGAGCGTCCCGAGCGGAGGAAGAAGGTATCGTCTCCGGGGCCGCAGTGGGCTGGGCACTTTTGCCTTTGCCCTTGCCCTTACCTTTTGACGGCTTGGGCTTATGCGACCCCCCGACAACTTCAGCGGCCGTCTGTGTTATTGCGGTGTCCAAGGCCGATTCAGCCATTGGCACTGCTTCCACCTCTATACTGTCCCCTCTCAGTGGGGGCCTAAGTCTCTTTTCCGGTAGTAACCGGTCTGATAAGGAGGCCATCTTGGCGTCCATCATGTTGCCCACTTGCAACATGATACGACCCAACATGGCCTCCTGGTCCTCCCCAGTGCGGCTCTCATTAGCGTCCGCTCTACGCTTGTGCATTTCATCGCGGATTTGAGCCACTTCCGCGCGCAGAACCTTCAGCTCTTTCTCCTGCCGATAGTTCGCCGCGCGGAGCAGCTCGACCTCCTCTCCTTCGGTGCGTTCTTTTAATGCCGCGACCGCATCCTGTATCGCCCACAACGCTTGCTTAAGGGCACGCACCATTGTGCCCTTAAGATTCTTGGATTTTTGGGCCACGCTCAGAATGAGGTCGCACCCTTTCTGAGCGTGGGCGGCAAGGTCCTCAGATGTGCGTTCTTCCTTTCGAGATCTTTCCAGGGTTTTGGCCATGGAGAGTATCTGCTCCTCGGCCAAAACCCCGATTTCCTCTTTCTTCGCCTGTAATAGCGCCTCCTTAGCCTGGCGTAGGCCGACGTAGGCACCCGTAGTTGGTGGGCGCCCCCGTGTCCTCTTCGCCGGGCCAGTACGCTGTGTCTCCTCGCCGGCCGTGTCGTCTGAGTCCAGCCCGGATTCGTGATCACCCGGGCCGGGCCTCTTTCGTCTAAGCCGTCCAGTTGCCCCGATAGCTGAACTGTCGGAGTCCAAGTCCTCGCCATGGTCTTTGGCTGAAGCGCACGCCCTCGTGGCACGCACCCCAGCCCCAGAATCAACGTCGCCAAAATCGTGTGCAAGATCTGTATCAAGGTCAGAATCGCCAGAGTCGTAGTGACGCGGACCGGCAGGACGCCGGCCCACGAAGCAGTTTGTGCCCCCCCCAGAGTACGTGGGGCTGCCGGTACCCGAAGGCACCGGGAGGGATTCCCCGGCTTTGCCGGGACCCTCCTGGGTAGTCCTTTTCAAACTGCCGGAACTTTCCATTGTGGTTTTGTGGCCCATTCCGGGTGAGCCTACCCCCGTCTCGTCAGCGCTCGCCCGATAACCCTACGCCGCGGCACGCCGACCGCGGTTTCGGGGTGATTTTTTAAAGAGGTTTTCTTCCTCCCAGCCCCACAATGGGCTCCCGGAAACCGGGTTATGAGTGCCGCATCCAAACGCCGTTCTCATTAAGAGAACGGAAAGGAGCGGCGTAGTGGTCCAATTAGTTCCCCAAGGTGCTGGATTGCACCCCAGGTACTAAGCCCCCCCGCCACGACAAGGCTTGGAACCATGGGGGGGAACCTAACCTAACCTAACCTAACCTAACCTAACCTAACCTAACCTAACCTAACCTAACCTAACCTAACCTAACCTAACCTAACCTAACCTAACCTAACCTAACCTAACCTAACCTAACCTAACCTAACCTAACCTAACCCATAATTTAGAATGCATGTAAATTATTAGTGCAATCCAAAGGATTTCTTAATAGCGTGATGTAGAATCCTTACTGTTACGAACAGCGACCTCTGTTAGTAATGGTTTGTACTATAATGTGATTAAGGTTTTTTTTTTTTTTTTTTTTTTTTTTTTTTTTTTTTTTTTTTTTTTATAAATCACGCATGTGAAATTAGTATATACTAGTGACCACCTGTTCTTAGTTAGGCATTTGAAGATATTTCCAAAAGATATTTGAATCGCACCAATTCATACTCTAACCCACTGCGGCAGACTACATTCCAGATCCTAATCTCGATACCATCTTACGTAGCCCCGACGTGCTCTCACCGATCCCGATGACTGACCTGATGATGACCTGATAACTGTGGCCAACGAAACATACAAAAAAAAAAAAAAAAAAAAAAAAAAAAAAAAACACATCTTTAAGCTCCCGCACGACCGTAAAGGCCGTTTAGGCAAGCAGTGTACAGGTGCCATCGTTGATCGGTTTCGGACGCCTTCATCTTTTTGCGTTTTAGACACTCCTTCACTTTTTCATATGGGGTTTATGGGTATCATTAGGTTGCTACTTAAAATCTCTTTCAGAAGTTATACATTCCTTGAATTTTATGTGGCTTCTAAAAGTTTTTTTTTTTTTATGTGTCTGATTACAATTTTTTGGAACGAAGTTCCTTATCGCGCGTAGTGAAAGGGAGCTAGACGGGAAAAAAAAAAAAAAAAAAAAAAAAAAAACTTATGAAAAAGTTGTCACGACACTTTTTGCTATAATAAGGTATTGTATGCAGAGAAATATCCAGCCACTTCCCTTTAGCTCGTGCATTGAAAGTGAAAGAGTCTAGCTACTATTTGATTGAGTTTACTTTTTTTTTTCTAGTGCCAAATGTTCACATTTATACAGAATTTTGGCCGAATGTCGAATTTCGACCAAAAGTTGAATTTCGACGAGTGTCGAAATTTGACCGAGTGTCGAAATTCGATTGGTTGCCGAGTTTCGACCGTCGGTCAAATTTCGACCGGTTGCCGAAATTCGACCGTGGGTCGAATTTCGACCGGGTGCCGAAATTCGACCGTGGGTCAAAATTCTGCGAAGTTCCTTACCGCGCGTTGTGAAAGGGGGCTAGACGGAAAAAATCTTACGAAAAGTTGTCACGACACTTTTTGCCATAGTAAGGTATAGTAAGCTGTGCGGCGTGCGGATGTTTCTCTCTATCTCTCTTTCTCATAGAAAGCAAGCCAGATATTTTCATTTTTATTTCGCATTGAACAGTGTGGTGACGCCACGATTATTTTTTTGATGAGTGTACACAGGTTTTTTTGTAAATAATAATAAAAGGAATTTCGTTCCATCCGGGTGTCCCTTGACACCTCTCAAGTTTTTTTTTGCACTGAATTTTTCTCTTAAGTAACATATTATTCTTCTTAATTAAAATAACTGCATATTTTATTTTATAATATATATTTTTTGCTGTATCCATATTCTGAGCAATAATATTTCATATTTCATATATTAGCGTTGAAAACTATTTTTTGAAATTATACAATCAATAAATATTTACAAGAGCTTTTGAATAAAACTTAATCGAATTTTATTGTTGCTCTGAGTCTAAAGATATACCATATTATGCAAAATATGTAACGCAGTAAAATTTACTAAAAATGGCGGCACTTCCTACTCCACTATTCGGGAAATATTGTAATCCACGTTTAGCTTATCAAATTCTTTGATTCTTTAGCTATCCACTGGTATAATTAGATTTTGTAAATTGGTGATAGTTATGTAGCTATGACACCAAACTGTATCCCCCAATTTTGTTATCATCCGTTTTTTGAACTGTCCCCAATAAGTAGGCAATTTTAAAGACGTATTCAGGTCAAACGAAAAAAAAAAAAAAAAAAAATTTCAGTTCCCTGCAGTTTCCTTACGGGGTAAATTATGTATGTGTGTGTATTTGAACATGATTTTGAAGTACTTTTAAACGTCGCATTATTTTAAAAATTTGCAGTCTTATCAAGGATTGGTGACAATGCATAAATACACACATATCTTCACACCATACATACATATCTTCACGCCAGTTCCCTTACGCGGTAGAGTATGTAACGGAAACTTTGAAGATAGTTTTGTCGTACTTTAAAACGTCGAATTAATTTGAATTTTGCAGTCTTATCAAGGATCAATGACAATGCATACATACATACAAAGGCGACCGATTGGCTATGCCAGTCACTACCATCGTAGCTACTAGGTGGTAGAGTTCTGCATTGTCTCGCCCGGGTCAAGTACCAACGCCATACCTATTCCTGCCGCAATAGCATCAGTGCTTGTCGCTGTCGTGTTCTGGTTTGGAGGGTAAGGTAGCCGGTAAACTTATGCATGTGGCATTAGACCTCGCCACAAGATAGCAACGCACCATTACCATCTTTGGTGTCTATAGGCGATGGTTAACCATTCCACCAGGAGACCCATCTGCTTGTTTGCTATCTTACGATATAGAAAAGATACATAAATATTTTCACGCCAGTTCTCTTACGTGGTAGAATATGTAACGGAATCTTTGAACATAGGTTTGACGTAATTTTTTTAAACTTTGGATTAATTTGAAACTCGAGTCTCATCAAGAACCGCTGAAAATACATACATACATGCATATCTTCAAGCCAGTTCTCTTACGGGGTAGAGTATGTAACGAAAACTTTGAACACGGTTTTGAAGTACTTTTAAACGTCGGATAATTTGAAACGTTGCAGTTTTATCAAGGACCTAATGAAAATTTTTACCAAATATGTTTATTGTATATTTATTATCTCAGAAAAAAGTACCTAGATCTTTGGAATATCTAAATTCATATAGGTACTACATTTTTTGGTTTTTACATTTTTACCTATTTCTTTTATTTTTACAATAAAATTATAAATATATTACAGAATGTCTTTTTATACAACGTTCACAGCTTTCTTGCCATTAGACAATCAAACATGATTTCTTTAGAGGTTACTCTTGAAAGAGCGATATGTAGTTGACCATGTGAAAAACAGTCAACGCTCAAATCTAAGCCTGCAACGTTGAAGGTTTGACCCTGCGATTTATTAAGGCGAGGCATCGGGACGAACGGGAACGACCCATCCCTGAAACTTCTCACTAAATTAAGGTATTTTAAGCTCAAAAGAATAAAAAATATAAGCATAGATTTTTCAGTTCAAACATCTATTTTGTTAAAAATTGCAGTACCTATTATTAATTTTTGAAAAGCTGTATATTTGAAAACGATGATGGCGTTCAATTCAATTTTTGAGATCTAAAATATTGTTTTAGCTAAATAATCGATAGGTTGAAAAATTTCGATGCTATGTCAAAAAACATTTTATTTTTAATTTTCTTAATTGATAAATCCTAAACAAATTGATCGATTTTAATTAAATTAACGGTATTTGACGCACTTTTTAAAGAACAAAAGCTGATAAAATTTTTAGTCAATCGGTAAATTAACTTGAAAGTTATTAAAAAAAAAAAATGTAAACGGTTGACCCTACAGGCCACCCCTGAAACTTCCCGCTAAATTAAGGTATTTTAGGCTCAAAAGTGTAAAAACTATAAACATAGATTTTTTTCAGTTCAAACATCTATTTTGTTAAAATGGCAGTATAGATATTGATTTTTGAAAAGTTGTATAATTTGAAAACGCTGATTCAATTTGATCTTTCGAAAGACATTCAACTTAATTTTTGACATCTAAAATATTGCTTTAGCTAAATAATCGATAGGTTGAAAAATTTCGTTGCAATGTTAAATTTTTTTTTTAAATATTTTAATTATTAATAAACCCTAAACAAATTGACCGATTTAGATCCAATTAACGGTATTTGACGCAGTTTTTAAAGGAGAAAAGCTGATAAGATTTTTAAGTCCATCGGTGTTGTAGCGTGAAAATTATTTTAAAAATATAAAGTAAAAAAAAAAAAATACATAAATTTAATATTTGAAAAGCTGTAATTTTGAAAATTAGATTCGATTTTGATTCTTGAAATGTCATCTGACATAATTTTGTTAGTACTAAAATATCGTAGAATTCTAAAAAGATTGGTTGAAAAATTTCGAAGTTATCTCGAAAAAAAAAAACCACTTTTTTTAATTTTTCGTTAACGATTTCTCCCAAACGGATAAACCAATTTTGATGCAACATATGCATTAGATGTAGTTTTTGAGGAATAGAGCTGATCAGTTTTTGTACTCAGTCGGTACATTAATCTAAAAGGTATGTTAAAAAAAAATACTGTCACCAAAATTTTTTTTGGGGCTTTTTCAAAATTTATCAAAATCTCCTCGGCCGACTTGGTTCAAATTTTCAGGAAGTCTAAGCTGAGGAATACTGATGTCATCGCGAAAATAGTCGGAAAAAATTCCTAGGATCTCAAAACGGAGAGATCCGGTGAAAACTCGATGTTCGAAAATCGGGGCAAATTCTGTAACTTCCTATCTACGTACACTACGCACTACAAAAAATTAAGTAACTTTGCTAAAAACAACGTAATTTTAATATTTGAAAAGCTATAAGTTTTGAGAATTAGATTCGATTTTGATTTTTGAAACGGCATTGGACGTAGTTATTTTAGTACTATAATATCGTAGCTATGTCAAAAACACACTTTTTTCAAAATTTTTTTTCGTCAACGATTACTCCCAAACGAATAAACTGATTTTGATGCAATTTACATATTAGACGTAGTTTTTTGAGGAATAGAGCTGATTAGTTTTTGTACTCAATTGGTACATAAGTCTGGAAGTTATATTAATAAATACTGTTTCGTCAAAATTTTTTTGATGTTTTTTCAAAATTTCTCAAATTCTCCTGGACCGAATCGGTTCAAATTTTTAGGAAATCTAAGTTGAGCAGAATTTAATCGAATGCCATCAACCGCGTTTCGATCGGTCTAACCGTTCAAAAGCTACGAGATGTTTACATACACATGCACACACACACACATACATACATACAGACATACTGATCTCATCGTGAAAATAGTCGGTAAAGATTCCAAGGACCTCAAAACGTGGACATCTGGTGAAAACTCGATTTTCGAAAATCGGGGTAAAATCAGTAATAAGGAAGTTACTCTACATAGTTAGTCTACATACGTAGTGGGAAGTTAAAAACTGGTTTGCTAAATCACGTTTTTTTTACATTGATTGTTAAACAACAATTTTACAAAAATTATACGATATACCTGAAGATATTATCTAAGGAATGTGCTAACGTATTACATGATTGAATGTACTTTACTTGATCATATGAAATTCTAGGAAAAATAGGCTAAAAAAGTCTCTAAAACAAATAATTTGTTAATACTATTTCTAATAATCCACGTGAATTTTATATGGTGATATTTAGTTTTAAAAAAGGAATGTACTAAATTTTGGTTTTCAGTCGAAGTCCTATATTTATATCCGAATATTAACAAGTTTCCCAGTGGTTTCAGAACATACCGCGCGCGCCGTCGACCGGCCGGTAACCCCGCAACCGCTATGCTCCTGCATTTTAAATATGTAATATCTTCGAAAATATTAATTTAAATTACATGCTGTAAACGGCCATATTGATCTATATTAAATCAGCAATATATTTAAGGTATTTAATTGGATTGATAATAAGGATTAGTGCTGTATTGCTTAAAATTGCTTCGAAAAAAAGCCATTAATTCTCGTAAAAAGTAAATGAAAAAAAAGTGCTATTGTGGGTTATCCATAAGAGATAGACATATACCATCGCGGAGTTTTCTGTAGACCTTTTTAAGGTGTGCAAATACTTAGTATATTATTTTGATATATCTCGTAGGGTTTAGCCTGCGTTTGCAATGTAAGCGGAAAAAAATATAATTATTTACGACATGACATCAGAAAACTCAAAAATTGCAGCATCTCTCTACAATATGTTGAATGTGATTATACATATAAACCTTCCTCTTTAAACACTCTATCTATTTAAAAAAACCGCATCATAATCCGTTGCGTAGTTTTAAAGATTTAAGCATACATAGTGACATGGGGACATAGGGACATAGGGACAGACAGAGAAAGCGACTTTGTTTTATACTATGTAATGATGATACAATGGAGCATGTCGAAGAACTATAGAATAAAATATAATAAATGTGTAACTCTGAAAACTAATGATTTTTAATGAAATCAGGAAGTCACTGGTGTTTATTCCAAGTCAATAAATAATTATCCGAGAAATGAGCAATTTGTGCACTTGCTGCCTACGACCTAAGGAGTCTGAGACTCTGGCTCTCTCATCCAAGGAAGGCAGCAGGCGCACAAATTGCTTATTTCTCAAATTAGTTATCGACTTAAAATAAACGCCAATAATTTCCTGATTTCATTAACAATCATTAGTTTTCAGGGAAAAATTCACTATCTTAGAGTTGACATATTATTTGTATCCATACGAATACATCTGCTCGATTTCATTAACATTGTTTAATTGTAAGATTAAGGAACGTTTTATTATAACAATATGAGCATAAATCTCCTCTCAGTATGCGCATATAACATCTACAGAGTCTGGGTGTAGATTAAATATAAAAAATGAAAGTATTTATTATTATTTTTACTGTTACGTTTTATTATAATGTTTCAAGTACATTTTCCCACTTAGGATATCGATTGTCGTATTCGAAAATATGTTTTTTATAATATAATATGCACGTTTTAATGTATCACTGTTTGTAAACATTATTGTCATGTCGAGTTGAGACGTACTAAGTCAAATCTTATGTAAAACCATGTTAGCTGCAGAAAGTAAATAAAGAGTAATATCAAAAATGAGGAGAAAACGAGACGACATACTTTTCTCACGTTACATTTGTATAACACATTATAAAAGCGGGCAGGACTAGCACACGACATGACGACCCACAACTTGATAGATGACGAGCCTGTCGATAAACCTACCCTGGACAAGGCATATTCTTCTGAAAGTTTGACAAATGAGCATTTGACTTAGGTCATACCTCTACACTCTTCTCATCAAAACTATCACTGAAAATAAATCGGTTTTTAAAATACAGTGAAGGTTTATTTAAATGACAGGTTTTATTTTTGTTTCGTATATTTAACTTACGATGATAAATCTAAACATTATATTATTAATGACTAGGTTTCACAAAATGTAAAATATTGTGAACATTTCCTTATTGCATTATTACGTTATAGCTCCAGCATTTGGATCAACATCTGCTGCGGGTCCTGCTCAGGAGTCCCAAATTTGTAAATTGCAGTAGTTGCATTACGTGTATATGAGCACTAGTAACACTATTAAGAAACCGGATGTCAAGCAGATAAGCAGTCCCCACTTTTTCTGCAATAAAATAAAAATACATAAGATTAGATGTATAAAGTATTTTAATATTGTTCTAAATGTATATTTCTACAGTCGTAGAATAATATTGCACGACTTGATATTGCGTGACTGGTATGTTGCGTCACGTGGCGGCTATAATATACCAGCTCACTAAAATATTTTTACACCATAATCTCTCAAGTTTCAGCCATTTTAGGGTTCCAAAGTAAATTAGGAACCCATAAGGGTTCCTAATTTACTGTTTGTTTGTTTGCAGTTTGTTTGCTTGTACAGTTTCGCTGTTTGTTTGCTGGTATATTTTCTATAGTTCTATAATCAATGTACATATAAAACAATTAATGAATTTTAATTCATCACAGAACGATTAACAGTCGGGGCTCTTTATGAATATTTAATAGCTCAAACTTGAATGGGCCCAGACTGTTAATCTTTCTGTGATGAATTAAAATTCATTAATTGTTTGATATGTACATCGATTATAGAACTATTTCAGTGGTGCAGTTATTCATTATTACTTAACATAATTCTAAGCTACTGGGCTTGTTTCTTTCTTTTTAGTTTTCATCTAAAGGTGCGTCTACACTTATGACAATTTACCGAACATTACCCCGTGACGTACAGATTAATTTGGACGTATTTTGTTACGCGAACAATTGCCACGAGCTGTAGTATGGTTCAATTCATTCCGAACACTGAAAGAAACTGCCGAATACAGAATAAACGGCAGGACGTTGTACGGAGTTAAGATCACTAGACGGGTCAAGTGTGGACGCTGGTCTGGGTACTGTCACGTATTTAAGCCACGTGTTACGAGTGGATCCATCGAAAGTCGGTTTTTTCAAAGTATTTTCGCTATTGTCCGCGGACCAGATGAAGTCTACTCTTGCATTTATAGCACGCGGCGAAGGGTAGGAGTGGATCAAGTCGTGGCGTGTCCCGGTCGGTACGTTCCTCGCCCACACCTCACCGCTGCTCATAAGCGCAGTGCACACGATACACATTGTTAATACGTTGTTTAGTTTTGTATTGCGACGTTTGATTATTTATTTAGCCATGGAGTGGACGTCATGTAGCGATGCCATGCCACGCAATCTATTTCAACACCACGCGTCTACACTTGTAACATTTCATCATACATGGCTTGTAACCGTGTCAGTACAACCAATATCGTCCACATTTAGTGTAACATGTCCTATAGCGATGCCAAGTAGTCTGGTCCATCGTTATGTCACAAGTGTGGACGCACCTTAAGGCAATGTATCGTTTTTCAAGATTAAATGTAGTCGAGTTTTTTGTTTTCAATAACTTTTTATTTTATACTTTTTAGTAAAGATTCATTTACTTCGATATAAGGATTATAAGATGGTAAATTACACAATCTTGTCATTTCTTTTAGAGGGTGTATATTTCATGGGGATTATTAAGTAACTTGCGGTGGTCTAAACTACTTATTATTAGCCACTCTACGCAACGCATGCTTGACTTTAAGATAAAATGCGTGAACTTAAATCCACCACAACTCTGTTGTTTAGTTTGTATAATTTGATTTATTGTTAGAATAATAAATAATAAATAATAAATAAATAATTACTGGACAAATTACACTTACTAACTCCAAAGTAAGCAAATTATTTACTTGTGTTATGGGTGTTAGTCAACGATACTAATACATAGAAATACATACTAGAATATATTTAATAAACACTCAAACCCGGAAATAGAAACATTTATGCTCATCACACAAACGCTTGTCCCCGTCGGGGATCGAACTCGACCAAAGGGGCGGTTATAATCTACAGTATTTTTTTTTTAAATATAATACCGCCCCGTTGGTCGAGTGGTTAGAGACCCTGACTACGCAATCAACGAGGCTCGGGTTCGATCCCCGACGGGGACAAGCATTTGTGTGATGAGCATAAATGTTTGTATTTCCAGGTTTGGGTGTTTATTATATATATTCTAGTATTTATATATGTATTTCTATGTATTAGTATCGTTGACTAACATCCATAACACAAGCAAATAATTTGCTTACTTTGGGGTTAGATCAGTAAGTGTAATTTGTCCCGTGAATTATTATTATTATTTTTATTATATTAAATTTAAGAAAATACACAAAACAATCGATGTCCTATACGCCATATACCGCGCAAAGTAAATGAGAGTTCCGCGGACGCAACAAGTCTGCGCAACGTACGCTTTACATCGCGTGGTGTGAAAACAAGCAGAAATCATAAAACCATTGATATAAAAAGGGAAGATACGTTACCTAGTCACAGCGCCTGGTCCTACAAAACTAGGTCCGTAGACACAGTGATAATTGGTGACTAACAATCTTACGCGGGACCTCATATCATACACTTATATTATCCGACTGTTTTTACCATTAACACGCATCAAAATACCTTATTGTATATTCAGCCAGTGTTATAATCACTCAAGGAAAAAAGTAAGACACACGGGATTACTTTCCATTCGAAAACAATTTGTTTGAAAATAAGATTAAATTATTGTTTAGTTCACCATGTTTGTGAGAGTGAGATAGTACAATACAAAAGTAAGCGAGATAAACGTAGTCTGCTACGTTCGTCGCATTACTTTGCGTTTGACTGTCCGAGCTAGATTTAACAATTGCGATATTAGAGCGTAACATAGCTTCCCTATTTATATTAATGCATAAAACAAAAATTTTGCATTTCATCCAGAAGAATCCATTGACCAGAAAGTATAATCAGCTCCTCTACTTAAAAATCTGTGTCAAATGAGATTAGAATCGTTCGGGATTTATCAGTTACAAAAATGTTAGAAAAATGTACTTTTTGGCAAAATTTTATAATTTTTCAACTTACAGATTTTGTAGGTAAGAGAATATTTTAGAGCTAGAAAATTGCGACGAATGCCATTCGAAAGATTCAAATCTATCATTATTTAGCAAATATATATAGCTTTTTTAAAATTCAAAAATTTTCTGTCACTTATGACATAATTTATATAAGGTCCTTCCTAAAATAGGTGAACATAATTTAACGCAGGGTTCAGTAACTTTATCCACAGATATCCAGCTACAAAGAACTTGCTTCAATGCACTGAAAGTTTTTTGATTTTTACAAATAAAATAATTTGTCTCATAACGCTTAGCGCCTTTTTGCATTTTCAACCAGTTTACAGGATTTTTTCCCATGTCAGTTGCAACCAGCATTAACTATATATAAGCATAGTTCATTTATGTTTAGCTATAAGTCCTGAAAAAACCGGCAGACTTTAAATAATTTGGAAAAATATATATGTAGTGAAACCAGTACAAGTGTTATAATTAAAATCATTATAAGCATAGATTTTTTCAAAGAGTTCAAAAATCTAAACTTTATTAAAAAACGTTGTTAATTTTTGAAACGCTGTATATTTTAACAACGATGATCGATTTTGATTTTACTAATGGCATTCGACGCAAATTTTGAGTTCTTAAATTTTATCTTAACGTTATTATTCACGACCGAATAAACCGATTTTAATCTGATTTACAATATTTGAAGCAATTCTGTTAATAGAAGACCTGATAAGATTTTTAAATCATTTGGTATATGCATCTGTAAGTTATTTTAAAAATAAAAAGTAAGTTTGTTCTAAACAACATATTTTATTTATTTGATGTTGAAATTTTAATATTTGAACAGCTGTAACTTTTGAAAAAGTTGAGTCGATTTTGATTTTGAAACGGTATTTCACAGTTTTTTAAGTAGTAAAAGTCGTCGTGAAAATAGTTGTAAATAGTTCCTTGGACTTCAAAACGTGATGATCTGGTGTAAACTCGATTTTCCAAAATCGGGGTAAAATCAGTAACTTCTTCTTACAATTGACGAAGCGGGAAGTTTAATATGTAGGCTTTATAGTACCTTTTTAGCTTTCCTTCGACTAACGGATCCTTTAAGTAGTTCCTGGCCCCCCGTCTCCACGTGCTCCGTGGCTTGCAGCGCGTAGTACTCCACGGTGTCGATTTGTTCTTGCTGCCGACAAAGCATATATCTACCTATACTTCCGTACCATAATATATTCTATATTTTATGATGTGTGACAAAACGCTAGCATTGATTTATGATGTGTGATGAAATGCCAAGGTTTTTCACTTACGTAAGAAGCAAAGCCCATATCGTTTTTTTATTCTATAGAAGAGGGCTTTTTTCGTAAAAACTAATATGTCGCCCATGTACATCTATATCAATATTATAAATGCGAATGTTTGGATTTTTGATTGGATGGATGTATGTTTGTTACTCGAGCACGCAAAAACTACTGAACGGATTTGAATTTGGCACAAAGGGAGATGACCTAGAATAGCCCATAGGCTACTTTTTATCGCGGAAAAATAAGTTGTTCTCACGGGATTCATCAAAAACTTAAGTAATCCAGCGGGCTGCACGCTGCGGCTAGTTCTACATAAACTACACACACAACACAACAGCTAATTTAACTTCAAAAATTTTAAGGAAAATATTTTATAGACTTGAAGGTAAAATGATTACATATTGGGTCTATTTAAAACTAATTTGTAAAGTGTTCTGGTGAGAGCTGAACAAGGTTCCTCAGAACACTGTTATAGATGCCAATTAGACCACTATTCGGGTCGGACTGAGGTATGAGGTGGCTGTTCCGAACATTTTCTGTAAGGATATGGTGTTCATCATCCAACTTATTACAAGACGGGCAGTTGGGCTGTCCGATTTTTTAATCTCATAGGCAAATTTGTTTCCAGGAATATGTCCGGAATGTTACCTTAATGCAGCTATTGTTTTTATCCTATTTATAACTGCTTTTTTAAACCATGGAACTTTCAAAGGATGTGGTTCGATTTTCCCCGCGTTGGTCTCAGGTTCCTTTGAAGAATAGGCCAACTACCGTTCTGCCAGGTGGGTCATAAAAAGCGATCGATTTGCTATGCGAGTCTTTACCATCGTGGCTACTAGGTGGTAGAGTTCTGCATGTGGCGTTAGACCCGCCACAAGATAGCAACGCACCATTAACATCTTTGGTGTCTATAAGTGACGGTTGACTCTTTCCATCAGGAGACCTATCTGCTTGTTTGCTATCTTATAATATAAAAAAATACCCTTTTCTACCGATCTCTTGTCGAAATACTCATTCCAACAGCTATTATATTCCTCTTTGATTGCACAAATTAAGTTGGCATAGGTCTATTAAGACTGATATAACCTATTGAAATGAGTCGACAGCTTCATTGTCCTTAAGACCAGTGTGCGATAATTTCCATTGAAGAACTACTTTTTTAGGTGTCTGTTAACGTGGTCCAATAATGTATAAGCGGTGTCCCTCTAACAGTTTAGGTATACCGAGCCATATGTTGAAGCGGACTTAAGGCATATGTTAAAATAACAATTTTATCTTGGCACGTATCATTTAAGTATGAAATATCGGATCTTTATCATTGTATATAGTTCTCCAAGTGAGTCTAGGAACTAGTCGTTCAATTGTTTCAGATTTAATAAATTCCGGCGTTACTTTGTGTAAAAACCATAATTTAAAGCAGAAATTGAGGAATTTAATTTGCTAAATTTCAGGGAAACCTTATATGGAACTGCTGTGATGCAATTGAAACGAAGGGTAGTGTAAGGAGTGGGACAATGTTATACAAATACTGAAAATTAGAGGAGACAACAGCGGCACAATAGTCCATCCACTTCCACCACATTTTCTTCCCCGCTAGTAGCGAAGGCGGCAACACACAAATTATGTACTCAACGCACGTTTCACTTCGCAACCGAAGCATCTTCAGAAGAGTCGAATAGCACTTCGTTCTACGAAGGGTGAAGCTTTAATGGCAAGCAACGTTATAATCAATTGATGAATATAATTTATTCTCATTCAGAAAACACCTTTCACTTCCTACTAATCTCTAGGATAAGCAATAGGTGTTTATTGTAGCAAAAGTAGCAGGTTTGAACTTGTTTCTTTGTTATATGTTTGTTTGTCATTTTTTGTTTAATTGTTACTTGTTGTCAATTTGTTTATTACCTATTTGATGGTAATTTATATTAAAAAAGTTATTTGTTTGTTCAAAAGTGCAACTGAAAAGTTCTTGTGTTTTATAATTTCGAGTTGTTCTAATATTATTAGCTTTAATCCTGTTTAGTTCGGGAGCCCACGACACAAAACCTAGTCCCATAAGGCTACCGGACGGCATACATATATACATAGTCATTAATGGGGGAATATGAAATGGCTATGCTGCAATGCGAAAAACCTAGTGGCGGCGCTTATAAAAAAATAAAAAATTGAAGTTAAAAATATCCGATTTCTAGTATGATAAGACTACCGAATTTCATTTGTTCCTTGATATAGGGGAGGAGTAGCATTATACGAAAATGCGGTGTTGTTCCTCTATGAATGACTTTATCAGTGGCAGCAGCATGATGAGTGACGCCTCATACCTAGGTATCTAGTACGATGGGCCTACCGAAAAAAAGCTCATCTGAAAAATCATCAATTTCTGTGTAAGAAAAACCCCACTGCTGATTTTCGATACGGTGGAGAAAGTGGTTGATGCAGTGATTGAAGGTCGCCCACTGCACAGCTGAAACCGGCATTTCTAGTCGGTTTTGTCAGCAATCACCCGTTTTCTTTCGATCGGTATTGGTTGAATACCCGTGCTACGGTTAGGTGTGAATAAGTTTAAACAAAAGAAATCGTAAATTTTGTGTGACATTGTTCATTTTTCAGCTGTTTTCATTAGGTTGTTTAATTTTATGCACTACTTAGGAATTTAAAGTTTTCCAATGTCAACTAAAAATTTTTATTGTTTCAACATGTCCGTCTATTTGTCCATCCGTCTGTCCGTCTGTACGTCCACAACTCAGTTCAGAGATTCTTAGTACCAAAAACCTATAATTTGGCATGTATATATATATATTATTCATGCCGACAAAATGATAAAATAAAACTTTGAAGCATAAGAATATTATTTTGGGTACGCTCTCAACACGTAAATGTTGAATGTCCATAGTATAAAACAAGAATTCAATAATGTGGACTAGGAGGAGGGCTTTTTGTTTCATCTTGTTTCATTAAAAGGAAAACTACGCACTAGTTTTTCTTTTAATTTTCATGTATTTTTCACAAATCCAAAACCAATAATTTAGCTGGCAAAGGCTAGGGAGAAGACTCCCTCCCGGGTTTAATAGAAAAATTGTTGTCACAAACCCACAATATTTTTAGAACCCTATCTAACAATACCCTACATTATGGGGTTTGCGAAAAAAAATTCCCACTTTACTTATTAAGGAGGTAGCCTAAAATAATGTTTGTTTCGATGTTTTAATGTACCATTTTGTTAGCGTTACTAATAAAACCTAATGAAAAACGACTAAAAAATTCGAACAATATCACATAAAATATGCAATTTCTTGTGTTGAAATTATCAATGACCAGTAAAATTATTTGCACCTGACCGTGGTACGAGTATTCAATCAGTACCAATCAAAAGAACTGAGTGATTGGTGACAAAACCGACTAGAAATACCGCTTTCACCTGTGCAGTCATGCAATTGCTGCAGCAACCACTGATAAGACGAGTTATGGGGACATACAGCACTGCATTGTCGTATAGTCCTACCCCATTCCTATATCGAGGAACAACGAAATTCAGTAGTCTTATCATACTAGAAATCAGTTTTTGTTTAATTTCATTTTTTTACTACCACCACCACTACCACCAGGTTGTTCACATTGCGTGTAGATATTTCGTATTCTCCCATTAATGACGTATCTAATTATGTATGCCGTGTTTCTCAGGTTACCATTGCTAGCTACTTCTGGTCTCACTACAGTCCCCTTAGCTCCAGCGTCCCGCGTTGAGCTGCAGCTCTTGCCTTTAATCAATTCCTTAACGGATAAACAGTTGCGTTTGCTCACCTGAGATACGACAGCTATTGGGGCTGTTTCTCGTTCAGCCAGCACCTGCCGTTTGATCCTGGCTGTCACTTGTTTCCCTGCTGGTTCAATAAGCTGTTTAACCTGGCTGCTCTCTACAGCTGCTGAGTTTTCTCCCGCTTGCTGTCACTAATTCATTGAACCTGTAGGCATAGGTTTGGCTGGGAAGCTAACTCTAATGTGCCCATGTTCACTGCAGGCGTAGCACATGTGGCCCAGTCTTCTAGGTTCCATTACTTTTAATTGAGCGACAACTCCTGAGCCAAAGCCATAGCCATTCATAGTCACGTAGTGCTGAAGGCGAACAGCAACACGCACTTCCAGGTCCCGAATTCCATCAATAAACGCCTGGACGATGATGTTGTTGACGGTTTGTGATGTGATGGTTGTTAGTGTCGGCCGAAGGATATGCTTTTCTCACAAGTTTCTTAATTTTTACGGCTTATTGTTATAGTCTTTCGCCGCTCTTCTATACACGGTCTTTCAATTGGACACGAAAAACATTCTCTAAGTGACGTTTACCGTAGTAAGCTTCCAATACTTCCATCATATCTAACATAGAAAGCGCATGTCCCCGTAACGCCGTACTCAGAGCTGTTAAGCAATGTTCATCTGTCCAACCAATGGCCTTCGCTGTTATTTCAAACTGAGTCCCATACGCACTCCATGAAGTAACACCCGATTCAACACCCGTAATCTTCATTTTCATGAATTCTTTCTCAAGTTGGTCCATATTTACACTTATTTTATCGCAACTGGCCTCTTAGTTGTCAACCCTCTTCTCGACACCCTTTATGTCACGCTTGACGAGGCCTACATCGCTTTTTAGCTGGTCTTGTTACACCAAGATAACTGTCAATTTATCACCAAAGCCATTTACGGATGGGAGGGATGCACTGTGCCACGTTCTCAGCTGCATTGGTACCACCATCTTGCTTGTTTCTCCCGTAAAACAGCTTTGCTGTGTTTCGGAGACAAGGGCAAGACAGGCAGTGTAATTACTGGCACCGAGCTTAACACTTTATGTCTCAGGATAGGCAACACTTAAACGAGTTACCTGGGCTAGTTCCAGGTAAACTAGTTTATGTTCATTGGCGACGTCGGCCACTTACCATCAGGTGGCACGTTTGCTAGTTTGCCTATCAAACTAACATAAAAAAGCAAGGTAAATGTCCTTGATTTATCCCTGTAGCTTTAGTGGTTGTCGTTCCTGTAACTTTAGTTGTCGCGCTTCTTGTAGCTGCTAATGTTGCTGAAGTTGATTCTTGTTGTTTGATGATAATGATGTACTGGCAACAATTGCGGGTTCCTCACCTGCACGCATCTCGGTGTCCTCTGGCACCCTATGTGTCTCGGCTTGAGACCTGGTAGTAACACCTTCCTTCGGAATAAGTGGCATTTCACAATTTCACCTCCGACTCCAGTTGTTACGAGCTTCGTGTTCGTATTGTGCAGTATAAGATAAGATAAGATTTATTATTATTACTTATATTTAAAAGTACAGTACAATAGTTTATATTTCTGTTGGACTCCACACTAGGCAAAGCCTGTGGCGTGGATACCATGCAGTGATTTCCGTATATACAATTAACAAAAATTTCACGGGAGGTAATAAAGGTATACAATAAAACAAGAAGAAAATTTAAGAATTTAAAAGAAATTTGAAAAAAATTAACAATAACAGGCACAGTAGGTTAATTTTAGACTTCTGAGTGTTTTGCGTGACTTACATATTATGAATAGGTGAAGTTTCGTTTGTGCGTGAGTTTTTTTTGTGTTTATATGTATACGAGGGAGAGAGAGAGTATGTGTGTGTGTGTGTATGTGTGTGAGTGACTAAGATTTAGCAAGAATTTTTTCGGTTTCTGAGTAGTTAACTGAAGAAAGCCATCTAATTATTTCCTTTGAAGCAATTTGTAAAGAAAACTCTTTAATATTGCAGCGTTGACACACTTGATCCATACTAATATTATAAATGCGAAAGTAACTCTGTCTGTCTGTCTGTCTGTCTGTCTGTCTGTTACGCTTTCACGCTTAAACCACTGGACCGATTTTGATGAAATTTGGCATAAACATAGATAAGACGTCGAGAAAGGACATAGGCTACTTTTTACCGCGGGAAAATATTTCGTTCCCACAGGAAATAAAATTAATCGAAAGAAAACAGAACATAAAGCGTAACTTAGAGCACATTAACTAGATGTCGCTGCACGAAAATACATCGCGCTAACGTATTGAAACACATATACATGTAATTAAATCGTTGAGTTTATAATTAGAGTTTAGACTTATCTTTATTATGATATGATATGATACGAGTATTTTAACGTTTGTTTGTTCATTGAAAGCGCTAATTCCTGGAACTACAAGTCGGATTGAAAAAATTTTATGTGTATGATTAATGATAGCTACATTCATGAGGATTACGTTACAATTATTCTTACTTCTTAGCGTAGTTAAAATATCGATATTTGTAAAATAAGTCGGAAGAAAAAGCGGTATCGAACGGCTGTATCCGCGTGCGCTTGCTGGCGTAATGCTTAAGTACACGTAAGTACAATGTACTACAAATATATTGGTTTTTAGTAGATGCACAAAAAAGGCCGCTACACTATATATCTATCTCTTATAACAACAACACAATAAGGAATTTTGAGTGGAAAAATTATAGAAAATTAATAAGTGAATTTTAATCCATCCTTATCATATTAATTCTTACTAACGAAAAGTACTTCATCAACACGAAGATCTTAGGAAGACAAACTTTGGCTCTTATACCACGTTATTTAGATGCATAGTTTAAAAAAAATGTAAAACGAAAATAACTCAACATACCTAGGTACTATCTAGGTATTAACCGAAAGGCTGTGTGCAGTGTGCACGATGCGGCGCACTACTCTGACCGCCGAACGAGAACCGAACATTGCCGAGAAGAGCCGAACAGTGAGAGCGTTGGCTTTACTATACTTTTTAAGGTTCCATACTCAAAGTTTAAAACGGGACCCCATTACTAAGACACCACTGTCCGTCCGTGCGTTTGTATGTCTATCTATCTGAACCATGATAGTTGAAATTTTCACACATGATGTAGGTATTTATGTTGCCGCTATAATAACTAAAACTAAAAAAAGAATAAAATAAATATTTAAGAGATTTACTTTTGCATTTGCATAAAATCACTTTAAAAATAAATTATTAAAATAAAATAAATATTAAGAAGGCTCCCATTCAACAAACGTGATTGTTTGCCGTTTTTTTATAGATTAGGGTACGGAACCCTTAAGGCGCGAGTTCGACTCGCAATTGGCCGGTTTTTTTTTAAGGTACTTGAATGGAATCATATACCTTTAAACTCTGCGGCCCGCGCGGAGTAGATGTGTGACCGGCTCCTTTCGCAATAGACTGCTTTGATACGGAACATTGGATTTTCCTTTGAAAAAAATCACTTTACTTTGTAGTAGTTGAATATTCGATCTATTTTGTGTATTTTACGGTGTTGTTGAGGGATACATGATCGTTCGCTTTGGCCTGATATGTGTCTAATTCGTTAGTAAGTAGGTGTAAGTACTGTATTTGTATAGCTACTTAATAAGGATTTGTAGTTATGATATTATTAAATCTTGCTTCAAATCTTCCCGATTGTGGAAAACTGTTTAATTTTTGAAGCTGTAGGTATACCAACATGAGCAATCATTTAGGTAGAAGAAGCACAAATTTTCCAAATAAGATCATATTGATTGGTTAGTGGTTACTTAGGGGAAAGTTCCTGAATCAGACTACAAAAAAATTTTACATAGATAAAGACCTTCGTGAAATCGTAACCAACATTAAAAACTTGATATTTAAAGTGTACCCGAAATTCGGATATGATAGATTTACCAAAAAAAAAAAAAATTGATGTGTGTAAGGGCAATTTTATCTGCGAGAAATACAAGCGTTGACGCCATCTATACAAATAAATAAAATTGGGGTGTCTGTTTGTAATATTAAAATAACCGTTTTTACTAAATGCATATGGATGTATACACGGTACGTATACCAAAATAACATTTTTTAGAATTTTTGTCTGTCTGTCTGTTTGTTCCGGCTAATCTCTGGAACGACTGGAACGATTTTGACGGGACTTTCGCTGGAAGATAGCTGATATGATAGCGAGTACCTTAGGCTATTTTTTTTTTAATTTTTCCACGTGGACGAAGTCGCGGGCTCAGCTAGTTGTAGATATGTGGGAAAAGAAAAGTTGGAAATCGTCTATCAAATGCACATGTAGTTTTCGGAATTTGAACCCTGTAAACCCTTTTTTGAATTAGGATGGGGTAATCTGGCGAATTTAGGATTGTTCTATGGTGTAAAATTGCGGCTTTCCAGATAAAGAGTTGTCGAACGCGTAGTACATTTGTTTCCTTGTAAAGTAAATCAGTAGAGTATCTAAATGGTTTTTTGAGCATTACTTTTAAAACAGCGCGCTGAGCTCTTTCTAAGGCTATCATATATGTTTTGGCCGTTCCACCCCAAATTAATATTCCATATGATAAGAGAGATTTACAAATTGCGTTGTATACCAACGTGAGAATGTTCTTATTGGCTAAATCCCGTAGCTTTATCATGATGTATATCATGCTTCTTACGCGTTTGCACAAATTGTCAATATGTAGTTTGTATGAAAGTGAAGTGTCAATGATGACTCCTAGGTATTTCATACAATCCACCTGTTCAAGCTTATCGCAAGCACAAGCAGTTCCTATATTCTGGCAGTTATGTATGCGTAGACTAAGTTCGGTTGGTTTGGAGAAGGTGGATTTAGAGAAGGGCATAAATTTTTAAGAACAGGGTATTTATAAGAACAGGATTGCATTTGTCGAAGCCAGGGGCGCTGTGACTTTTAAGAGAGGAGCTAAGAGAACTAACTTCATTTGGGTCATATAATACCACTTATATTAAAATTGTGTATTTATAACACGAATATACAAAACACCACCATGCAATACGTACATACACTGATAAACACTAATAACACTTACTATATTAACACTAGAATTAACCGACTACACTGAATCACTAAACTAAAACACTTCCCGTATTCACTATATATCGCTTTACACTGGTCGTTCCAAGTATCGGTTACGATCGCTTTATTAAAACTGAAGTCCATTCGTCAACACATTCCCAAGGTAAAGTTCGACTATATTCCCGAATGTTCCGAAATCATAGCGTAAACCCACTGGCCTGCTGGGCCCATCACTATGACCCTTCAGCGGTACGGACCAGCGCCACTCCAAATAATTTTAATGTAAACAATAAAAATATGTATTTTCATCCTTATGCCCTATGAAAAAAGTTCCATTATGGCATGCTGCTTGGGTAACGGTGGCTATTGTTTATCAATAGAGCAGCATTCTTCTTTTATTTCTAGATTTTTCCAGTATTCTCACTCTTCACTTTTCTAGATTATTCGCAACAATATTATAAATGCAAAAGTTTGGATGTTTATATGTTTGGAAGGATGCATGTTTGTTACTCAATTATGCAAAAACTACAGTACGGATTTGAATGAAATTTGGCACACAGGTAAACTATGACATGGGATAGCACACAGGCTACTTACTTACATAGAGTGAAGTGTTATTCTACTCTCCTGAAGAGCCTTCGGCTGCGAAGTGAAACGTGCGTTGAGTACATAATGTGTGTGTTACTGTCTTTACTACTGACGTGGAAGAAAATATGGTGGAAGTGGATGTGGATGATTGTGCCGCTGTGGTCTCCTCTAGTTTTTAGTCCTTGGCTAACATTGTCCTACTCTTTACACTAATGTTCGTTTCAGTTGCATCACAGCAGTTCCATTTAAGGTTTCCCGGAAATTTAGCAAATTAAATACCTCAATTTTTTCTCTGTTTCAGAATTTTTTTGATTAGTTGATGTGTGAATGAGTGCGTGTCACCTGCGCGACGACGAGATGGCCCAGCTGCACGAAGAGGTCGCGCACGTCCCGCAGCGAGCGCTCGACGCGCGCCAGTTCGTCGCGCCGCGCCTCTGCCTCGCGCAGCGCCAGCCGCGCCTCCGCCGTCTCCGCGCGGACCTGCGCCGAATACCATAGTTAGCCCTGACGACATCTTATGTAACAAGGGAAACTACGCTGTGTGCTGCATGTGTGATGACATCAAACACAAACTCATCTTGTTGATACCTCTAAGGTCGCAAAATCGGGATTAATAAATAGTTTAAACTTTTAATTTAAAGTTTAAACTATTTATTAATCCCGATTTTTAAATAGATTAAATTTAATAAATAGTTTTAACGATTAAATAAATAGTTTAAACTTTAAATTAGTCTTTTTAAAATATTTCATTTTTATAAATAGGTAGGTTCACCAAGAGAAACTGTAGAAAGGGACTATAGATTTTTCATAGCGTTGTTCTAACGTTAGCAGGTATTAGTTTGTTGTTTTATTGTCGCCGATACCGACCGCGTCCCTAGGTGTAGGAGGCCTGCAATGTACTAACCGATCTCGACGATCCCATAACGGCGACTATAGCCGCCAATCCTTCACAAAACACACACACTACACAAATACACCGTCACTGCTGCCGGTCTCAACGACGACGTAGACTTCTATTCCACCCCGCGCCTAGCACGGAGAGATATGCCACATTAGTCAAAACAACGCACTAAGCCGAAGTCTGGTCTCGCAGGAAACAACCCTTAGCGCGGGTGTTTATTGCCCAAATTTAAATTTAAACTCTGGCTGAGCACTCTGCTCGCCCATAAATCCGGGTTACGCAGTAACAAACGACTCTTAAGGTCAACTGTAATATTCATTTCGAAAAAAGAATTAGTATTAGCTTACATGTACTCGGGTTTTCTCGAGTGTTGTCAGCATCATCAATAGAGCTTACATCTGTTGACTGGCGGTAGCAATATTCTGTTATTAAACAATAATTTTATGATGCAGTTACGCCCAGGCAAATCGACGTGCTGACTTGCCCGATTTGGCCACGTCGCGAGTCGAACGTTGTTGGATTTTGTTGATGCTCAAAGACGTCTCATTACTCAGTAGGTTTGCCGAGCGCACTCGAGTTATGTTTTGCCTCGCTTATGCGTTGTTTGTTTGCGTGATGGATAAAGTAAAATGTCTACTTAATTTAACTGATACGGTGAACGTAGGCTACCTTGGGACATGCCATTTCCTGATCATATATTTCTTTATCATAAAACCACCTCCTGTCTCATTTGCATAATTTGCAGACCAAAACATGAAATAACTATGATCTTCGAATAGGAATCCTGCAGCCTCAGGTAAAATTTACCATGTCATTGCATATTAATTGAAATAACTGAATACCCGTATAGATCTGGTCAGTTCCAGTTGCTGTATTACTTTTATCAAATAGATAAAAGCTGATCACCTTGAAACGGCTGAACCGATTTTGATGTAACATTTCTAAGAAACACCTACGCTAGAAGACCAGCTTTTAAATAAAAAGCACAACAATTTCTTTCAAATCTTGTAGGTTACGGTTAGCTAACCTAACCGTAATCTAAACATTTTTATGGTGTGTAAGCCGTAGAATTATTATAAAGGCAGTGGTGGCGATAGTTTTTCAAATGTTGGCACTGCTAACGATCTTAAGCGACACTGGCTCGACCTTGCCGCTCATGGCAGCCAATAATAAACATAAGCTACCTGCCTCGCTAGAGCGAGAAAGACAGCGGTTTTGAGGTATAGAAAAGGATAAAAAGGATAGGACAGCAGAAAAAGGCTGACACCTGACAGATGTAGTCTAGCCCTAACGTTGTGCGGCACATATATTATTCGGCCGGGCTGCCTCGTGGGCGGGTCGCTAACGCAGTACGCGGCTGATAAGTAATAATTCGTACTTACGTTATCCACGAAAAGTGCAATGTTGTTCGTCTCCAGCAGATGCTCGCATTCCTCCTCGGAGATGGAGAGATTTGCTGAAATGTAGATTACAAAATACTCGGATGAATACTGGATGAAATAAAATAAAACTAATACTAGTCTGAAATCTTCTGCATTCCACATTTTGATGTTGACCACTTATTGTATACAATCAATATGAAGTAAAAAGTATTAGGTATTTGGTTTTTCATAGATAAGAAGGACCGTAGATCCGGATCCGTAGACCGGAGACGATATTTTCAACTCGATGAGAAAAAGAGTTTTGAGAGACGGACAAATGGACGAAGAAGAGATTCTACAGGGGTTCCGTTTATATCTTATGAGGTACGGAACCCTAAAAAGCTCCAATAAAATAAATTTAAATATAAATTTCTAAAGGTTTTAATTTCAGAATCATGGACCGAAACGGTGTTTTAATACTTGACGCTTAGGTCAAGTTACATTACCCACGGTCACGAGCGGACGAACGGAGTCCGTTACGCATAACGCGTAAGTATAAAAGTTCAGATTAGTCGTTTTTGGCAAAATCCTAAACATACATATGGGTAGTAGAGAAACATACGGGTTGAATTAAAAACCTCCTTTTTGAAGTTGGTTAAAAATATTTAAAAAACTATGAGTACGGCATTGTTCCATCGTTACAGCCTTAAAATGTCATTTAATCATACTAAGGGTTCGGATGTTTATTCTAAAAATCGTTTACCCCAACTTCACCTACATATTTTGTGTAAAGAGGATTAGATATCAAATGTCAGCAGAATATATAATACGATATTCAATTAGAATACAAACATGTCATCATCACTCATGGCAGTCGTGTAGCGTCACTTCTCATTTAGAAAGCGCATTAAAAACCTTCCGTAGAGCACGCTTCACATCGACCTGTTACCGCAATATTGACCTTCGTGATAGTAAGCGATCTTCGTGAAATTGGCGTGGCAGGTGCCACCACAAACTAAACCTTTTGCCCGTCTATCTGTTCCAACCCTATGGAAAACCAGCCTAAACTTACCAGTGCGATTATTATTTTAATAAATTAGGTATTGAATGTGCCATTTGTTTCTTTCAGAATTTCTAATGCCAGATTTCTTGAAATTGCAATTGTTTTAGTGACTCCAGCATTCCAAATAATAACAAGATGAGCAATAATTTAGCACATATCGTAGAAATTAGTGTTAGTTTACGTCTTTCGTGCAAGTAACTGTACCGCGCGTACAATGACCCCACCCTGGCAACTGATTAATGAACTATTAAGACTTACATTCACGAACGGAAACAAGAAAAGTTGGTATTTTGATATATTAACAGTTCCAACTTCTAAAGTCCAAACGTGAGGGTGTAATCCGCCAGACTTGTCAGACGTATTGTTGCCGAACAGACTTCTGTACATTCGGATGCCATAGTCTCTGGCGCGGGAGGGACGACTCTACCCCGTGCTGATATTATATAGGCATACACATATTTTATTAAATAACTGTAATTGTTTAGTTTTAAGAAAATATCCATGTCTGTTTAATATAGGAATTTTTGATAATAAAATATATATTACGGAACATTCAGAAAATCTACTTTTGTTTATTCAAAAACATGTTAGTATTTGGTTACATCCAGAACATGATTTAAAGGAGAGTTAAATAACGCTCGCCTCATATTTCTGCAGAGACAACACAGCAGGCATTACGTTACACCGGTTCTGGCAGCCTAGTGGCAAGGAAGTGCTCACAAGTAGGTAGACTGTGCGGTTGACAGATATTAAGAAAGGAATATGAATTCCAGCATGTACTGGGATTGGACACGGACATTAAATGACGTGATTATAAGGCAGTATATGAGTGATCGATACTGACTAAGTTTGATCTGGTGGTACAGCAGCGAGCGCTGGTGGTCCTGCAGCTGCTGTAGCGCGCGTGCGTGCTCGGCCAGCGCGGCGGCGTACCGGCGGCGCGCGCCCGCCAGCTGCAGCCGCGCCGCGCGCGCCGCCACCGCGCCGGCGCCCTCCCCCGCCCGCGCCCGCGCCTCCAGCTGCCGCAGCGCACCGCACACCTTCAGCCCCGCCGCGTTCGCGCGCACCACTGCCGCTTCCAGCTGATCCTGCAAGTCTACCGTACCACAAACGTGATATATTTGCATGAAATGTTGACAACACTAATTTTTATGAAAAGGCAAGAACCCGCCGCGACGGACATTGTTATCTGAAATAGAGTAATTAGTATGCGAAGAAGGTCCCAATAAAATCAAATCGATTGGAAATGGGAATGGGAAAATTATGAGAGATTCCGATATTTCCGGCGAACGAGACTCAGCGGACTTGGGTTTTCATTTACATCTTATCTTATCTATTACACATAATTAAATCTTAGGAAGGTCAAAACTGAATATTTTTTTTAAAAGAATACTTGGGACGTGATCTACAATCGATACCGAAGCCAAAAATATAGTTTTTAGAATTTTCGTCTGTCTGTTTGTCTGTATGTATGTCCGGGGTAAACTCAAATAGTACTGCATGGATTTACTTCAAATTTTGCATGAATATTACTAATAGGTCGGCGGGGTGATCACGTAACTCACAATGCGAAATTATCGTGATTGTTTAGTTATTGCAAGACGCATAACAGCCTTGTACATCAGTGGTAGTCGTTGCCGCTTGATTAGTTATTATGCTGTGACATTGCAAAAAGTGCATCTAGTGACCAGCAAGCAATTGGCGACGTTTTTAATGATTTTTTCATTACGTTTAAGAGTCATCGCTGATCGCTGGCGAATTGCAAACGTTAGATGATACGCCTACCGGTCAACATATAGGTTACATATTATCACGCTATCACCTGCAGGGAAGGAGCAGTGCGGAGTAAATGAAGTCCGCGCGGACGAAGTCGCAGGCAACAGCTAGTAATATATAAAAATAATGTGTTTGTTTATATTTAATGCGTTGTCTGTCAAACTAATACACCTCCGTTTCTTTCGTCGGTTCATAAATTAAATTATATTATTGCTTGCTATGTGTCCGTTACTTTTATATTTATGACAGTCGAAGTTTGCGAGACAGTGACAAGAGATCACAGCTCCATCATACGTGAATATAAAAAGTACTAGTACTAGTAGACCCTGGCGAGACAATGCAGAAATCTGCCACCAAGTAGCCATGATGTTAGTGACTTATATAGTCAATCATTCGTTTTTATGAACTGACTGACAGAGCGACAGATGGTCTATTCTTCAAAGGCGGCTCGGACCAACACGAGGATAAACGGAGTAAGGGGGATGATTAGACTATACTACATAGATACTATACTAGACCTATTAAATGTATTTTTTTTTTATCGATAGGTAAGCGCTTGACCCCGATCTCGTCTGATGGTAAGCTAAGATGAGGCCTAAGATGGAACGCGCTTCCCTAGAAGGTACCTGTTCACTCTTCTCTTGAAGATCCCCAGATTGTACTCGTCCGGGAACACAGACTCAGGAAGCATGTTCCAGTCCTTGCGGTTCGAATGAAGAATGTTGAGTCGAACTGCTTTGTCCGGGTACGTGGAACGTGCACCATATAACGATGCCTAGAATCTGTGCACCTCGACGATCGATAGAAAAACGGGGATGGCGGAATTAAGTCGTTCAATTCCACAGCGCACTCTCCAAAGTGTATCCGATAAAAAACCAATAAACTAGCCACTCTGCGGCGATGAGCGAGGCTCTGGAATTTTTTGCCTACCAGATCATCGGCGTTTATGAGCCTCTTGGTACGCCTCTATCGCCTCAAGTGTCTCCAGCTGGTATTTAGCGGATCCATTCCAGAGGTGAGAGCAGTATTCCATGCACGAACGGACTTATGCTTTATGCAATTGCAGTGCTAGTTACTACACACATACATACATACTACATACATACATACTACTACACTATATTCTGTTCGCTGAACTTTTTCACATTATCCATACGTTACGTTAGGTATTTTATTTCCTCCGTATTGATTGCTGTCCAGCTGCCAAATATCGAAATGCCGAAAGGATCAGAGTGCTAAGTGTGAGTTTTTCTTTTCGCATTCGATCGTGAGCGCGTTTCCAGTTTACTAAGAATTTGTATGTGATTTGTACAGCGCCACCTAGTGGTAAACGTGAGAAACCAGTTTACCACTAGTTGGCGCTGTACAAATCACATACAAATTCCTAGTAAACTCGAAACGCGCTCACGATCGAATGCGAAAAGAAAAACTCACACTTAGTACTCTGTTCTAAAAAGGCAGGCGAGAGAACTGGTGATCAAGGTTCGTAATTTGAAGCACAGTATCAAAATGGTGGCCCGATTTTACCACTGTCGCAAGTGCGAGAGCGTGTTGCGGTCGCATTAGGAATTAGTGGACCTACTGTTTCAAAAATTACTACCGAAGCTTAAGGTACAAGCGGCATCCAGGAAAATAAGCTTCGTATGTCGATGAAAAAAACGCCAACCACGTCGTGTGACATCGGTTGACAACTTCGACGTTGATGCTATTCACCATCATGTATATGTCAAATGTTATTTTTACTGACGAGACTTGCTTAAATGCAAACCACACAGTATCTAAGAACTGGACCGACAACACCACCGCTTCCACTAGTTCAGTGCCAATGGGAAAAAGTGAATGCCTTATCATATGCCAAGCAGGGTCTATATGTGGATTCGTGTCAGATGATTTACTGGGCTTTAAATCCAAGAAAACAGTGGATTACCACGAAGGAATGAACGTGGAGATTTACGAAGGATGGTATAAAGAAATGGTGCAATCTCTAGAAAAACCGTCCATAATTATTAAGGATAACGCTACATATCAATACAGACAAATTGATAAAATGCCGACGCAGGCTAATTAAAAACAAGAAATAATTGACTGGTTCCAACTTCATGGCGAAAATGTGGATAGCACTTTATTAAAAGTACAATTAGTGAATATTTTAAAATCGAAAAAAAGCCTCTCTAAAAGATATGTTATCGACGAAATAGCTGCCGATGTTGTCATTGGGTTCTTCGACTTCCGCCGTGTCATTGCCAGTACAATGCTATAGAACTAATATGGGCACAAATCAAAAGACTCGCCGCTCGAAACAATACCCATCTCCCTTTTACGGCAAACAAGATGGTAAATTTATTAAAAAATGCTTATACGGAAGTAACTGCCGAAAACTGGGAAAAAGTTGTGAAAAGAACCCAAAATATAGCGTCGGATTGGGAAATTCATGTGGCATTCGATAATATACAAGAACAGGAACTTATAATAAATGTTGATGAGAGTGATAGTGACGATTCATTAGATTTTTATTAAAATAAATAAATAAAGATTACCTTTCGTTCTAACTATTTCGTTTCATTGTCGAGTACCTACCAATACCTACTTATTTTACAACAGCTCTGAAAATTTTAGAGAAGTAGGCATTATCAATCAAGAATTTATACGTGTAACATCTTGTAATGAAATATAATATTATACTTATATATAATATAATATTATAGTTCATAAATTTGTAAAAATATATCCGGCAGTAGTTTAGTTTCTTAAATTTTACTGCGTTTAACCCATGGACAGAAGCTTAGTTGGTGAGAGCGTCCCGGGCAAGGTCGCTGGTTCAAATTTTGTCGTGTCGAAGTTTTTCTTTGTTAAGTTTTAAAGTTTTCCCAAGCACAGGATAAGTGCTAAGACTCATATACAGTTGATGCTGAAAATTCCAATAGACGTAGGTTTACGTACGTTTGTTGGTGTGGTAGGTGGGGTCGGAGTAGAGTCGGCGCACCAGCTGCGTGCAGCCGCTCACCTCGCTCGTCCAGCGGCCCACCTGCTCCACCTGCAACATAATAGGTCGAGGCAAAGTATTTTCGTGTTTTGAATGTATTATTAGTAATCAAACCTCTTTGGCTGTACTGAATGTAACTGGCTGGTTTTAATCATTATTATATAATAAAACTAAATTGAATAAATGTGCGTGCTGATAAAACTTAAAAAGGAGTCCCGGCACGATAAAGGGACTTATATAGTGTGATAGCCCTTTATCCCCCTCGAACAAGAAAGTTCCCGTTTTAACCTAAAGGGCGTGTTTTTAAAGCCATAAGGGCTTTTCCAACCCTTCAACTTGGAAATTAAGTGTAGTGGTGCCATCTGTTGTCGAGTATTTGAACTTCATTCAGAACAACGATCATAAAAGTTGCATTTCGAAAGGCGCTGCGAGCAACTGCAAAATTTGTAGTAAAAATTCCAATTTCAATAAA
Organism: Apodemia mormo; assembly: GCA_036924255.1. Lineage (NCBI taxonomy): Eukaryota > Metazoa > Arthropoda > Insecta > Lepidoptera > Riodinidae > Apodemia > Apodemia mormo. The sequence goes on from JAUPFN010000066.1 coordinate 79,699, forward strand.
GTCTTAAACTATTTGTTATATTACAACTACCACGTAATTTCATATCAACTCCCGAGCGAAGCCGGGCATCATAGCTAGTACTATTAAAAAATCCGACATTTTTTTATATCATAAGATAGCAAACAAGCAGATGGGTCTCCTGATGGAAAGAGTCAACCATCGCCTATAGACACCAAAGATGTTAATGGTGCGTTGCTATCTTGTGGCGAGGTCTAATGCCACATGCATAAGTTTACCGGCTACCTTACCCTCCAAACCGGAACACGACAGTAACAAGCACTGACACTATTGCGGCAGGAATAGGTAAGGCGGTGGTACCAGCCCCCCAAGACAAGTGGCATCAACGCTAGGAGAATAGAAAACAAAATGTATGGATTTGACATAAGCTGTTGATACGAGCGTAAACGAATTTGTAATTGGTAGCCAAGTGTCATTCGTGAAACGAAACGTTATATGGTATCGATCATCTTTGATCAATTTCATACAAAACCTTAGCCAAGTGGCACTTTTGACAAGCAAAATTGGTGATCCAATGATTAGCGAACGCTAGAACCCTGTAAATTACGCTAAAAATGGCGGATAATCACTATTATTTAATCAGCTGTTCTAAATCGTGGATAAAATCTGTTAGAATTTTTGATAATTTTAAAGTAAAATGAACGCAAATTGCCATAATTTAAGAGTCCTAACCTAACTAGGGGGGTTTCGATACATTTTCTTTTTTTAAGTCGCAGACGCCTTTGTAATGAATTTCGGTTTTCATCCCCTAACTCCACGGGAATTAACTCAGAGCAAAGTGACCTTGACAAAAGTTGGTGTCCCTTACCCCCTCCACGTAACGGTGCAACAAAAAAGGGGTGTTATATAGGGTTGAATTTTTCCATCAAAATTTTTCTAAGTCCTGCGCACGCTCTGACCGCCAACCGAGCTCTCTGTTCATTCTAATATAACGCATTGGCGTCATTTCGACCAAATTGGTAGCCAAGTGGATTATGGATTGTTTAACGTTCGTTCCATACGAACTTTACGAATTATATCGAATATTGTCTCTGAATTGAATATAATAAAAATAAGAACAGAGTCGCTATATCTGATTCAATTTTGATTGTATGTACCGCGTGAGTGCGAATAAGATAAAATATACTATCTTTTCTTCTTAATTACTGTCATGCCGTAAGTTTCTATATAGCTAACATGTTAATTGAACTCTGTCAGTACTACGGACTACCAATTTAAAGAGTTATAAAATTAAATACTGTCACCAAGATTTATGTATTTATCTTCATTGCTATCAAATTTGATTGTTTTAACATATTTTAAGTAAATCCTCTTTACCTACCTTACAAGTGAACGTAGAATTGTGCAAAATGTTATCGATAGTCACATTTTAAAACTTATGTTTCAGATTTATGAAAGCTGATGATAAATTTATTATTAAAAATGAACAAAAATATGCAAAACTGAACAAAAATATGCAAAACTGAACATATAAAACTTCTTTTTTACGTATTTTTTGGCATACATATTTACAGAAATGTAAAATTGATCGAAATCTATTGCTACACTGAAAAATAAACTATCTTTCTTTGTTTCATTAAATTTACAAAATACAAGGGTTGTAACAAGAATATAGTGTTTATAACTTGAACTTATAGTGTCTGTAAAATATTTAAAGACGAAATATTATATTTATCATCATTAAGACATTGTCAGCATTTTGCAAACCTATCACTACTTACAATGTGTCTAGGCAATTCGTTAGAAGCGAACAATTGGGTAAACGAGTCACTAGTATTGTGGCTTCTAAGTGGTAGGGTTCTGCATTGTCTCGCCCCGGTCTAATACCACTGACCCACCTATTTCTGCAGCAATAGCAACAGTGCTTGTTACTGTCGTGTTCCGGTTTGGAGGGTAAGGTAGCCGGTAAATGTATGCATGTGACATTAATACCCCCCCCCCCCCGCCACAAGGATATCAAAGCACCATTAATAATGTGCCACCAAATGCCTTCTTAATTTGCGTTAATTTTACTTTAAAATTATCAAAAATTCTCACAGATGTTATCCACGCTTTAGAACAGCTGATTGAATAATAGTGATCAACCGCCATTTTAAGCGTAATCTGCAGGGTTCTAGCGTTCGCTGATTATCGAATAATTCGCTACTATTTTGCTTGTCAAAAGTGCCACTTGGCTACGGTCTTGTACGAAAATTGACAAAAATGATCGATGCAATATAACGTTTCGTTTCACGAATGACACTTGGCTACCAATTACAAATTCGTTTACGCTCGTGTCAACAGCTTATGACAAATCCATAAATTTCTCTTTCTATTGTACTAACGTTGATGCCACATCTTGGGGGGCAAGTCTTTTTTGCTTTTAATGCACTTTTCATATAAATAAAACTTATAACCTCGGTGAAAATAATACTTCAAAGTGACGTTTACCGTCAATTCAGAGACAATATTCGATATAATTCGTAAAGTTCGTATGGAACGAACGTTGAACAAGCCATGATCCACTTGGCTACCAATTTGGCCTAAATATCGCCAAAGCGTAATATTTGAATAGTTACTGAGCGTTTGCCACTTGTCTAGGGGGGCAGACCCGGGCGAGACAATGCAGAACTCTACCAATCGGTCAATCGGTCGCCTTTTACGACCTCCCTGGCAGAACGGCAGTTGGTCTATCCTACAAAGGAACCCGAAACCAACACGGGGAACGACATTCTGAAGATGCAATAAATTAAAAAAAAAATAGTTCTCGCCATTTTTAATCGTTTTTCAAGCAAGCAAAATGAACGTATGTGACGAAGAAATTCAGTACATTTTAAAGTTTTATTACAAAAAAGGTAAAAATACGGCGAACGCCGCGAGTAAAATTTGTGCAGTTTACGGACTTAATGCGGTATCAATAAGAGTAGCACAAATGTGATTCAAGCTTTTCAAATCCGGAAATATTAGTGTGAAAGGTGAGGTTCGCTCTATCACAGATAAAATCACTGCCATCTTTGATAAAGTGGAGCAAGATCGACATATTAGTAGCTACGATATTACTGAAGAACTGAATGTTGATCATAAAACAGTTTTACGTCATTTACGAAAGTCTAGGTACAACAAAAACCTTGACATTTGGGTACCACATGATCTCACTGAGAGAAACCTAATGTAATATAGCTCTGACCTTGCTCCGACAGAATTTACACCTGCTTCTGTTATTGCAGAACTCTTTAGGAAGCATAAAGCTAACCTCAAAAGAACACCGTGAACACTATCTGTCTACAGATATTACTTCCGTCTTAATTGTAAATGAAAAAAATGTTTAAAAATTTATTCGCTTTCCTTTCTTATATACGTACTTAACAATATCACGCCATAAAAGTTAAAAAAATATTCATACTTTGCTTATAATAATTATTATACTTGTACAAAAACTGAAAAATCCACGTAATGTTGTTAAAGTACAATAATTATTATAAGTACAGTATGAATATTTTTTTAACTTTTATAACGTGATATTGTTAAGTATGTATATAAGAAAGGCTCTACGAAATGTTTACGATAATTATTTAAACATTTTTTTTTTCATTTACAATTTCTTAATTGTAGTACGAGAAAATTTTATTAGTTAACAATGGTTTAACCTGTTGAAAAATTAATTTTAAGTAAAATTTTCAACGAAAATAAATTATTTATAGTGTTCAAAATACATCATAATTTTTTCAAATTTAAAAAAGAATATTCAATACCTTAAATTAATTAATTTATGTGCCGTACTCGCTTTTGAGGCCGTGCGCGCAATCTAAAAATGACGTGCGGAGACACATTTTCAGCGTTAAATTAAAATAATAAATAATGAAAATAGAGTTCCGGAATACTAAAGATTTTTCTTGAATATTTCCTCCTCTTTCTGAATCTTTTTTTAAAATTTCTTAAATATTAATAGTTTATGAAGTATTGGCAAAAAACGAAATGCCATTTTTTCATCTTTAGTTATTTACAACTTTTGCAATTTTTTATGTGCTAATACACGCTTTCAGCATATTTTTCTAGGTGTCATTCCAGATACAATGAGCTATCGCATATAATTTTAAGAGCAGTCTGTTTTAGAACATTTTCAACTTGTCGAGCAGACTATAATAGGTTGATTTGCCGAGATCGATCAATTTTTCATTGTTATTACGTGTATAATTAAATATTTTATACATAATAACGTTCTGGTTGTTTTGGACACTAAAAAAATCAGATAGTAAGTGTGCAGCACAGACATATTCATAATGAATTAAATGTAAATAGATATTAAGGCAGGATAAATTGTATATTTCGTTTAGTTCGTAAGTTTTTTGTAATAATAATGTTCGTTTTCGTCTTTTATTCGCCCTAAGACCTACATACAGCTTTGTTGTACAGAAATAATAAAGCTTTATTTTTTTTTTTTTTTATATCATAAGATAGCAAACAAGCTAGGAAAGAGTCAAACATCGCCTATAGACACCAAAGATGTTAATGGTGCGTTGCTATCCTGTGGCGAGGTCTAATGCCACATGCATAAGTTTACCGGCTACCTTACCCTCCAAACCGGAACACGACAGCGATAAGCACTGACGCTATTGCGGCAGGAATAGGTAAGGCGGTGGTACCAGACCCAGACGAGACAATGCAGAACTCTACCACCTAGTAGCCATGATGGTAGTGACACGATAGCCAATCGGTCGCCTTTTACGACCTGCCTGGCAGAACGGCAGTTGGCCTATTCTACAAAGGAGGCCGGGACCAACACCGCGGAAGTTGTTTGCCTAAAGGCATATTATGAACAAAAGGGGTTCTACGCAGTCGAAAAATTACGAGTCGACTCTTGCGAGATTGTATTTATATGCGGAAATCCAAAATTACGAAAACCCAGAAAAGTGCAAAATTCTTTATGAAAGCAAATGTTTATCGATTGTAAATAGTATGTACAATGTAAGTATAAGAGTATATAAAGATAGTTAACAGAATAGTACGACCTGAAAAGGCGTACAACTCTGTAATTGTAAGAGTTTCCGAGCTCCTGTAAGAACGTATAATGTATATAACACTCTTGTTTGTTATTATATAAGTTTATTTGTGTTAAATCTTTGTATATAGATAAGAAATAACATTATGTAATTAGTTTTCGGTAGGTCTTAGGGCATTGTGTACTTTGTTTCGTTTATAATTGTAAAAAGATAGTACCGTTGCACTCGCTAGAATGCCACACTAGGTAATTAGAGGTAGGAGAAGCTACCTAAGACAAAATAATTACGTTTAGATTATGGAAAGTAAGATTTTAACAAATTCCAGACATCGCGGCGCCACACATGGCGCCATTCGTCTTTGTCGATTTATGCCGCCCGTCTGGCCGCGGGCTATAAATACCGGCGAGAGCGGCCATACAGTTAGTTCCGTTCCGATCAAGTTACAGTTTCGTTACGACTCAATAAGTTTCCCAGACAAGTTCCTGGGCTTTTGTATATCCATAGGGTACCGGCTTTAGAGTAGGGCAGTGTTAGGGCAAGTATTGGCTCTCCCATAGAATAGGAACATTTGCAACGGTGCTAGCTTTATTGATAAATTCTATTTCGTTACAATAAAGCACCTTTGCAACGAACAGTTGTGGTCTCTATTTATTCTTCCCGGCGACACCCGGCTCACGACCAAAGGCACTACGGCTGGTGGGACATCGAAGAGAGAAGAACCAGATCTACAGTCCGCTGGCTCCCCCGGCTGTAGTGCACAGTAAGTACTATTAGGAATAATATAAGTATGTAATTTATCACTCATTTAACGTTATCCTTGCTGCAGACCTCCGTAATGAAAATATGGAGGCGACCATAGCACAATAAATTTAACTTAGTATGTGGAAAAATGTTCTCAGCCTGTATACAAAACGATTAAATACATCCAGTAGGCATGTGTGTGTGTGTGGAGAGAGTAAGAATGTAGTGAGATGCAAAGCAAGATTGCCGAGAACATGGTTTATGGCCCTCAGATCTCTCTGCTTATGTATTTTGGGTGAAGATACGTATGTATGTGCCAATATTAAAAGTAGATAAAATTTAAGTCATTTTGTGTCATAATCTTAAATCACGAAATAAGCAATTATCATCTGTTGATTCTTAAATAGAATTATTCAGAAAATCAAAAAAATATTTTTTATACATTTTTGGAATGCATATCAAATGTTTATACCCATTGATATAAAAACCCTAGATGCACAGTCCCGAACAAAATTGACACTCAAAAGTGTCTCTAATTTCTTTTGAGTAGTTATAGGTATGGCAAAAACATATGTCTTTGCATATCCAACCTTAAGTGCAAGACTTACAGTTGTTTTTACAAAGCAATGTACGAAAAGAAATAAAATTGACAGTCACGCGGCCGTCGCGATTCTATGTGAAATGAGTGCACAATTTAAAATTGTGCACTCATTTTTGGAGGACGTTTTTGACACACTGATTGTGTATCTTGGGTTTTTTATATCAATGCTTATACCATAAGCATATGTTTAATGCATATGGACAAGCTGTAAGCTTTCAGGAAAGGTAAATAATGAGACTTAAGATACGGCTGTGACATATGATGCCTCGGTCGTGACATTTCTAAAAGTGGTTGTAATACGATTTAACATGGATGTAGAATTTTTTGCATTTCAATGTAGTTACTTATATTAAAGTGATTCAATAAATGTCATCTTGTTTGAAAAAACTGGAGCACTTGACGAATAAATACAACATAATTAGTAAATACTAAATATAATAATTAAATATAATATTATATTATTACACTAGGAGACTTTCTGTGCACTTTTGTGGTATATTTTACTGAAAATATATCGCATTTTTTAGGTTTGAGCTTCGACGTGGTAGTTTATATTCATGTCTCAATTTGTTATCTACCATTAAAATACCATTTTATAAAAATAAAAAAATAGAAGGTACAATTTGTATTAGAATCTTATTACTACTAACACCATCTCTTATTAAATTAACGAGTTAAAATTGATAGAAGATACATTTTCTATTAGAATTTTTGAACTTAGAAAGACCTACTTCATGAATTGTTTCTTCATACTTGACTGGCGGCGCGCGGTTATCGTGCCCTCGTATAAGGCGAGGTTTAAGTTTGGCATCGAAGGTGTATGATAAAATCATTGAAAGGAGAATGCAAGGGAAGTTCGAAGTAATGTTGTGGGAGGCTCAAGGAGAATTTAGGTCTAGAGCAGTGTTGTTTGTTGGGAACAGAGTAAATAGAGCGTTAGAGAGTTTCCCAATATGCTTATTGAAAAACAGTACAGATGCATTAATTGATTTATATTGTATTGAGATCAATTCCCAATCTTAGCCCGAGGGTAAAAAGCTAAAAAAAGGTATATTCACGCCCGTATCCCCGAAGAGGTAGGCAGAAGTACAACGTGTGCATCCACGGTTAGTCGAAGATACTTAAGTCCCACAATGTGATAGGTGGCCAGCCTATCGGCAGTAGGGCACTTTTCCAATCCCGGGCAAAGTTGTTTCATCAGAAAACTGAAAAAACACTTTTTTTTCATTTGCCTGGCTCTGGAATCGAACTCCGAGGGTTTCTCCGAGAGAAAAATTCGAAAAATGTATTCGCTGAGGGTCTACCGTCAATTCTTCGTGTCTGCGTAGTCCAAAAATTTTGGAGGTTCATTTAAATAAAACATTTTTTGATTTTGACTTCGTAAATCGACGTAAAACCAGGAACTTCCTGATTTTAGAAAAAAAAAAACAACTATTTCAGCAAAATGTCAAAAATGTGTTTATTATAAGATCAACCTTCATTTTTAATACATATTTTTCCTTGAAAATACCAACAAACAAAAACCAAATATTCCTAGTTCAAAGCCTGACGACGCGGGCCTTTGATGCGAATGTAATGTTTAGGTGAAAATACGCTGAGTTTCTTAGGCTAGATAATTATAAATAAAGTCCATACATTAAAATATGTAATTCTCATAAAAATACTTTTCTAACAATATTACTAGATAGTATAACTTTGCGAGCCCTTACAAAGCTCTGCTTTTTGCTAGTTAACTTTACTAATACCTGTTTGTTCTTTAATAAATATTTTCAAGACCATCGATGGTCCGAGCTTCGTCTCCACAAAGTGTCAATAACATTTTTATCTTTAAATATAAAATTATTCAAAAAAAGTCACGACCACGTATTTATATGTATATTATAACAGGCCCGCGTAACTAAAAACCATTGTGGTGATGTTCATTTGATTCCATGGCCTTGATAATTTGGATGGTCTTCGATACAACCAAAAAACTAGCCACCATTTCGTAATTCTGAATAATTATCGACATATACATGAACTCTTTGTGAGATACATCATAATGTAGGTTTAGTAATAACGCGACACTAACAATAAAATTCAAACTTCGCACACGGCGCGGCGTCGGCGTGTTAAGCTTGTGCCTTTTTTCTCCAAATAAATATTATTTTTTTGTGAGACACACAATACTCAGCTATTATGCTGATTTGAATAAATTGGTAAAGTGCGGACTAAGAAGAGGGTTTTTTTCCCACTATAAACAACTAACCTATTTAATGGTAATGACGAATATATCCGCGCCACAGGCTCACCGCCTATAAAAATTTCTCCGAGTAGATTTTAAGTTGGTCTACTTTTACACCAAAACTTGTGAAACATTCTAAGCCGTGATAGTTTTCCTTTTAAATTCATTATATTTACTACTACCATGAATTTTTTCCCAGCCTTAGTAAAGGGGTTTAGGGTTTAGCCTCCAGATGGAGAGGGAGGGGGATATAATACATCGCATATAATACTATGGAATATACGAGAAAAAATTTACATCCCCACTTTACATGTAAAGGAGCTACACTAAAAAAATATTTTTCAAGATTTTGTTGTCGTGACTAATATTACGAGTATATTCATGCCAAATTATAGCTTTCTAGTACTAAGGATCTCTGAGCTATCGTGCGGACGGACGTACGGACGGACATAGCGATACTATAAGGGTTCCTAGTTTACTCCGGAACCCTGAAACACACAAAAAGGGTTGCCTAAATCTGAGATGCTTTTCTACTGAGCACCGCATTTTTATGTTATCGTACATGGTCTTGACATAATATTTTTTTCATATTTTATAAGATAGCAAACAAGCAGATGACTCACTTAGGACAACCATCGCTTATAGGCACTAGAAGATGTAAATGAGCGTCTTCATCCGTATGATGGTAACGCTGCATGCATAAGTTTACCGGCTACCTTACTTTCCAGCCGGAAGACGATAGGGACAAGCATTGACGCTATCGCGGCAGGAATAAGTAAGGTGGTCATACCGAAGTCCGGCGAGACGTTACGAAACTCTACCACTAGTGTTTACGATGGTAGTGATCCATAGTGTCCAGGGATGGTAGATCAATAATAGCCAATTGGTCGCCTTCTACGAAATGCTAACTAGAATGGCAACTAGCCTATTTTTGAAAGAAGCCCGGGCCATATGAAATAAAAATTATATTCTGCACTTTTCATCGTCGGCATTAATTGGTGAAACTCCATTTCAATACAATATTTATTAATTATTACACTTGTATTATTTCACAATAATGACTTATTGTGAATTAGTACAAGTGTATTAATTAATGAATATTGTACAGAAAAAAGATGCATTGTATGTACAGAAAAAATATGTATCATCTATATATATTTAAAAATTAATGCCACTTTTCGTTGTAATTTTATAACTCAAGAACGGGCTCACCTATCCAAACCAAATATCTCGGATTTGTTTGGACTGTTTAGTAGATGGTTTATGTAAAGGTTGCACAAAATCGGTAGAGCGGTTCTTCATTTATCACATTTTTTTGTAACAAATGAATTCAATAAATGGCGATACGTAGCGACGCACGTAACGGGCCACATATAATAAAATCGTAGGAAAGTCAAAACTGTACATTGAATATATTTTTAAAAGAATACTTGAGGCGTGATCAACAATCGATATCGAAGTAAAAAATATAGTTTTTAGAATTTTTGTCTGTTTGTCTGTATGTATGTCTGGGGTAAACTCAAAAAGTACTGCATGGATTTGCTTCAAATTTTGCATGAATATTTTTTACCTTTATTTATTATGAATAAAAATATTACTAACAGGTCGAGTCAACATTATAGACTACATATTATCACGCTATCACCTGCGGGGGAGGAGCTGTGCGGAGTAAACGAAGTCCGCGCGGACGAAGTTGCGGGCAACAGCTAGTTATAAATATTAAATATTATATTATAGTTATAAAAATTAAATATAATAATATTCAATTATAAACTATTTATCAATTAAGTTGATTGAAATTTATAATTTATATAAAAATTAACGATGTTAATATTTTTTACTATATTCAAACTGTCACTCATAAGAGAAACACTCGCGAGCTGATATATATTTAGTTTATTTTCAAGCAACTGTTACATCTGCTACCATCTATTTACTACAGCTCGCTTCACCGTCAACTGGTTGTCGTTTAATGGCGGTACCTGTCAATGGGTCGAGTCGCACAAAGACACTTTTGTCGCACAGGCAGTGCGACACGCGCGGCAAGGCTGCCGGGTCGTGAGCCGTCAGCCGAGATGTCACGGCTGCCGGAGCGACCGGCGCCGGCGTCACCTTGACTCGCGCGAGATAACTGCTTCGGCACACACAGGTTTGTTTAGCGCGGGCTATACTGAATAATTTGTCAAGTGTAAAACATTGAGTTATACAGGGGTATTGAACTGTGTCGAACATCGGGGAAAATAATATTATCACTGAATATTAGCACCGCGTCACGTCACGAATTCACCGGATGACCTCGCACGGAGTTTTTAAACCATGGGTAGGTACGTTGAAACTAAATACGTTCGACCTGGTCGAGTGGTTAGCGATCCTGACCACGCAGTCCATGGGGTTTGTGTTTGATTCCTGTAAGGGAAAAACGTTTGAGTAATGAGCAGATATGTTTGTATTATTAGGGTTGTTACGGAGCTTCATTCCGATTCCGATAAGTCGAAACTTCTGATTGCTCTTACACCCCTGATTCCGATTTCGGTTCCGATAATTTTGAAGCAGAAGTTATAACGAATGTTGAAACACAGGGGGCAACCGCGGCCAGAAAGCTGTGCCTGTACCTAGTATGAAATACAACATACTACAAAAATATCTTGGAGAATTGCTAATTCTTATAAATCAAAACTATTTCAAAGAATCAATCACAAGGATTTTCCGAGTAGTTTTGATGTTAGGATATTTAAGAGGAGGGTCAATAAAATTCTCAGACGCCGACATCGCATTGTCAACTAACTTTTGGTAGTGGAAAACAGTCTTGCCATCAAGCTCTTGCTCGTATGCCTGCGGATACTATAAAAAATTTGAAAGCTGGTAGACTAAACCTTTCCGCTAAATTGAGACATTTTAAGCTCAAAGGAGCAAATACAATACCTAGGCATAGATTTTGAGCTCAAAAAAAGTATCTTCACGCCCGTATCTTTGATTAGGTAGGCAGAGGTACAACATGTGTATCCTCGATAAGCCGAAGATACTTAGACCCACAATGTAACAGGTGGCTATATCGCAAACCGGACACTTTTCCAATCCTAGGCAACTTTGTTTTTATCAGAAAACTGAAAAATCACATTTTTTTAACTGTCCGATTCGGGACTTTGTGTAGTCAACGCTGTCACTAGATCACTAGACCTCAGAGGCGAATTTGAGCTCAAAGTATTTAAAAATCTAAAGTTTGTAAAAATTACAGTGTTTTAATTTTTGAAAAGCTGGTTATTATCAAAATGCTGATCGATTTTGATCTATCAAATCCATTCAATGTAATTTTTGAGCCTAAAATGTTTTATTAGCCATAAAATTAATACGTTGAAAAATGACGAAGAAATGTGAAAAGGAACTTTAATTTAAATATTTCGTAATTGCTAAAACCCGAACGAATCAATCGATTTTGATCCAATTCACAGTATTTGACGCTGTTTTTTTAAGTAGAAGAGTAGAAGAGAAAGTTATTTTATAAATATGAAGTGAGTTTGCAGTAAACAAGTAATTATATTTAAAGAACTGTAACTTTTGAAAATTTGATTCGATTTTGATTTTTGAAACGATATTTGACGTATTTAGTTTTTAAGTACCAAAATATTGTAAAAGCTCAAAAAGTTATTGGTTAAAAAATCCGAAGTGATGTCGAAAAACCACTTTTTTCAAATTTTTCATCAACGATAACGCCCGAACGGATAAACCGGTTTTGATGCAATTCATGCATTGGAAGCAGTTTTTTGAGGAAAAGGGCTGATTAGATTTTTTACCCAATCGGGGCATTAGACTGGAAGTTATTTAAAAATATACAGTTTAAAATTTCTTAAAATCGCTAGGACCTTATTGGTGAAAAATTTTCAGACAGTCTAAGTTGAGCAAAATTCAATCGAATGCCATCATGGCATACATACAGACATACTGACGTCATCGTGAAAAATAGTCCAAAAAAGGTTCCTGGACCACAAAACATGGCGATCTGGTGAAAACTCGATTTTCGAAAATCGGGGCAATAAATTACGGGAAGTTAAATATTGTATACATTCTTCAACCTATTTAAGTAGTTACTAGAAACATGTATAGTAAATTTAGCATTTTATCGGTTTTTCCATTAATATATGCTGTAAAACACATATTTCACTTCGAAGAGCGTAAACCAGACACAAACGAAACATTTACTACTGCAATAAAATGTACGTATACCATCGAACAATTAAATTCAGATTTGAGGACCTTCCCTTTAATTATATATTTGCAATAGATACATATTTGGAACCTCTATACATAAATATTTTTCACTTCCTGCTAGGTAAAGGAAAGTAACTTTTACTACTAACCAAAGGCTACTATGGAAATAGTCGCCTCTGTGGTCTAGTGGTCTAGCATTGGCGTTGACCACGTGAGGCTCCGGGTTCGATTCCCAGGTCGGGCACTTAAAAAAAGTGTTTTTTCAGTTTACTGATCAACACAAAGTTGCCCGGGATTGGAAAATGCCCGGTTTGCAATATAGCTACCTATTACGGCTAGTAGTTTTCTGATAAAACCGCCCGGCCTTGACTTATCACCTGTCACATTGTGGGACTAAGTATCTTCGGCTAATCGTGGGTGCACTTGTTGTACCTCTGCTTACTTCTTCGAGGATGCCGGCGAGAAGATACTTTTTACTACGAAAAGAACCTGTAAACCAGGATTTTTAAAAAATCTTAAAAAATGTCGAGGAAACAATGTTTTCTTAATAACCTTACTTACTTAATTTTGTGTTAAGTATATTACATCCTGAAGATGCTTTGAAAAGTGAAACCGTTCGAGTATAATATATTAAAAAAACAGTAGCAGTCGTGGGACTGCCGATAGAAGTGAAAACGGAACTATTAAGTTGAGAGTAATTAAAACTATATAACTATATAAAGCGTCCAACGCGCACATGTATTATACATAGATGTATTAGTGTATACGTGTACACAGGCTACTGCGCGTGCTCTAGTCTGGCTCTCCATAGCTATAGATATACTATTATCATTAGCATGTCGGTGACGCGAACCGAGGATTTTACCCTCTACCAAAACGCTCAACGCGCCTAACGAAGTTTTCACTTCAAAAATATGTGTACAAGTGAAATTTGTGTACAAGTGCAATTGTAAAAGTGTCTAATCACAATTGGTTTTGATCTACAATATTTTAATACTAAAAAACTGAGTTGAATTCCGTTTAAAAAATCAAAGTCGAATCAAACTAAAAGTGGAAAAACTAAAACAATATTTTAGAGCTCAAAAATTGCGTTAAATGCCCTTTGAAAGATCAAAATTGGTCACCGTGTTAAAATACTTTAACAAAATGTAATTTTTAACAAACTTTAAATTATTGAACACTTTCAGCTAAAAATTTATGCTTCAGTATATTTTTTAAGCCTTTGAGCTTCAAATTATAAATTAAGCAGGGATTTACAGTGATGGCCTGCAAAATCAACCGGTCTTTTTAACGAAGTGAATAAAGAGAATGTTGTACCGGAATTGACGAGTTTGCTTGAGGGCAAAATAAAGCAAAACATAGTAGTGATACTGACGAAAAACAGGGAAAGTTTGTGGCACCATTAGTAAATTTACTTACTTACTGAAGATTCTAACATCAACACCGATAGCGTCATGTGGACGAATTAACTTATTTAATTAGTAATCCTTTTCTTTTGGTGAAGATTTATAGAAAATTTAAAGCATTGTACCTACTCACCGCTATTTATAGTATCCACCTAGTTCAGTGGCAAGTTATCAGTTTTGTGGTGGCGCTGCTCTCCGACATGATTAATTAAGATATAGGCAGGACGGAAATAAATCTGCTAAAATATAATACTTTTAGAAAATCCCTTAAATTGTTTAAAAAATATAAAAAAATGTGTATTATCATCATAGGTACGTAATTGAGTAATTAATAATAAAAAGACTGGCTGTTGTTGCTTTTTTATTTTTATTATCTCATTTGATCTGCTTTTAAATCAATTGAGTCTCATCTTTTTCTTTCTACTTGGGTTCCGAATCTGATTCTGATTCCGGTTCCGATAAATCAAATTTAAAACCTCCGATTTTGACTCCGGTTCCGGTAAACCCACTTCCGTTACATCTCTAGTTTGTATTTGGAGGTTTTGAGTTTATAGTAAATATATTTCTTTATTAATATATAATATGTATTTCTATGTATTAGTATCGTTGACTCCTCAAACCACAATAAAAGCTTACATAATGTTTAATTCCTGTAAAGAATAATAAATTTATTCGTACTCTAAAAAAGAAAGAATTAGAATGCGCTGAAACGCATTTTAAATGTTTCATGTTTAAATTATGAAATGACGCGAGTGGCTTAATAATTAATAATTAGTGGATTAATAATGAATTAGCTTGACCCTCGGGCCAGGGCCACTGCGCGGGCGCATTACATTTACAGCTGTTGCTAGTTCACACGTGCACTTGGGCCGCGGCACGCGCCCTTAACACTTCCTTTTATGAAAATTGCCCTACTGCTTCGGGTTGAGACTGAAACGCTTTTTTAATCGAAAACTGACATACAGCAGAAAGTTACATGACTAATTTGTTATATATCAGTCTTAAAAAACGACATCAGTTTTTATTCGTTGATAAAATTTATTTGATGACATAGAATTTTGTGTAGTCATGCTTCAGGACTTTCTAGTGACGTTAGTACATATTGTCACCTGACCTTCCGTATGAAGATAATCTTACGAATCTCTTAGAGAATTTATTAAAAGATAATTAATATTTTTGTAGCCCTGACGATAACATGTAAAACCGGTTGGCTATTTAATTAAAAACAAAAATATAGTATGACTTATCATACAGTACAAATGCGTAAATTTAAAATAATTATTTCGGAGTTTCACCAAGCGCCGACGATTATAAAATTAAAACACTTTGGACACATCACGCGAGAAACCGAAACTGTCTCCACGCAGCAGCGTCACATCCTTGTTTATGGATATGACCGCATTGCTCTATTGTGTGGGTACTCGATCTAAGTGTCGTCCTTTACATGTATTACGACGGAGTACGTCGCCAGTGGGTATCGGTGTATTAAAGTATCTAGTCGCAAACGTAAGTGAGTAATTTTGGCATGTGATGTAGTTATATCTGCGACAACCAGCGCACGCGGTGTGTACAGCCCTTGTCCAGTTATTAATCCAACAACCAATCAAAAATCCACCAACAATATTAACACAAACTACACACAATCGTACTAACGCCACGTTTCCATGGTTCAAAGCATGTACACTAGATAATATTCCTTACAGCAAACCGTGTTATGACTGCTACCGGAGTTATAATACGGTTACTACTACTTAGAGGCAAGTACGTCGTTACTATATTGAGATTACGGAGATGACGCTCAGCTAACTCACATTCTCGATAAGTAGTACCTCCGTATGAAATCTAATACCACAACCACAACCTCACCAGCAACCTGTCTCTAAAAGCTGAAACACGACAGTGACAATCACTGTCGTTTTTACAGCAGGAGTAGGTTAAGCGGTGGTACCGAACCAATGCAAGACGCTGCAGAACTTCACCGCCTAGACTCACAATCGAAGTGACCCGTTCGATCAAGCGTTGGTAGTTTGGCAAACTCCCTGTGCCATGGCAGATGGTCTATTCTTTATGAACCAACACGGAAATAATATGTGTTTTTGTGTGTATGTGTGCACAGAATCAGGTGATTTTTACTCCTTATTACATTTAATGTAACAATGTGAAAGTTAGGATGTATGTAATTTGAGTAGAGCGAGCACGCTGCAACGGCTGCGTGTTTCGCATGAAACTTGGTACACAAATAGATTATCATCAGGCTTAACACGTATGTATACAACAAATTAAAAAAATATACAGAAAAAATATTTGACAATTGTCTCGCCCGGGTCTGGTACCACCGCCTTACCTATTCCTGCCGCAATAGCGTCAGTGCTTGTCGCTGTCGTGTTCCGGTTTGGAGGGTAAGGTAGCCGGTAAACTTATGCATGTGGCATTAGACCTCGCCACAAGATAGCAACGCACCATTAACATCTTTGGTGTCTATAGGCGATGGTTGACTCTTTCCATCAGGAGACCCATCTGCCTGTTTGCTATCTTATGACATAAAAAAAAAAAAATATTAAAAGTGACTATAATGTCGAGTTGGCTCGACCGCAGGATCTCAGTGCAATAAACTCTAGTACCTCTTTAAGGAGTTCGTCCAGTTCCGCAAATTTCTTGTCATCATGAGAAGCTGTCTCCACTACCGTGTCGTTGTAGACGCCTGCTTCGTTGGCCAACTGCAAAACAATAATTATAGATCAAAAAAGTCACACTTGTTGACATTTGATTAGACACATTATAATTTTTATATTAAATAAATCTCAACTTGTACATTTAAGTTTTTTTCAATGTAACATTACGTAATGCATGCTAAGTAATATTAGTAGCATTTCGTAATGCTACTAATATTATGAATTAGAACATTATGAATTTGTGTATGTAAATACGTGTATGTTTGAATCGGCTTAATGGATTTTATTAATATAATTTGGTAGTGGATAAACTTAATACATAGACAATTTTCAATCCTGTAGAAGTGTATAAGAATATAGCTTATTCGAAAATTCTGCTTTTTAAAACCTTGTGAACTAGCTACATTTTGTAGGTCATTTCAAAATTTTTTTTCTTTCTAATTAGCTTGGCAATAATCATCCTAATTAACTTTCCGGTAGTAAGGGTGAGAACAGTTGTTCTAATTGTAAAAAAAATGTAGGTAATGGATTGGTTATTTATTTGTCAAATGATAATAACATCAGTGTACTGACTACTGTGACATCTATATATTAATACTTGAAGCAAAAGCTTTGTACCCATTTCTACATCAATATCATATAATGTCGGTGCATTTCTACGACAATTACGCGAACGGATAGGCACATTTCAAGTTTACGCGGTGAAGGAGTGCAAGTGGATTATAATATTTTTATATAGTAGGTTATAATAATTTTATATAATATGTATTAGAAACACATGAAATTTATAATAAAACATCACACACACTAACGTTCATTTGACACACATCAAAATACACATAATATATACCTACTACTTTGTTTATGACTTTCAAGTTTTATGTCAAACTTAAAAGATATTTTACTGTCTAGTCTTTGGTCAAAGGGAGGCATAGAATAATGATCGGATTTCGACCAGAGGGCGATCGCTAGTTCTTATTGTTAAGAGATGTTTCAGCCCCGTTCTCTATTCGCCCACAGTTTTCAACCGATTGTCTAATAGGAGGAGGTTATCAATTCGGCTGTATGTTTTTTAATGTTTGTTGATTCAGAGCTCGGTCACTTATGAACCGATTTTAAAAATTCTTTTTTTGTTTCGAAGGGTACCTATACTCCCCGTGTGGTCCCGTTTTAAAAGATCTGACGCCGGAGTACAGGGACTGCAAAGTCGGTTGCTGCAATTTTACTGCCTTCAAAATTATGAGCGTTTTACGTTTTTCGTTGACTGTCTATAAATCTATAGTTTATTTGTAAATTTCCTAACAAGTTATATCATGTATAATAGGAGATAAGATAGTTTTATTTTTCCGTATTATACAATTATGTATCATTATTAGTGATTGTTATTTCGGATCAACCTGTAGCTCGGCGCGGACATGATCAATAATCGCGTACGTGATTTGTGTGTTTGTGTTTGCTCAGCGATGACTCGGCCGAGCCACAACGACCTTACTTGCATATCTTGTCGAATCTTGGAAATGTTACAATACACTGAATATGAAAATGTTAAATTCATAATTTAAGAAAATTCAAAATAAGTTTTTGTACTTCTTACCCATTGAAGCTCTTCTAACCGGTCTTTGCTCCTCATATCGGACATCCGATTGTTTTGGCGGACGGAAGATGAGAAGGCGGGCTCCCGGGCTGGATCAGTACTTGACACTCCTAGCTAATTCAATGAGAGCTACGGCTTCCTTACACCAGGGAGTGATTTGGTGTGTTTAGATATTCAACCATTGACCATAATAGGATTAATTTGTTAATATGCTATATTAAACCTGTTATCTGAAGTTTAAGATAACTGATACCTTAAGCGATAGGTACAATCAACACTGTTATGCCAAAGAGCATGCCACAATGCTAGTGCACTACGAGTGCTGGGGCCAGAGTGAGGCGACAGTCGCGGCAGTGAGGCAGCACCGCGAGATGCGTCAGCGCGCGAGCCGCGTGTGCGATGCGTCCGCGGCGGTATCTAATCGCGCACTGATAACGCGGCGCGGCGCTGATAGCGGCCGCGCGCATCTGATCGCTATCGCGGCTCACACTCACTGGCGAGAGGTGCAAGCGCTCGCTTTTAACCCTAAACTAGGCGACGGGAGGTCGTTGCCCTTAACAACAATAAACAAAACTACTGCAAACCTATTACACATTTCTTATAACCACAGTGATAATGCAAACACATTCTTAATACTCTACGTCACTTGAGAGTAAAACGACTGCCCCTAGTAAAAGACTACCTATTGCCCCTGAGGCGCACCGCACGAGCTCGAGTCTCAAGACATTTTGCCTAACTTCAATTCATTTCCCAAAATATATTATGGTCTATTTTTAATGCATTTTAAGACAATTTGATTAATTTTGCATGATTTTATGCAATTATCATAATACAAAGAAACTCAAATTAGGTTTAGATTATTTTAGTTTATTTTGATGCATTCTCCAGAGACAACTAGGTATTACCTTCCGCAGCTCATTCATTTTCGCGGATTTGTACGCGCGATTGATCAATCCCGTGCGGAATCCGCGGATCTCGTATCTTTGCAATTATGTTATGTTATTTATTTATTTTACCATTTAATTCTGGCAACACGGCCCATATTATAAATACCTCGATATAATAATATCGAATTAAAACAACATGTACCTGTTTAAAAGATCGAGATGCCTTACATTTTTCAACAAAAATTAATATTTGTTTTTAATAAAACTACAATTCGAACATAATTACGAACAAGTAATTAGTAATCAGTTTTATAACACATTATTTTTTTAATTATTTAAATAAATAAAAAAACATTCACGGGTCAAATTAGGTACACTAATTGATCTAACCCCAAAGTAATCAAATTATTTACGTGTGTTATGGATGTTAGTCAACGATATTAATATATAAAAATACATATATAAATACTATTAATATGTATATTTAATAAACACCCGAACCCGGAAATACAAACATTGATGCTCATCACACAAATGCTTGTCGGAGATCGAACCCGAGCCCTGTCGATCGCGTAGTCAGGGTCGCTAACGACTCGACCAACGGGACGGTTTTGGCTTCAAAGTTTTGTTTAATTTTACTCAACTTCTAACTACAGTTTTATGATAATTTTAATTCAGTCTTGTTCAATTATTACTATTAATCAAATCATAAATATCTTCTATGTAGATGCCGTTGCTCTGACTAGCCCCTCACTTGGTGGTAGAGTTCCGCATCGTCTCGCCCGGGTATTGGCGCGCTCTCCGCCTTACCTATTCCTGCCGCAATAGTGTCAATGCTAATCATATTGGATGTGGTCAGGATTTAGTCTCAATTTAAAGAACACTACATTTCCTTATTCTCAATAATTACTTTATTTCCTTGATATTTTACACTACTTCACAATTTCCACTTATTTTTCCCTTTTTACAAATATTGAAGTGAAAACTTCTTTAGGCGCGTTGAGCGTTTTGGTAGAGGGTAAAATCCTCGGTTCGCGTCACCGACATGCTAATGATAATAGTATATCTATAGCTATGTTTTGCATATAGTTTTAATTACTCTCAACTTAATAGTTCCGTTTTCACTTCTATCGGCAGTCCCACGACTGCTACTGTTTTTTTATTGGTGACTCGAGTGCGGTGCTGCCAGGTCAGATTTGTAAATTTACAGTGTTTTTGATATAAAAATACGGTAGTTTGGTATAAAAATACGGTAAATCACAAAGTTAAATACAGCGTTTTTACAGTTAATAAAAGTATCTTCACGCCCATATCCCCGAAAGGGTAGGCAGAGGTACAACAAGTGCACCCACGATTAGCCGAAGATACTTGGTCCCACTATGTGATAGGTGGCAAGCCTATCGCCAACCGGGCACTTTCCAATCCCGGGCAATGTTGTTTTTATCAGAAAACTGAAAAAACACATTTCTGAATTGCCCGACCCAGGAATCGAACCCGGGACCTCTGTGGTCAACTCCGACACCGGACCACTACACCACAGAGTAAAATATACCATAATGTAATCAAATTATATTTTTTTAATAAAATTATTATTAATTACTATCCGTTTCACTCAGAGATGATTCATTTTGATCATACATTTTTTCTTCTTCTTCGATTTCTTTTAAAAATGATTGTACTTAGGTATTTCCCATAATATTATTTCAAAGAAATGAAGCAAGAACAACACAGATTTTGCACTGATGTTTATTCACAATGTTATGTTGTTTATTTATAAGCAACTTTTGCCCACAATTTCTTAGTATGGACTACAAAAAGATAGTGTGTTTAGATTATTATTTGGAAAGTTATTTAAAATTCATCCCAAATACATAACAATCGAATTAATATAACAATTTTATTATAAGTGAGAGTAAATTATTAAAAAAGTGTACATTTAAATCGATAAATTTTTATATTATTTCTTTATTCGATCATTTTTGGTCTGTGGTTAATCAGATACGCGAACGGCATTATTCGCGTCTTGCGTTCCATGAAGTATGACATTGGTGTCTGAATGAATGTCACTCAAAAAATAAAAGATTAATTGATCATTTGATGGGAATGATCAGGTGTGACAGATATATCCAAAAAGTAAAATAATACATAGGATGTATCGTTTTTACTGTATACTTACTGTATTTTTTTTTAAACAGTATACAGTTAAAACGGAAAAAAGCAGCTAAATTACAGCGAATCTACTGTAATTACAGGGAACCTGGCAACATTGCTCGAGCGTCTCTTTCGAAAGGCTGCAATAGAATGCCGCCTACGCTGCACAGTGGGCCCAAACTGAAAATTAGTGGACTTAGGCAACAAAGTTCCAATATCGATGCAATTTTTTTATATGACGTGTTATGATTTTCCTGACAACTTTTAATCTTATAAAATTCCTTCTAAAGTTGATAATTTGTCTGAAAAAAAATTAATTATATTTTTTTTGTATGGAGCGAAATACGTTTTATTTTTTTTTCTTCAATTGTACAAATATGTTGGGTGTGTGACGTGAGTATATGATAGCTAGGGTCGTTGTCTATCCATGAAAACAAAATCAGCGCCGGCCATCTGCGGCAGCGTGAGTAATCATTCGGTAAAATTATATTTATTATGAATGAATTTTTTGCTATTTAAAATAAATTTAAAGTATGTTTTTGTCTCCTTTGGCTGTTTTGACCTACTTTTTAGTCAAATATATAATTGTAATAGCGCATAGGTACCTACAACTGGTAATTCTGATAGAAATTTAGTTATTATTGCATGTTATCGGAAGTACCTGCATTGTGATTGATGACTCATTTATTTGTGCGCTCGGCTAAGCGCATAACCAACGAGTCATCGAAAAATGCTTGTATCTGATTGGCTGTTATTTTGTTAACTACCTGCACGTTATCTATTATTGAATAAATATCGTAATAAGTTTCAAACTCACCCACTCCATCCCATGACGTAATACAGTACATAATTATTGATTGACAAAGAGCAAGGTATATATGTATAATTAAGTTTTGATCTAAAAAATTGCGCAGAACTTTAAAACTAAAAATTAACTTACGTAATCTATTTGTAAGCGTCTCAATATGCTGTTTAAAGGAAAGGATTTCGTCTATAATCACACCCAAGTACTTTACTTTGTTGATAGATAATATGTGTGGGCATGTGCATAGTATGGTGTTATTACAATGGTGAGCGTATAAAAATGAATCTGCCCGACTAGATGATACTTTGCGCTTTGTGAACCGAATAAATTGAGTCTTGTTGGGATTTAATGTTAATAGGTGTTTGTTAAGCCATTTGTTGACTAAAGTGAAACCTTGATGTGCAAATTTATTAACATCACTTTCCGAATCAGCTGAAAAAATTAGAGCTGTGTTATCGGCATATGATACAATTTTGCCATTTGCTAGTATCATATTGCAGAGATCATTAATATATATCAAAATAGCGATGGCCCTAGGACACTTCCTTGAGGAACTCCATAACTAGTATTATTTAGGTCATCGTTAATTACATTATCAATTTTGACACATTGAGTACGATCTTCTAAATAGCTTTTGAAAAGGTTGTATTGAGTACTTTTATACCAATAGAGTAGTAGTTTTCTTAAAGGTATGGGGTAGACACTGTGTCAAATGCTTTAGACAGGTCTAGGAATATGCCATTTGTATACTTTCCATTATCAAGTTCTTAGGCCAGATTGTCTGTTAAAGTATGGACTGCATCTGCAGTAGAAATATTAGGGTGAAATCCAAATCGTGTCCTGGATAAAATTGACTTATCCTCTAAATATTTGACTAGTCTGGTGTTGATTATTTTTTCTAATATTTTAGAAATGGAAGGAAGGAGTAAACTTAGCTTATAGTTCGATATTTCCCTTTATTACCTGATTTATGTAAGTGAATAAATACAGCTTTCTTTAAGATAATTCGGAAAGTACCCATTTGATAAAAAAAAATTAAATATGTAAGTGAGCGGTGGAATTAAAATATGCCTAAATTGCTTGAGAATATTATTTGGGATGCTATCCCATCCTACAGCGTAGTCATTTTTCAATCTTATAATAAACCGTTCTACGTCAATTTCGTCAGTATCTACTAAAGCGAAAGACATTAAAGTATTGCCTGGTGTCATGTTATAAGCGGTGTTTACTCCTTGCAAATGAAAACGACTATTTTCTGCGAGACCTTTACCAACATTAACAAGAAAGCATTAAAAAATTAAACCCTGTTAGCGGCATTCAAATGTGATGACTGATAGAGTAGTAATTCTGATGATTCATGCTGTTTTGGCTTATTATAATATGTTAACTCCTTAATGTGCTTTCAAACCTGTTTCTTATTTTTTCCTGCATTTTCAATAACTTTTTTTCGTAATTATTTTTTACATTTCTTAAAAGGTCATTACAAAAATGTCGACATCGTTTGTATGATAATTGCAAGAATGAATTTTCAGGTTTAGCTTTAGCTAGCATGTGCAGTTTGTCTCGGTGCCTAATACAACGAATAAGATCTGGCGTAATTCACGGTTTTATATTATATTTTTTATTACTTAGTTCATAGGTATGTTTATTATTACCTATCTAATAAGTAAAGCGTGGAAAACTCTATGTCATCAAATTGTAAATTGAAGCGAAGTCGATATTGCATAAATCTTGTTCTAGTTTCTATATAAATATATGTCTTACTAACCTTAAATCTAATTTAGTATTTAAGGTTAGTAAGGTAGCATTATGATCAGTAATGGTTGATTTGAAAACAATTGTAAATGATGGAATTTCTGACTTGACTATGATATGGTCCATGCATGAGCCACTTTGATGTGTGGAGAGGGTATGTGCAGGGAGTAAGCTATGAAAAGCACAAAGGTTAAGGTATTCTTCGTAAGTTCGTAAGTAAGATTTGCGTAGTCAGATCCAACTGTTATAAGTAGTCTATTACATTCATTTACGTCTGGTTCTGCAACTGAAATTTTTAAGTCATCTTTTGTATAGACTACCACTCCTTCATTCTGGTTATAGTTAAAACTACTATTGTGCATAATGTAACCGGGTATTAACGGAATATTGTAATTTTTTTGAAAGCCAGCACTCTGTCAATACAATGATATCGCAGGATAAATCCAACCTTTTTAGAAAAATGCTAAAGTCATGAAAATTTTTATATACACTACGTATGTTTTGTGTCAAAGTTGCAAATAGATTGTTAAAACTAACTATGTAATGTTTATAGTTTTCTGGATCACATACTCAAGATTCTGATACCAAGAAGTTATCTAAGTCCTGTATTACAGTATTCATGTTTATAGCTAAAAACTAAAACTATATAATATATATATATAAATAAGAAAAGGTTAGGGTCTTAAAAATAAACAATATTAATGCGGCGCTTTTAGACGTTCTCATAGTTAATTGAATTTATGTACCTTTTTTCTGCTATAATTTTTCCTGGGTTTTTTAAAATGCAGACACGTCGCGCATTTCCCCTCCTCATGTCTTTTTGGGGCAATCCTTAATTAAGTGGCCCATACTTCCGCAGTGGCTGCAGGTGCAATCGGTTTCTCTGCAGAATTTTGCTGCGTGACTATATTGCTGATACTTAAAGCAGCGAGTTACCAAAGTAAAGTCCCTAACAGGACAAGACGACCAATTTATAAAAACTCTGTTTTTGGATATCAATGCTTTGCGAATTTTAGCTGAAACCACGATAATATAGCTGCAAGTCTCTGCGTCTTTTTTACCAGATATATGGCTAAGTCTGGATTGAGCTAAAAAATGGTCAATTTTTAAATCCTGCATCTGCTCTGCAAGATTTTGCTGGTAGAGACACGTCAGCAGTTCTTTTTCCTGCATACCTGAATCGAAACAAACAATAACTATTCTTGTATTTCTTTTGCAAGGTTCATCAATGGATAGGTCAGAATTCTATAAAATGGCTGAGTTTTTAATTTTTTTAATGTCATCCCTAGATTCAGTGTTAATAATCCACCATTCTTGGTTTTTCGCGGACCTCTTACCTGAAGCTTCAGCTCTTACGGGCAAATAATTTTTTGGGCAAGGGATTTTGTCTCATCACTGGTTTTGGACTTGTTGTTAGGGTAAATGGCCACAGCACTTAAATTTGATGGCTGGATGAAGCTATTTCCGTTCTTGACCATGTCGGCGAAGGAAGCTCCTGTGGTCGAGTTCGGGGATTCTGCGATATTCATCTTGATATCACGGAGTTACTGAGCTAGGTCAAGTTGGTCTTGGAGGCTTTCTATTTTAATAGAAAAGGTAATATACTGCCTTCGAAGAAGTACCATATCCAACTTTACTGCATGTTTGGACCCTGGACTTATGGTCCATACTCAGCTTTTCTTTCGTTGTTATAGTGCATATTTCGTTCAAGCAGGCCTCAGTTTGTGTCATCCAGTTTTGAATTTTAGTAGTGCTAATAGCAATTATTCCTTCATCTTCAGAGATATTAGTATTGTTGACTAGCACCCATAACACAAACAAATAATTTTCTTCTTTTGCGGTTAGATCAATTCGTGTAATTTGTCCACCGAAAATTATAAAATTATAATCATAAATTAAAATTTATTTCGTTAGCTAAAAATTGTGTAGTGTCATCACGTTGAATGGTGTTACTCCCATCCGTTGTTAAACATTTTGGCATCGGATGCCGCCAACAATGACTCACATCGTTAGTAAACAACGTTTTGTTAAAAATGACCACCTCCAAATTTGCGACTGTGTCGCAGTGTCGCGAAAGACTATAAACCTATATTTTTGAAAACTTTGAAAAAACTTTTTCAGTTCGACAGCTCAGAAATCCTTTCTTCATAGACAGCCTTCGTTTTCCCGTGCTGGATCCGGGCTCCTTTGAAGAAAAGACCAACTGCCGTTCTGCCAGGCAGGTCGTAAAAGGCGACCGACTGGCTATGCGAGTCACTATCATCGTAGCTACCACCGCCTTACCTATTCCTACCGCAATAGTGTCAGTGCTTGTCTCTGTCGTGTTCCGGTTTGGAGGGTAAGGTAGCCGGTAAACTTATGCATTTGGCATTAGACCTCGCTACAAGATAGCAACGCACCATTTACATCTTTGGTGTCTATAGGCGATGGTTGACACTTTCCGCCAGGAAACCCATATGCTTGTTTGCTATCTTATGATGTAAAATAAAAAATAGCCGTGGCTTCTTCAGTACTGGAAGAAACTATCCTTTAATTTTTTCTTTTAATGTGGGGAATAAAAAGAAATCGCAGGAAGTTAAGTTGGGGCTATAGGGATGGTGGGGTAGGGTGTATACACAAGAAGATTGTATTAGTTGCTGGTTACACCGAAATTAAAATCGTAAAAATATCATAGCACACACATGATTGCAGTTAAGCTCCTATTGTGAAGAAAAAAACGTGGGACCACTTGTAGTAAAGTGACTGGAACATGCTGTTTTCCAAAATGAGCTTCCTGGATACCTCTGTCATATTTTTCAAAAAAAAATTTGTTACATGTAACACTATTTCATTTTTAATTTTCAAGCGCCTCATAACTATTCGAACGATCTGCGTGTAAAATTTTAGATTATTTGGAGGATTCAAAGGAATTTCTTATGTTATCAGTACAGCCTGCATTTACACCCACAAATACGAAGTTGTAGCACTTACCGATGAAATAAAATTACTCCAGGGGTATTTTTATAGATTGACTTCTTTCATGACAAAATAACACAACGTGAAATATTTTTATTATTATCATTGAATATTCCTATGCGCGGCTACACGCCTCAACACCGTGTCTATTAGTATTTGTGAGTACGATGTGACAGCGCTGGTTCATTCTTGTTTCTGATATACACAAATGATTTGCCTTACTACGTAGGAGATAAGCATGGAATCTTACTGTTCGTGAAGTCTCATCCACACTTCACTTTTATTAAAAATGGTAATTATGTCGAAGTAAATAATGCGATTTCAAAAGTTGTACACTGGTTCAGGACAAACAATATTTTATTAAATGGTAACAAAACTAAATGTATTAATTTTCATTGTCTAATGTAAGGCATGTAGATACCAGTGTACAATTGGATGGAAGCAAACTGGATCTGGTGGATTGCACTTCGTTTTTAGGTATTACTTTAGATAAAAAATTACAATAGGACCGCACACTTATGCTAGTTATTTTTTTTATGTTATAAGATAGCAAACAAGCAGATATATATATATATATATATATATATATATATATATATATATATATAATATATATATATATATATATATATATATATATTTATTATATATTTATATAATATTTATATATATATTTATATAAATATATATATATATATATATATATATATATATATATATATATATATATATATA
>JAUPFN010000067.1:0-106435 GCA_036924255.1 Apodemia mormo
CAGATGGGACCCGTAGCTGAGAAAAAAAACGCGATCATTTTTTTACCAACGTTTCTCGTCTGTCTCACTTTTGCTGGCCTGTTTTCATTTTCAAACATCCAGTCACAAGATTGCTGTTTTTTTTTCGGGTTCAAAACAACAAATCCACGTTTCGTCTCTTGTGACAATGAAACAGCATTAGAATGTCCGTGGTCGTACTTTAGTAGCATCTGTGAGCAGCATTCCACGTGAGCCTGCTTTTGGTCCGCTGTCAGTTTATGAGGGATCTAACGACAACGAAGTTTCCGAACTTTCAATTCTTCGTGTAAAATTTTCTGAATTTAGCTCATACCAATCCCCAATAGTCCACGAATTGTCTCATAGGTAATCCGGGGGTTTTAAACAGTAGCCACATTATTTTCTTTGACGGTATTTGAAGGCCGCCCTTCACGAAATTCGTCATGTAAAGAACCTCTCTTAAATTCAGCAAACCATCGCCTCACGGTGCTCAAACAAGGTGCTTCTCTCCCAAAAGCATTTTGAAGACGAGCAGCACAGTCTTGCGGAGGAAGAGAACTTTTAAAATCATAAAAAATCATCGCTCTAAAATATTTTCGACTTAATTCTATTTTCGTTGCGTACGTATAACTTTGATGTGTGATAAAAAACAATTGACAAATCATTCCATACTAATATTATAAATGCGAAAGTCTGTTTGTCTGTTACGCTTTCACGTCTAAACCGCTGGACCGATTTTCACGAAATTTGGCATGGGTATAGTTGAAGATCCGGGGTCAAACATAGTCAATTTTTTAAAAAAAACAATCAGTCCCTGGAGGGCTGAAATAGAAAAAAAATAGGGGATGAAATTTTTATTAAAAGCTATTTGGACGACTTATTAATATACCCGTGGGCGAAGCTGCGGGGGTCAGCTAGTTCAATATAAAAACGTCGCGGTCGTCTTCAATACACTTTCCAGTACAAAAATCTACAAGAATTTTTCACTTAAAAACCAAATTTTCACTGTTATAGAAGCACAATATTCACAGAACACGTGTTACTTGCAACTAAACTAGCCGAGAAATTCCATTGTATATAGCAGGTGTCGCTCCGCTCTCCCCTCCACGTTTTTCTACCTTTTCGAGATCCCTACTGCTATTTTTATACACAGGTATATTTTGAAAAATGTTCCTATATGTCTACTCAGGTAAGATTTAACATATAAATAAAAAAAAATACTGTTTAAAGTGAAAATATATGGTCAAACATTAATTTTTCATAATAATTTGTTTAAACAATGAAACAATGGAGTGTACAAAAAAATTTTGGGTAAACATTGCAATTTATAGTTTAAAAAAACAATATCCCACATCGATCATATTAATTCATTCACTATAACTCTAATCCGAGGTTTTACGGTTTTGAATGCTCCAGGCACTCCACTACGACGGAAGATTTTTGACGAGCGAATCGGGCGTGCGGTGCGGGACGCAGCGAGCGAGTTAGATAAATGTATGAATCAGCACAAAGCATGGCGGTAGCCTTAGCGTATAGTATAGGAACCAGAATGGTTTAGTTGTAGTTGCCGAGAAAATACACTATGAACATTTTAAGTTTAATTTTCAAATACTTATTAGACCAGTAATTTGTAAGTCTGGTCACCACATCATAAGTATAAATATAGTCCAGAGATACAATTTTTCTTTCTTCCCACAATGTTGAATATTCATAAGAATATAAGTAGTGTTGCCAAAAAATCGATAGTTTTAATCTAGAAACGCCATAACGTCGATAGTATCGATAGTATTGAACGCTGCAAGTAAATAAAATATCGATTGCGTCGATAGTATCAATCATTAGAGATAAACAAAGTATCGATTCTTCAATAGTTTTGTTAGACAATATTGCACTGACTATCGATATATTGGATACTATCGAAAGTTTGTACAATCGATAGCATCGGTTAGTATTAGAATAAAGTTGACTTAACAGGTAGGCACTTATAAAAAGTAGGTATGGACTTTTTTCTATGGAGTGATTTATCTGTTACGAAGTAACTATTTAGTAAATCTGTGGTATCGATACTATCGATGGTAATTGTGATTAATGCAATATTAAATAGCAATACTATCGATAGTATCAATATTTTAGATAGTTAATTTTTTAATCATGAATATTATCGATGCTATTGATTGTATTGCTGTTTATTGATAGTATTGTACTTATTGATGTAATAAAACCCTATCGATAATGGACTATCAAGCGGCAACACTATAAATCAAAGGTTTCGAGTTTCGACACTCATTCCAAAAATCTGTCTTGATATAGTACGTATTTCTCATACTTCTTGTGAAATTCTACATCTATACTATACCCCAATTCTTATTTAAATCATGTACTACGCATTCTCTTCCAAATAGTAAGTGTTGAAGTACAAAACTACTCCCCTCCAAGCAATATCGAGATAAAGTTGAAAACATTAGTGGCCCATCCACTAACGTTCATTCTTTCAGACTTGTCCTGAGGTGCAAACCGCACAGAAACGCGACGGGATAAAATAAAACCGTTGTAGCCACTAGTTAAACCACAGTCCTACATTCTTTCCCCTGAATTATCACAACACGCCAGTCCGACAGGAAAAACAATCCTTCGATCACCATACACACATTTAGGTACATTCCTGTCAGTTTTCATCTTGTCAGTCATACCGAGGAATTGCGTGTCATACCGAGGGAGTAGGGAAGGAAGAGAGGAGGGAATCATACCGAGGGAGTGGATGGTTATAATCCTATAATTTTACGAAGATTGTTGTCATTGGAATGGGAAGGAATGCATGTCATTTTAAATTATCTTTAAGGATTAATTAGGTTATTTTCATTTTGCAACAACAAGTGGATCCGTAAGCAAGAGATTGCTATTTATCTGAGTTTTATTGGGAATGAATTAGATTAGATATAGAAAAAAGTGGTTATTAGAAAAAGAGAAATAATGATTTAAAACTTTTAAAAAATCTGGCATGCGATGAACCTAATGATTTCAGAACTATTTGAGAATGGATGTTTCTATATACAAATCTTTATTTTTGGGGTTCTGGAGTAAACTAGGAACCCTTATAAGTAATATTTTTCTTTGCATTGTCTCGCCCGGGTCTGGTAGGTACCACCACCTTTTTTTATGTTATTGAGATAGGCAAACTGGCAGACGTACCGCCTGAAGGTAAGTGGTCGACGTCGCCAATGAACAAAAATGGGATACCTGGGCTGGAACTAGCCCAGGTATTCCATTCGTGTGTTGCCTATCCTGAGACATAATATGTTAAGTCTCGGTGCTAGTAATTACACTGCCTGTCTTGCCCTTCTCTCCGAAACACAGCAAAGCTGTTTCACGGGTGAAATAAGTAAGATGGTGGTACCCTAGCAGCCGGGAACGCGGCGCAGCGTATCCCTCCCACCGGTGAATTAAATTATTCCTACAGTAATAGCAAAAGTGCTAGCCACTGTCTTGTGTTCCAGTTTGGAAGGTAAACTTATGCATGTGGCATTAGACCTCGCCACAAGATAGCAACCATTTACACCATTAACATCTTTGATGTCTATAGGTGATGGTTGACTCTTACCATCAAGAGACCCATCTGCTTGTTTGCTATCTTATGATATAAAAAAAATTAAAAAAAGTTTCACTATACAGTCCGTTCGTCCGTCCGCAGTCTAGTCCTTATAGACAGTTGTCACAGGAACAAACTTTTTTTTGATTAATAACAAGCTGAATTTTTGTGTCCAGCTTTTTTTTTGACGGGACGCAAATCTTTTCTATCTTCCAAAAAAATAGTTTGTTTCTGGGACCACGGTCTATTAGTACCTGCTACAGTCTAGAAAGCTGTAACTTGGCATGAATGTAGATATTAGTCACGGCAACAAAGTAGTAACATAAAAGTTTGAAAAGTATTTTTAGGGTAGCTCTATAGAGCTCAAAAGTGTCGCTAATTTCATTTAGATATCGCAAAAACTATGTCTTTGCACATCCAACCTTAAGCGCCAGATTTATAATTGTTTTTACAAAGCAATGTACAAAAATTAATTAAAATTGACAGCGTCGCAACCGACGCGATTCACAAATTGTGCGCTCATTTTTGGAGGATGTTTTTTAGACACTGATTGTGTATCTTGGTTTTTTATATCAATGGTTGTAAAAGTCATCTTGCTCTCGGACTATACTGGTCGCGGCGGAGGACGCAAGTCTCCGTAGCCTGAAAATATGCGCGTGCGAATTTTTGCCTCGGCCGACGCGCCGCCACCGCCGCCGCCGCCGCCAGTTTGCGTGGCCGGGCGGTTAGAAGTTCCGTTACATATGTTGATAAGAAAGTTATTATATTATATTATCGTTTCGTCCCGATTTTCGAAAATCGAGTTTTCACCGGATCTCCACGTTTTGGGGTCTTAGGAATCTTTTCCTATTAATTTCACGATGACGTCAGTCGTCACACACACATATACATGTGTGTGTGTATGTAAACATCTCGTAACTTTTAAACGGCTTGACCAACCGAAACGTGGTTGATGGCATCGATTGGAATCCGCTCAACTTAGACTAGCTGAAAATTTGAACCAAGTCGGACCAAGAGATTTTGAGAGATTTTTAAATCTCCCAATCTCAAACAAATTGATCATTGACATTTTTTGGGAATTTTTTGAAATAATAAATGTTTTTACATTGTTTTAAAATGTTTCAACTTGACGATTATGTAGCTAAAACAATATTTTAAATCTCAAAATTTAAGTTGAATACTATTGGAAAGATAAACATTGATCAGCGTTTCCAAAATATACAGCTTTTCAAAAATCAATATACTGCCATTTTTAACAAAATAGATGTTTGAACTGTAAAAAATCTATGCTTATAGTTTTTACTCCTTTGAGCTTAAAATATCTTAATTTAGCGGGAAGTTGCACTTTTTTATGTAATTTGTTTAGCGTTATTTATTTTTTTACCAGAAAAATATATTTTTGTAAGGTATAGTAGTAGGTATTAACATCTATTATACGTTTTATACCAAAAGGGAATTGTTCTCGCAGAATTTACAAATACTTTAATCGCATAGCGACCTGCGTGGCGTATCCTGTAATATTATAACATTTTTATTAAAACAGCATGTCTAGACAGTGACGTAGGCAGATTAAGGTTGATATCTTATCCCCTACTTGAGTGTCGTATTTTAAGTACTGATAAATCGACCAAATTGCAGCCTCGTGCATGTTCTTTGTTCATGCGCTCATCGCGTGACCGCTTATCTAGATTATAATCAGGTCCTTATCTCCAGACGTGTGTATAGACAACTCTTATGATTGTAAACGGGAATATAAATCATAATATTTCTAATAGAAAATTATTTTCTTTTTTGAAAATACTCCATGTAATCTATTATTCAATTCTTTGTTCCGGGTCCCTTTAAAAGAAAAAGATCAACTGCCTTGTTAGACATCTGGTAATAGGCGAAAAAAGGCTGATTGATATGTATCTTTAACATCGTGATTTCCAGCCGGGTGATAGAATTCTGCAACGTCTTGCCCGGGTTTGTTATCACGCTGTGATACGAAGGAAAGAGATAGTCGCTGTCCGGCTGACTTCGATGCTGGAGAGGCTAGCAACATTGAATTAAACGTCAAAAAAGAATTTGAAATTGTTTCAACCTCGACATGATCGGCAACAGCAATTTCCCAACAGACACTTGTCACGCCGTTAGCTTATGATGCCAAAACGACCACCTGCATCCCCTTAAATTCCTTAACAAACACACCACTTACATCAACTGCTGCAAGCTCTTCTTCAGAACTGCAATCAACCGTAAATTATTCTTCTTGGAAAACACAATATGCCACCTGGTTAGCCCGAATCAGTTCAGTTTCTCCACCAAATATAAGCTCTTTATATTGAGGCGGGTAACTAGGGCAGAAAAAAAACAAAATTCCAATAACTTCGGCTTGTGGAAATTGTCAAATTATATATTTTTCGTTATTCTAACACTATTTCCTATATAATAAAAGAAAATTCAGACGCGTTCGAGAATGTCAAAACAACATTTTCTTTGCAACATTGTGACCCGTCCACTCCCTTACGCTACACTTAAATCGGCAATTTTCTAAATTTTAGGTGGCAACCCACCATACCTTAATCTGACGCGATTTAGTGTTTCCATGTCACCGGTTTTTAAACATTTTTTTATATGTAGATTTTTTCCCCATCATTGAAATGAAAAACATAATCTAACCTTTTATTTTTCCTACTAGCTGTTGCCAGCGACTTTGTCCACGCGGACTTCGTTTACTCCGCACTGCTTCTCCCCCGTAGGTGATAACGTGATAATATGTAGCCTATATGTTGACCCGACCTGTTAGTAATATTCATGCAAAATTTGAAGTAAATCCATGCAGTACTTTTTGAGTTTACCCCGGACATACATACAGACGAACAGACAAAAATTCTAAAAACTATATATTTGGCTTCGATATGGATTGTAGATCACACCCCAAGTATTCTTTTAAAAAAATGTTCAATGTACCTACAGTTTTGACTTTCCTACGATTTTATTATATGTATAGATAATTTAAACTACAAAATCCAATAGGTCCCCACGACGATTGAGTAACTCGAGCCATTACAAAATACCCATTTAGCATCTTGGGTTCCCCTACTATTACTGTGTCTCCATATAAAACAGATTTACAGGAATGATAAAATAGTAAGAAACCGATACCAAAGGTAAAAATAAAAAGAAACAAGGTAAAAATAAAAAGAAACTATATAATAAAAGTCTCAAATAACCACTATAAACGAGGAAAGATCTGAAAGATATACAGAATAGAATTTATGAAATTTTTGTATTATTTCGAGTCTACTGAAGGATGATAGGGGCATGATGGGGCAGTTTTTAGGGTTCCGTACCTAAAAGGTAAAAACTGGACCCTATTACTAAGCCTCCGCTGTCTGTCCGTTTGTCTGTCTGTCACCAGGCTGTATCATCCAACATAATCCGTGATAGAAAGCTGAAATTTTCACAAATTATGTATTTCCGTTGCCGCTATAACAAATATTTAAAAAAAAATGAATATATTAAGGGGGGTCCCCATACAATAAACCTGTTTTTTTCGTATTTTTTTTGCACTATAATAATAACGATAACACGTAGACGCTTAAAATTTTCACAGAATATTTAGTTGTATATTAACTTTCAAAATAAATAATTAAATTAAAATAAAGTAAATATGAAAGGGGGGCTCCAAATTCCCATACAACAAACGCAATTTTAAGCAATTTTCCCCTTGTTGGTCCCGGACTCCTTTGAAGAATAGGCCAACTGCCGTGCTGCCAGGCAGGTCGTAAAAGGCGACTGATTGGCTATACGAGGTCACTACCATTGTGGCTACTAGGTGGTAGAGTTCTGCATTGTCTCGCCCGGGTATGGCCTTACCTACCATACAAGGGTGTAAACATAAATTCTACCACCGCCTTACCTATTCCTGTCGCAATGACGTCAGTGCTTGTCACTGTCGTGTTCCGGTTTGGAGGGTAAGGTAGCCGGTAAACTTATGCGTGTGGCATTAGATCTTGCCACAAGATAGCAACGCACCATTAACATCTTTGGTGTCTATAGGCGATGGTTGACTCTTCATCGGGAGACCCATCTTCTTGTTTGCTATCTTATGATATATATAAAAGAAATTTACTTACCTATATAGGAAAAAAATATGTACTTGATCTTAACAAACAGGTAGAAATTTGAATAGTAATGGTACGAAACCCTTCGTGTGCGAGCCCGACTCGCACTTGGCCGGTTTTTTCAAGTTGATTATTCTATAAGATAAAATATATTTTTTTGTTTTGTTTAAGTACGAGAATTTAAAAGAAGACTTAACAAAAGTCCCTAAAATTTGCATCGAATTTAAAAGGTTTTATTTATGAAATATCTTAAAGTCCCCATCTTCCCCTACATGTACAGCCAAGAATTCAAAAATATTGTAGATGTTTAAAAACCGTTTTCAAATGCACGGCTCTGTTTGCGGATTATAAACT
The DNA here is from genome assembly GCA_036924255.1 of Apodemia mormo. Taxonomy (NCBI): domain Eukaryota; kingdom Metazoa; phylum Arthropoda; class Insecta; order Lepidoptera; family Riodinidae; genus Apodemia; species Apodemia mormo. The sequence continues at coordinate 8,047 of JAUPFN010000067.1, forward strand.
ATTGTAAAAAAAATATGACATACAAATTTCATTGAAGATGAAATGAAGCTTAAATGAAGTTGTTATTTTTGTAATGCGTGGCCCGATTGCTTGTTCTTGTATATCTAGAAATTGTTTTGACATTTTAATTTTTTTTTTTTTTTATATCATAAGATAGCAAACAAGCAGATGGGTCTCCTGATGGAAAGAGTCAACCATCGCCTATAGACACCAAAGATGTTAATGGTGCGTTGCTATCTTGTGGCGAGGTCTAATGCCACATGCATAAGTTTACCGGCTACCTTACCCTCCAAACCGGAACACGACAGCGACAAGCACTGACGCTATTGCGGCAGGAATAGGTAAGGCGGTGGTACCAGACCCGGGCGAGACAATGCAGAACTCTACCACCTAGTAGCCACGATGGTAGTGACTCGATAGCCAATCGGTCGCCTTTTACGACCTGCCTGGCAGAATGGCAGTTGGCCTATTCTTCAAAGGAGGCCGGGACCAACACGGCGAAATCGGTAAATTTTACACAATTCTCTAACTTTTGTCACAAGATCGAAAACAACAAAAGTAGGTAAGCATAACATAGGAGTTTGAAAAAATAACAAAATGACAATGACAATCTTAGATCTTATTACAGGCGCTAAGTAATGAAAAAGTAAAACTGATGTTAATGTGTAGATCCGCGTGCACTACAAACTAGTTTCAACTAATAGCCTCGACCTCGCATCTTGTTTTTTTTTTATTTATTCCCGAAAATAAAATAATAAAAAAACTTGAGAGGTGTCAAGGGACACCCGGATGGAACGAAGTTCCTTTTATTATTATTTACAAAAAACCTGTATACACTCAACAAAAATAATCGTCGCGACACCACACTGTTCAATGCGAAATAGAAATAAAAATATCTGTCTTGCTTTCTGTAAGAGAGAGAGAGAGAGAAACATCCGCACGCCGCACAGCTTACAATACCTTACTATAGCAAAAAGTGTCGTGACAACTTTTCGTAAGAATTTTTTCCGTCTAGCCCCCTTTCACAACGCGCGATAAAGAACTTCGTTCCAAAAACTTCGAGGGTAACGTTTTGTAGACCCCGAGGAAGCAGTGGCTGTGTTTTAAAAGGCCGTCGAAAGGACCCCTAAGGACGAGTAGGCAAAGTGGTTTTCTCAATGGTTCATCGGATGCAGCAATGTATTTATGTAAATGGACACTACTTTGAAAATCTATCCAAATAAATAAAATTGAAGTGTCTGTTTGTAATACTAAAATAACCGCTTTTAACTAAATGCGTATAGGTGTATATACGGTACCAAAATAACATATTTTACAATTTTTGTCTGTCTGTCTGTCTGTCTGTTTGTTCCGGGTAAACTCTGGAACGGCTGGACCGATTTTGACGGGACTTTCACTGGCAGATAGCTGATGTAATGAGGAGTAACATAGGCTAATTTTATTTTAGATTTTTTCACACGCGGACGAAGTCCCGGGCACAGCTATTATATAATTTATTTATTTATTTATTTATTTCCACACAAAAACAAATACAATAAAACATGCATTCAAGGGTGTAAACATAAGTTCTTACGAATTTTACCGTACACCCTACATCGTCGACTATAATTAAGACATAATGTTATTGATAAGGATAACGCACAGCTAATACAAAAACAATATTTTTAAAAATAACAAATTATCGAGTGTTATTTTTACAACTAAACGCAATATATATCATGAGTATAAAAGAGTACCTAGTAAAAGAAATCTTACAATAGAAATAAAACGAATAACTTGCTAATTTGCTCAGTTTTTGAATTTCTAAGAACTTTCAGCTTAACCCTCGTGTATCTGTGTGCTTATATTTATGTTGTAGTGAAATATAAATACAATAGATACAGTTTACGTTCACAAAAGTACTTGACCTTGATATGCGAATTTTTGTTATATGATAAAATGTTTGTTGAATTTATATTTTTAGTAAACGATTATAATAAGTTTTCTTGCACCCCATCCTCAATACTGTTCTCATTTATTAAGGTTGACTGGTAGAGAATGCCATGTAGCATTAAGTCCACCTCTGTACATGTTTGAGCATACATTTTAAATAAATTAATTAATAAATATGTTGAGAGTGGAACACTACTTCAACGGTCCGCGTATGAAGCGTAGAATTAATTTGTGCCAGGAATAAAAATTGTGGTCATCCAGAAAAAGTTATTTAAAGTCAGCTGATAGAAGCTGATGTTACCTAAATCTATAAATTTTATCAGAATTGTATCGTTCACGCGCTTTGCTCGCTATCCGGTTACAGACACCCTGGCTATGCTTTCTTTATCTGCTGATAGCGACAACAGGTTCTGCTTATCACGATAACCAGTAATAACCAGTTCTGTTGTTAATGTCATGTAATTTAGTCGTGATGTGCGAAAGATTATGAATATTTATAATCGTTATATTTAATGACCATCCTTATTATTATTTATTTTTCTATTGTTCCCGGTCATGTCAGATCCGTGGATCATAACAAATGTCAAGAACGCTAGTGGAATTAAAAGGTAAATATACTAATCCACGGGACATCACTGATATTTTAAATGAGTACATATTTAATAGTGGCTGCCTTTTGGCGAGGCTGACAAATTTTCTATTTACGACTTTTTTTCGAAAGCTCTGCGTTTTTTCAAATGGGTATGACAAAATTTGTCGAATTTATAAGTGGTGTTAATGCATCTACAAGATAATTTAATAACTAATTCGAATAATATTTTGTCCGACAAAAATACTGCATCTATGAGCTTGTCTTCCATCGCGAAAAGTGCCGCATCATAGCATTTGTGTTTAGGACAAGAGTCAATACGTACTTAGTTCAATTTTATTGGATTTTTTAATAGTTATTAATGTTATCAAGTGGTCATAGTGTCTGCAAAATTTCATGCTGCGTTGTTTTAGATCGATAGGTACTAGATACATAACGGTATCACGCGATTTCTGTTTCGCAGCACGTTCGAATAAAATCGTTGATAGAAAGTTTGTTAGACTCGCAATAAGAAAGCCACTCACAAAGTTTCAAGTATTTTTTTATCATTTAAAAATTAGCGCGAAGCACGCAAATGAGGTTAATGCCAAATCCATGCATTTATCTTTCTATTCTGCTAGCGTTTATGCCTCTTGTCTAGGCCTTCTGATCATTTCATTCTTATTATTTTTGATTTTACAACGTTATTTTACGAGAATTTTTACATCAAACTCTCGTAAAGAGGTTTCAAGAAAAGTCTAAAAATTAAATAACTTTTTTTACCTTTTGTGGATATAAATGCATATATATTATGATTGCCGCAAAAATACACGGAATTTTAGTTTAAAGACAACGATTTCGTTATAAACACTGTCTCAAAATATTTGTTTAAAGATATAAAAAAGCCATCGATATAATCCTAGAATTATATCGATGCGTTTTTTTTTATATCATAAGATAGCAAACTAGCGGATGGGTCTCCTGATGGAAAGAGTCAACCATCGTCTACAGACACCAAAGGGGTTAATGGTGCGTTGCTATCATGTGGCGAGGTCTAATGCCACATGCATAAGTTTACCGGCTAACCCACTCTCCAAACCGGAACACGACAGTGACAAGCACTGACGCTATTGCGGCAGGAATAGGTAAGGCGGTGGTACCAGACCCGGGCGAGACAATGCAGAAAGAACTCTACCATCTAGTAGCTACGATGTTAGTGACTTGCATAGCCAATCGGTCGCCTTTTACGACATGCCTGGCAGAACGGTAGTTGGTCTATTCTTCAAAGGAGCCCGGAACCAACACAGGGAAGATTTCTATATCCCGCCAGAGAATAATACATTCGCTTAACCTATTTCTGCCGCAAAAGCATTGCTTATTACTGTCGTGTTCCGGTTTGGAGGATAAGGTAAACTTGTACTTGTAGCATTACCATCTCGTCACACGGATAACAACGCATCTTTGATGTATATTGCCGTTGGTTGTCCCTTTCAATCCGGAGAATCTGTTTGCTGTTTTATGATATAAAAGAGCAAATTCCACTATTATTCAATCCAGAATAAGTCTGTTTCACATTGGACTCTGAGGAGTCGCCTGTGAAGAATAACTACTGTTTTAGATGAAGAAAACAGTCTAATAAACTACTGTATAATATTTATTAATAACGTTAACGTAATTATGAATATTCGTTAATATATGTTCGTAGGGTCGATTGAACGAGCTTTTGTGTGCAGTTCGGCTTCAACGAAGCGCAAGCGCAGGCGCACCACATGAACGCTATCATTTGGATCCAGGTGAGTCACATCATACATAAATTAGTACTGTATGTGTGTGTGCGCGCGAGTATGTTACTGTGTGTGAGTGTGTGTTTGTGTGTGTGTGTGTGTGTTTCAAAATGATGCTTTTTAGAGGGCGTAAAATAGATTTTAACGACCACCGTAATGTGTATAGTATCAGACGTTTTCCGTAGTATTTATGATAGGGGTAACTGTGTCAGGTGCACAAGAGGACATGAAGCAGTTCCTGTCGCTGCAGCAGCGCGGCATGGCACACCTGCTGGACACGGCGCGGAACGACCTCGCCGCGCTCAACACCATCGCCGAGGGCATGGCGCGCCTCGTGCGGGCCTAGACACGACGCACACCGACACCGACACACCGCACGCCGGCACACCACACACCGACACACCGCATACCGACACGATGCACACCGCACACCCACTCACCGACACACCGCACACCAACACACTGCACACCGACACACCGCACACCGACACACTGCACACCAACACAGCGCACACCAACACACCGCACAACGACACACTGCACACCGACACACCGCACGCCGACACACTGCACACCAACACAGCGCACACCGACACACTGCACACCGACACACCGCACGCCGACACACTGCACACCAACACACCGCATACCGACACACTGCACACCGACACACCGCACACGGACACACTGCCACACTGCTCAACATTGAACAGTGGCGTATCAAAAGGGCTTGTTTCCTAGATAATATATTTTTCGAATAATAATCATTTAAAAAATTTACATCATATCAATTCTAACAACATAACATACATACATGTCAAACTGATAACTTCCGTTTTCTCGTCCGGTTAAAAATAAAAATTCTTTTCAAAGTTCTAAAGAATACCAACTATGATTTAATCTGTATCTCTACTATCCTTTGCATCTTAGTTACATGTAATTCATTTGTATTGAAACATGGTATTGAGGTCGAATTGTATTAAAATAAGGTTTTCCAAAGCAAGAATTAAGCTCTGGAAATAATACTCGATCATGTATTTTTTGTACAGATTACTTTGTATTTACAAATATTTTGATGTATCTTAATGTATGAAATAGACGATTGTTAACAAATGAAGCAGATTTATTATTCAAAATTAAACTTAGCATTTTTAGATATTCATAATAGCTAACCGGCATACAGCTCTCCTAGTGGGAAGATATATCTATCACCTTTGAATATTAGTAATGTTGTAGGTACATTGTTATCAGTGTGGCAGATATATAATGCTACTTGCATAAATTTACCAGCTACCTTACCTTCTTACCTAAACATGATAGTGATTAGCACCATCACTACTGAGGAATAGGTAGAGCAACGTCTCCCAGAGAGTTTAATGTACACGTACTATAGTAGAAGTCGAGTTCCATTTCATTAACACTCGCTGCAGCGCTGAAATATTATAAATCATCCAACCAAAGGCAAAATTAAGCAGCGCTGCAGCGTGTAATAGAGTATAATATATATTCGCGACTAAAAGATCGTTACTGCCGTGAAATTCATAACGCTTACTCATTTCATTGAACGAGCTCTGACGTAGGTGCAGTCGATAGACTGCACTTTAGTGGAACACATGTGGCGTGGCGCATGCCTTGTCTAGTGCGTTAGAACATAGAAGTGTGATATCACCAGTATAAAAATATCACCATACTTAACCCGGGTAAACAGTGCAGTACTCTACCTACTAATAATATCCTCTTTTTTACTTTGTGAATAAACGAGCTACACGAGAATCGAACCTAAGTGCATTTCGTAAGATAAACCATTCACGGTCAGATAAACAGCACGTCGTAAATTAAAAAAAGTGTGTTGTGACCCCAGGGGCACTTCATCTCTATCAGTTATTGTGCAGCAAATTCCTTCACATTAGTATATGACTCGAAATAACCACAACTATGCCGCTACCTGACTTGTTACATAAATATCATTAGTACGGTAATTTAGTTGTCCTTAGGTCCCACACCTATAAAAAGGAGCCTTCGACTAAGACGTTACTTAAAATTTATAAGTGTCGCTGCAAGGACACGTGACGGATGCTACTTTAGGCTACGTCCACACAAACAAGCGGCTTGCTTAGCTCCTTGAGTCTAGCAAACCACCTAGCGAATAGGTTAGTAAAACGAACGTTCTAGAATGTTCGCGAACGGCCGCATGCGCGCTCGGCACCTAGTTAATTGCTTAGTGATCTTTCGAAGTAAACAAACATGTTGGTTTTTTGTCACGGGGCGCGAAGCACTAGTGACTAAACGCTAAGTAAGCCGCCTGTCTGTGCGGACCCTGTAGCCTGCTTTAAATAAAATAATTAAAATATTTTTACGGTACTATAAACGGTCGTGCTAATTTGCCTGAAAGCAACGTGCATACTCTTTACGGTGCTTTAACGATAGACATAGCGTGCCGTTAGAGGTACTCTGTTTTTGGCCTTTTTAAAATGTTTAGTGTTTATTTACAAATAAGTTTTTCATCTATAACTCGATGTCACGCTCGGTTTTGATACCATCGTCTTATCTTTTCCTGTAGCAATATAGTAAGTGCTTGTCAATGTCGTGTTCTAGTTGAGAAGATATGGCGACTGAATGGGAACCAAGGAACTTATATACGATATCTGGATTTGCTACGAAGCAATATTTGAAAAATAAAAACGCACTTTATTTCGTTACGAATAAAGTTGACATTTGTTTCTTACTCAACAGAGGGGAAAAACGTTCTGAGCAAGACAACGACAAGAGTGGATGTTGTCCCTTTCTTGCAATTGCCAGTGTAAATAAAACTATATGATGGTAGATTTTTATATTTTCGGTAATCGTTAAATCCATTTTATTCATATACGTCGATAAATACATTAGCATAAAATGTATTGTAATTAACATAGTGAGTTCTAAAATGTGCTTATTTTAATTATTACGTAATTAATTATGCAGTATCACGATTATGACGATTGGCGCTTTATTCAGTAGAAAGAGACACACTCCACCCATGTCATGGTACTCTTCGGAACGATTTTGAAGCGCGTGTGAACATTCTGGGAAGAATATAACTTCCTTGATGGGAACACCTTTTACATTTTTGGTCTCCATAGGCGATAGTTCTCTCTTTTCTCTCTATCTAATGATGATGGTCTTTCTCTCTTATAATCAGGAGACCTAGGTGCTTCTAAGCAAGCAGATGCTTGTTTGCTTTCATGTGATAAAAAATCAAAACTTCATTAAAACAATAACGGGATAGCCAAGTGAAGAAGAATCGCTTATCAAGGTGCTTGGATTCTAATCATCCAGCAGTCAGCTCCAGACTCCTAGTTACTTTAGGTAGGTACTTAAGTTTTTCTAGATTTGCTAAATAATTTAACCGAGTCGGGAATTGAACTCGTGCCCTCACGGCAAGCAAAGTCCTGGAACCCGATTCAAGTAACAAAACGTCAATGGAGTCGAATCGTTTAGGGCTCTTACATTATAATGCGTCGTAGCACGACGCGACGTTCGCGTTGTATCGTGTTTAGGTGTTAAGAGCCCTCTCTCTCGTTTAAAGTGTTGTTAAGTGAACCGATGGGCTAGTCTAGACCATCGATAATTTGCTCATCACTAGCAAGCTCTCTGGTAGCAAATTGCAGATGTTCGATTAGGAGCATAGAGCAAAACACCCAGAGGTGTACTTTACGAGTGTAAAGTTCGATATATTCTTAGAAAAAGGACAAATGCGGCGAGTAACAAAATCTCTCTTTCAGGTCACGAAAGGAAAATAAAAAAATAGGTCGATGACATTACCAATAAACATAATGTTAATGTTAATAAAAATAATTTTTTTTATATAAAATCATTATTTTATATAAAAAAAATATTAGGGTGTTTTAAAATGCTCGTAATTACACTTAAATTTCCCAAAAATTATGCAAATAATTTAAACTGGACAACACCACATCGTGTCAGCGACCACGATGTCTTTGATGTCTTAATTGCCTCTTTGTCTGCGGTCGTATTTTACTATCTATATAGGTACTTCAAATATCAATGTAGATTAAATATTTGGATCGGGCAAAATATATCTATCTATCTAAATCCACAAAATAACATGTATTAAGTTACAAAACAATGTCTTTGACGTTTAGAAAGGGTTTTCATTACCTACTCATGTGTTCACCTTTTTTTAAGACAATTATTTGAAGTGTATCTGATAAAGTTTCAATCTAACCCGGAACACCTATGACTATATCGCTTCACATATTGTATCCTGTTCATAAAAATACTGAACATTGTATAATCATTTTGCTGTTAGATATCATTTATCAATATTGTACTTGTGATAACTTCTGATAAATATTCGCTGAGTGTGATGAACATGGATGATGTGAATGTTTGACTTGACTTAGTGTCAGAGTGTTTACAGGTAATATTTAGAATAACAGTATTGCTCATAAGGGGCTAGCCATAAATTACGTCACACGTTAAGGGGGAGGGAGGGGATCGACGAAGTGTGACATTGTGTGACACCCCTTGTCACACAGGTAATATTTAGAATAACAGTATTGCTCATAAGGGGCCAGCCATAAATTACGTCACACGTTAAGGGGGGAGGGGGAGGGGATCGACGAAGTGTGACATTGTGTGACAAGGGGTATGGAGGGGTCCCAATTTTTGTGACATCACTTTTTTTCAAAATATATTTTATATCTAAGTACTTATTACAACACTGAATTTAAAAAGCTACTTGTATAAATAAAAAAATAATCGTATGAGATCATTATTTCAATGTAAAATAGTAAAGTATGTGACATCACACTAGGTAGGGTCTCACAAATGTGACCAGTCCCCTAATTCACTGAGTCGATGCGCTTAGGGCTCTAATACACATAAATGGGATAGTACGTCAAGACGTGCTACGACGCGGCATAATATGGGAGGAAATGTGTAAGAGTCTTAAACGCTTCGACTCGATTGCAGTTTTATTACGTGAATTAGGCCCTAGCTGTGACAAGGACGAGGGAGGAGTCAAAATCAAAAAAAAAAACATGAAATTCGTGTCAAGTAATTTATGGATGGCCCTTGATTGACCGTTCAATATATCTAACATCTAAAATAGCATTCGGATCACTTTTTAAGAATAGACTATCTGCCATTCTATCATGACTACCATGTGGCTGAGTTTCGCAACATCTCGCTCGGGTTTGGTGCTACCGCCTCACTAGACCATTCAACATATCTAACATCTAAAATAGCTTTCGGGTCCCCTTTTTAAAAAAATACCGTCTGCTGTTCTGCCAGGCAATTCGTAAAAGGCGAACGATTAGCTATACGTGTCACTAGTCACTACTATCGTGACTTATGTTTTACCCCGTGTCGGTCCGGGCTCCTTTGAAGAATAAACCGACTGCCGTTCTGCCAGGCAGATCGTAAAAGACGACCGATTGGTTATACGTGTTACTATCGTCGTGACTTGGTATTTACCATTTTTACCACCGCCTTACCTATTTCTGCGGCAATAGCGTTAATGCTTGCCGTTGACATGTTTCGGTTTCGAGGGTAAGGTATCCCATAGACTGCCATCCCGCCACACGGATAGCAACGCACTATTAACATCTTTGGTGTCCATAGGCGATAGTGTCTCTTTCCATCAGTAGAGCCATCTGCTTGTTTGCTGTCTTGAGATATAAAAAAAGACTACCTACTAGGTGGTTGAGTTTCGTATGATCTCGCCCGGGTGTGGTATCAAGGCCTTACCTATTCTAATCACAATAAAGTCAATGCCTTTGCCCGCCTCGTTGGTCGCGTGGTTAGCGACCCTGACCACGCAATCAACGGGGCTCGGGTTCATCCCCGACGGGGATAAGCATTTGTGTGATGAGCATAAATGTTTGCATTTCCGGGTTTGGGTGTTTATTATGTATGAAAAAATATTTATATATGTATTACAATGTGTTAGTATCGTTGACTAACAAGCAAATAATTTGCTTACTTTGAGGTTAGATCAATAAGTGTAATTTGTCCTGTGCATGTTTATTTATTTAATGCTTATCACTATCGTGTTCCGATTTAAAGGTTCCGGAAGCCGGATATTTAAATACATGTGGCATTACCATCCCGTATCCCTGTAGGATACAAACGCACCCAGTGGCGTTACAACAGGGTGGCAAGGCTGGAAAAATGCCACGGGCCCCCGACTCAAGAGGGCCCCGGCCCAAGAGGTCGCGAGCTCAAAAATATTTTTTTACGTTCATGGTACGTGTACCATGAGTACGCTGAAAATCACGAAGTTAATTATAATTAAACTGAGTACAACGTGACGATTTGTACTGATAGGGCCTCATCAAAAGAATTTGCCACGGGCCCCAGATGGTATAGTTACGCCCAATACCGTGTTTACCATAAGGGCACTCCGGGCCAGTGCACAGGGCCCCAGTTTAAAATCAAAATATTATGGTCAGGCATTTTCGTAGTTTAAGAAAATAAAAAATGAATTGCGAACAACTATGTTACAAGAACGGCTAAGTAATTTGTCAATTATGAGCATAGAAAATGATATTCTTCAGAAAATTGAGTTTGAGAATTTAATGGAAGATTTTGCTCAATGGAAATCTCGAAAGAAACTACTATCGTAATTACAATAAAAAACAGCAGCATATATACTAATATTAGAGTTGCACATCCCCTTTTTCTGTGCCTATATTTTAGTATTTCAAATAAAATTGCTGAAATGGTAGTGTGCCCGGTTGGCGATAGACTGGCCACCTATCACATTGTAGGACTAAAGTATCTTTGGCTAATCGTGGGTGTACTTGTACCTCTGCCTACCTCTTTACAGGGGATACGGGCGTGAAAATACTTCAGGGTAGTGCTTAAATAAAATTAAAGTATGAATAATATAAATAGAATTTATTCAACTTTTAGTACTTAAATCTAAAGGTAAATCAGTACGTTTGACTAGTTCTTCAATAGGTTTGCATTCTAATCTTTTAGTGCATATAAGATTTAAAGGCACTTCTTCTGTGTATTTGACTTCAGCATCTGACATGGGTATATCCGCATACCTCTGGTCATAATTAATTAAATCTTCACTAGTAGAAGTACTACGGAATACTGAATAATTTAAATTATTTGTATAGTAATTTCTATATGTGTGGTCATGCATTTGTGAATATTGGATGTATGACATTTCATGTATAGGCACTCTAACTGGATAAAGAGTTTCGTAAGGGGGTACGTAAGGTACGTGATCAATTTTGGGTACATACTCAAAGGTTGGTGATGTTAATCTTGGTATAATTTGGTTATATATTATTTTGGATGATACTATTGGGGGACTGTTGGCAAGTCGAAGCGGAGATGTGTTTTGCATATCACAGGAGTAGGTTTCTCTGACTGGCGATTGACTTTCAGGGCTCTGTGGTTCATTTGGTTGTTCTTGTTGTTTATCTTTTTCGCTAGTGAAGTGCTTATAAGTTTTTACGTGTTTTCTTAGGCTGGACGGGTCCGTGTAGCGTTTATTACAACCTGGTATTTTACAACAGTAGGGCTTGTCGACTGTATGCGTGCGCGTATGTTTGAAACGATCGCTAGAGTTTGAATATGCTTTGCCACAACCCTAAAACAAAAGAAAATTTTACGTTATTTTTTTGTATTGATCTTATCGTAATCATAAAAATCAAATTTCATTATTTATTGCACATAATATAATAGTAATTTAAGATATTAAACTGACTTCAAATATCAACTATGTCTATTCATATCTCAAAAACCAGTTAACTGATTTTGATGAAACTTGGACTGTTGCCTAAATCGGGATATACCTGATTAAAGTCAAAACAAATTATCTCGATATCCTTTTTAGTTCCCGAGAAATTCGTGGACAAATATACAAACATACATACACTTACTAAATTTAGTATACGTTCTTGGATGCCTTAATAGATCATCAAATATTATTCAATTCTAACAGTCTATATTAATAATATTATAAATGCGAAAGTTTGGATCTTTGTTACTCAAACACGCAAAACTAACTAACAACTACTAAACGGATTTGAATGAAATTTAGTACACAGGTAGATGATGATCTGGAATAGCATATAGGTTATTTATCCCAGAAAAATTATGTAATCCCGCGGGATTCGTCAAAAACTTTTATAATGCAGCTGGCTGCACGCTGCAGCTAGTAGGTATGACATATACATCAAACTGATAAATTCCGTTTTTTCGTCGGTTGAAAATATAATGATGTTTACCTCATATGGACAAACATACGGCTTCTCGCCCGAATGTGATCTTAAATGAATCTTGAGATTTTCTGCCCGCGAAAAGCTTTTCTGACATTGATTGCAGGTGTGTGGTCTTTCATTTGTATGTGTGCGCACATGCACCAACATTTTATACCTGTGTGCAAAGAAAACCTCATTAAATAAATAAGTAGGTAATGAATAAATATCGCTGAACAAATTACACTAATTAATCTAGCCCTAAACCAAATTGTTTGCATGTGATATGGTTGTTAGTGAACAAAACTTATACGTACCTATACAGACTTAGGAACTTTTAAACGTCCGGTCAAATTTTAAAATTAGAAACTTAATAATGAATTGAAAGTGCGTTTTAATTATTATTGTATTAGATAATATAAAATATTCGTTTAAAAATATCGCACTAAATTCATGAATTGGATGCACCGAGTCTTGTGAATAAACTCAATAAAGCTAACAATGTGTCATTTTACCTTTACCTATAATTACGATATCTAGTAACAATTATGTAATCTGTCTGAGTAAATTTTTCCCGATTACTTTTAATTTGGTTAAACGCACTAAAATATTTTAGTTCGAATTTTGCGTAATTTAATTATATCCATGCGTTTTGTTTTTGTGCCGGATAAAAAAGAAATTTTGAATTTTTTTAAATTGTTTTTTTATTAAGTACATAAATCTAACATATTATCGATTCTGAACAGCCTTTGAAAATTTGGCTGGACCTTTAAATGTAACCCTGTATAAATATTTGGATGTATTTAATAAACACCTAAAACCAGAATCAGATCAAATACAGATATCGGTCATCACACTAACGCATGTCCCTGTCGAGAATTGAACCCGTTCTCCATTGAATGCGTGTTCAGATTTGGCAATCACACGTCCAACGGCACCGTCAAATATTATAAGTGTATTGACGAGTATCATTGACATTTAAATATTATATAACTAGCGACACGGTTTCACCCGCGTAGCTTATGTTTCCGTGGGAATATCGAAAAGGTTTATATACTTAAACCTTCCTCAAGAATCAATCTATCTATAAAAAAAACCGCATCAAAATCCGTTGCGTAGTTTTAAAGATTTAAGCATACATAGGGACAGACAGAGAAAGCGACTTTGTTTTATACTATGTAGTGATAACAGCTTGAGTAAATGGCCTTACTTTACATCAAAAGTAAAAAAGGCTATGAACGTTTCTAAAAAAATATAAATAAATCTAATTAAAGTTAGCCTTTGATGTAACAATATTAATGTTGTAAGGCCGTGTTAGTTGCTTGACTCATTAGTTATCAGCTGATTCATATAATGGCACAAATTCAATTGTTAAAAAAATATAATGCTATGTTACATGTATTCTAATGGACTATAGTAGTGTCCTATAAAATTTAAACATGATGAGTTTTTAATAATAAAGATCAAGGAAATATAATTCTATTGGGATCTATTAAAATACTTCATTTTTTAAAATTAATATTGTGTTACATTTGACCTACCTAGCGTTAAATCCTCTTTGGGGCCTTGCGCAATTCTTCCAGCAGCAATAGAATAATCCATCGCTATGCGCTTGCGCATGCACACGTGCCACATGTGCGGACAGACGGCTGATGTTAGGGAATCTCAAGCCACATCCTCTCCAGCCACAAGCATTTTCACAATTTTCTCCGGAATCTCCCCGCTCTGGAGACGATGATCCTCCCATTGAATCTTCATCTTCATCCTATAAAAAGAATAAAGAAATAAGCAAAACACTAAAATAAAACACAGAAAAATATTCGTTTTGGTATGTCATGCACACCTGTGGTGGATGCGGTGGTAATACAACAGGCCGGGCGAGATATGGCGCGAACCTTTCGGCGGGCATCCATCTTTGAACTCGGCAACCTTCACTCGGTATACTGGTCCTCCATTGCGGAAACACCAACATTTTTTACTACTATAAAACTATACTATTTCCAAAACAACTGGTCAGTGCGCGGTCGGTTATAATAATGATGCTATGAGCTCGCGTTGCCTACTTATAAAACGTCTCGGAATGACACCGCACTGATAAGCGATAAGTCCCCTGCGAAGTAGATGTCACAACATTGTTAACAGTACAAAAATCGTGCTTTAGGTGTGCTGTTTTAGTATATAAGAGGAAATTTTTATATGTTTGTTAAAGGTTTTTTTGGAGATAAACTACTTTTTAATAAAATTGAGTTTTCTTGGCCAGTTTAATTATAGAACGCGATGAACAGTACGTAGGTTTGTGAGGGCGTTATCAGAAGCCGCTTGGCGCGGCTGGCGACCAGTTATTACCGGTCCGATAGTTCCCAGTTCAATAGGTGATGCTGATAGTTATAAATGTTTATGTCAAGAGTGACCTCCTACATTATTTTTTGTTTTTCGAATTTATTTTAAATCTAAGGCCTGACTTAAGTGATTTTGTAAAAAAAATTTCCCTTAAAACATGTTCTTAAATAAAATAGATTAAATACCGCCTCGCCCGTATTCCCTAAGTAGTGGGTACACGTATGTACATAACTACTGCACGCACGAATATCTACAAACCATCGACGGTCGAGTAAAACCACCGTGTTGTGCGTCGTCGGTTAAAGCTCGCCGGTGTATCATTTCAATACCGTGGTTTTACATACCGATGAGCCAGGCTCACGGCTCGTCATGTTTGCCATACTTTTTCCACGCTTCTTCACGTACTTTTACTTGCTTGTTGATCAGCACCAAGGAATCTCAAGTAAAATCGTCGCCCTTTAAAAACCGCGATATAGGCTCGTCCGATGATTAGGGCCTTAACGGTATTAAAACCCAGAACGTGATAAGTGGCTAACCTATCGGTCAGTCTCGGACAAGGTATAGTACAAGAAAAACTGAAAAAAGTAATTTAAAACGACCAGAGCAGAGCTGACCGAGAATTCAAATTCAGGTATGCGTCTTTACCGAAGCCAGTATCGCTAGACTATTGAGGCGACCACCTATTTATTTATTTTTCTTTAAATAGGTACTTATATAGTACACTTACATACATCAGTTGGCTAGTGAATTAGAAGTTATCTAAAAATGTGGGTACACAAGGCACGGTACTTGTATCTGAGTCGACAACGGAACTGCGATTGTACCTATTTTTGGATGTTAACATAGGTATCTTTGTTTGGAAATATGATATACTAATAAATAATAATAGACCATGGTCCCATGAACAACTTTTTTTTAATAAATTATTATTATAAAAATTCAGCTTATTAAAGCTGAATTTTTGTGAACAGCTTCGTTTTGACGAGACGCCCATATCTATGTTCGAAAAATCTCGAATCGGGTATCTAATAAAGGGGTCTTCGAACATTTTAATTCGGTA
Organism: Apodemia mormo; assembly: GCA_036924255.1. Taxonomy (NCBI): domain Eukaryota; kingdom Metazoa; phylum Arthropoda; class Insecta; order Lepidoptera; family Riodinidae; genus Apodemia; species Apodemia mormo. The sequence goes on from JAUPFN010000067.1 coordinate 23,953, forward strand.
AAGGGAAAATATTAATAAATAACAATTGTTTTTTTATTTTAATCGCTTGATTATTTTATGAAAAACACGAAAAATCTTTTGTCCTACACATTCAATATTTTTTCTGTCCACTCTCCGCTCCACTCTAAGAATTCGGAATTATGAGATTTTTAAATTGATATTAATTAATTTACAAACAAATAATTTTCTCGCAAACAGCTTGTTAATTATTATTATAATTCAAGGGTTACTTTGTCCTACACATATTTTTTTTACTAGAAGTGTATAAGCTGTAGAAAGAAGGGCGCAAAAGAAAATTTAATAACAGATCTAGATTGATGCGGTGTGCATCAATCTAGATCTGTTATTAAATTTTCTTTATTATATTTTTAACTAGCTGTTGCCAGCGACTTCGTCCGCACGGACTTCGTTTACTCTGCACTGCTTCTCCCCCGTAAGTGATAGCATGATAATATGTAGCCTATATGTTCCCAAGTATTCTTTTAAAAAAATATTTAATGTACAGTTTTGACTTCCCTACAATTTTATAATATGTATAGATTTGAATGGTTTTCTGAATTTATTGCGTAGTATACGCAAGTTTGCATTTATTCACATCGTGTTTTTTTAGTGTTCTATATAACATGTGTATGCATAGATGTACATAAATCATGTATGTGCATATTATTATATTGTAATAATTACTAATATAACATTACAGATTATTTAATAACGCACACATGTATATGCATACTAAACGTAAATTAAGGTAAATATAATTATAATTATGATTATTTTTTGTTTATTTTTGTTTTCTTTTTGTTTTTTTTGTTTTCTTTTTTTATGTTTTTTCTTTTTTAATATTGTCGATGGCATGAATTGATGGGATTCTAATAATTAATTATTCAGAGCATACATAGTAACATTTATACGGAGAAAAAAGGAAGTAGAAAAGAAATTGATATTTTTAAATAATGATTGAAAGATGAGGTGAAATAATATAAAGATACTTTATTCTATATATTTACAATCTTATAATTTATAGTTTAATCACATAAATTTGAAACTTTTCTTACCGCCCGCCCACAGCTCGCGCGGCGCGACCGGCGACGCGAATTGCGGCGCGGCGCGACCAGCGACGCGAATTGCGGCGCGGCGAGCGAAAACAAATGTAAGAAACTGTATGAAGTATGCCACAGCTACCGGCGACGCGAATTGCGGCGCGGAAAAACGCGCGACCGTGACGCGCGGTGTGATGAGCGAATAAAACAAAAGAGTACTTTTGTTTTATTAGTGAATAAAACAAAAGTACTCTTTTGTTTTATTTAATTTTGTGTTATTCTAATTCTAACCCTGGGTTACTAGTGAGTAACCCAGGGTTAGAATTAGAATAACACAAAATTATAACCAATGGGAATTATTTAGATACGATATTTTATTAAATTTTTACTACTATTTTTAGCCTCCGACGAAAAAACGAGGGTTGTTATAAGTTTCAGAGGTGTGTCTATGTATCTGTCAGTGCATCGTAGCACCCTGGCGGATAGTCATCACATTTTTTTACCAACGTTTCTCGCCTGTCTTACTTTTGTTGGCCTGTTCTCATTTTCAAACACCCATTCACAAGATTGCTGTTTTTTTTTTGGGTTCAAAACAATAAATCCACGTTTCATCTCCTGTGACAATGTCATAAACAGCATTAGAATGTCCGTGGTCGTACTTCAGTAGCATCTGTGAGCACCATTCCACGCGATCCCGCTTCTGCTCCGCTGTCAGTTCATGAGGGATCCAACGACAACAAAGTTTCCGAACTTTCAATTCTTCGTGTAAATTTTTCTGAATTTAGCTCATACCAATCCTCAATAGCCCTCGAATTTTTTCATAGGTAATCCGGGGGTTTTCTTCAATTAACCGCTTAACAGTAGCCACATTATTTTCGTTGACGAAAACGCAGTTCGCAGTTGAAGGCCGCCCTTCATGAAATTCGTCATGTAAAGAAACTCGACCTCTCAAATTCAGCAAACCATCGCCTCACGATGCTCAAACAAGGTGCTTCTCTCCCAAAAGCATTTTGAAGACGAGCGGCATAGTCTTGCGGAGAAAGAGAACTTTAAAAATCATTGGTTTAAAATCTTTTCGACTTAATTCCATTTTCGTTGCGGTTTGAAGAACGTTGTTTGCGGTAAGAAGGTTGCAACGTTTTACAAATATAGCATTCGTAATTCAAATAGTTCCGATTAGCTAGAAGTGCAAAAATTTAAGTGTGCCCCGTGTAATTCCTGTTTTCTTGCTAAGCGGTTCGTGTAAACGACGTCCCGTAGTGCGATTTACGCACATTGGTTTTTATGCAGCCGGGTGTTGGTCTTAAACTTTAAACGAGAATCTGTATCATCAAGATAATTAATTTTGCGCATTTCGAATAATTTTATATTTTTGAGGCAACTGATGTCCAGGTATTGGTCCGGGCTCCGTATTAAGAATAGACTCTACCTTCGTTTTAGATAGGTAGTTCATAAAAGGATTGGCCAAACGATTCACTTTCGTCGCTTGGTGAGTCGTGAGTCGTGACTACTAGATGGAACAACTCCTCTTGAGAAAGAGAGGGAGAGAGAGATTCCTGCTATCTCTCACCCGGGTTTAGTACTACCGCCTTACGTATTCGTAAGTGTAACGCAATACCGTCAATTGCTTGTCACTGTCGTGTTCCGGTCTAAAAAGTTTGATAGCCGGTACAAATAAGTATGCACGTCGCATTATAACCAGCCATATTTGATTTTCTTTTAATCAGAAGGTCCATTTTCTTACTTAACATTCTATGATATATATTATTATACTTAAATGAAGTGGACAGGATATAATTTTAAAATATATCTTTACTAATATTATTTAAAGTATGTTTGTTTGATAAACTTCTTAACTACTCAACTGTTTATTATAAAATTTTTGAATAGGTACACCTACTGAATAGGACATAGGATACATTTCAACCAGAAAATAGTCCTATTGTTCCCGAAGGATATTAAAATAATTTCGAACACTTAAGAGAGCATGCCTTAGCATTCATATTAACCTATATATATATATATATATATATATATATATATATATATATATATATATATATATATATATATACATATATATATGTATCATCAATACTACCAAAACTATCACCATCGTCGTCAATATTTAAAGCAACCAGTGATCGATTACTTCTATAAGAATTGAGTTTGAGTAGGTATCTCGAAGTTGTTTTTGATGAAATGAAATCTATATATATAAAAATCAATTGCTGTTCGTTAGTCTCGCTAAAACATGAGAACAGCTGGAGCGATTTGACTAATTTTGGTTTTGAAATATTCATGGAGGTTCAGGTTAGGTTTAAAAGGTGAAAAAATATTTAAAAAAAATTATTTCACATCATAATTTCATCTTTTGTTCAATACAAATGTTTATAATTTAAAATATTATTTTACCATTCACAAATTTTTCTATTTATCACATTTAAAATTTAAGGTGAATATTTCTATTTATTAACATTTAATCTTATCGGCTTATTCTCTAATATCAAATTTTAATTAATATCAAATTATCAAAAAATTCTCTAATATCATACGTTTTATCTAATAATAAATCAGACAATATTTTGTAAAATTTATTTGTGCGTAGGACTATCAGGAATACAATTGTACATTTTAATTGTCATACAATATGCATTTTTTTATAAATTAAAACATTGCTGCTTGGATAACAGAAAAATAAATTAGTTATAATTGAATGGACAAACATTAAGCTTTTATTGATATTCAGTGTCTTCCCCCAAGGTTAATGAAAAAGTTTTTTTATTGTAAATTACAGAGTTACAAGAGCTTAAAGCTGTGACCTAACGTGATCAAAGCTGCAGGTAGACTCGCGTTTTCCAAAAACGGAAAATTCCTATCGTGGGCACGTAGAAAATGGTTTAGGAAACGTCTAAATAGAAAATATACAAGTCGTGTCCAATAAAGATTACGCGATCATGCTTTCAGACGTGGTGTAGACGTTTATCTTATCACATAGGTACTTCGTAAAGTTTACACATTATCCCTTCGGCGTACTTAGGTACTCGTAGTTTGCTCATGTTTCGAGTAACGTAGCTATGACTATAGATCAATAAAAGATTCGGGACTAAGTTATAAATAGACAGTAGGTACTACATGTTTTAAACTGTATGTATCGTAAATATTATTATAAATACGAAAATTAATTGGTTTGTCTATCTTTCACGCCTTAACTTAATGCCGGCGCCAGACATAGCTTTAAACATTTGAAAACATCTTTGAAGACTTTGCAAACGTATTTGAATACATATTGTCGCAACCTCCCTGTAGGAATGTAACGGAAATGGGTTTACCAGAACTGGAGTCGGAATCGGAGATTTTAATTTTGATTTATTTTCGGAATCGGAACCGGAACCGAAGCCGGAGGCCGAGTAGAGACAGAATAAAGATGAGACTGTCAATTGTTAAAAGCAGATGAAATGAAATAATAGAAAAGCATCAGTAATCAGCCCCTTTATTCACTAAATTACGTACCTGTCATGATAATACACAATTTTTATACATTTTTTTTTAAGGGATAATTAAAGGGACTTTCTAAAAGTGTTAGATTTTAGCAGCTTTATCTCCGTCCAGTCTATTTCACAATGAATCATGTCGGGTACCAGCGCCACCAAAAAGTTGATAACTTGCCACTGAACTAGATGGATACGATAAATAATGACGGGAATTAAGTACTATGTTTTGAATTTTGTATACAGTCTTCATCAAAATAAAAGAATCATCACTGATATGAGTACATTTTTCTTTGTTGCACTCATTGAATAAGTTCTTCCATATAATTAATTTATCCACATGATTGCTATCGGTGTTGGTGTTAGAAACCTTAGTATCGCTACTTATACATAAATTTGATACAATGGATTAGATATTATAATAAGTAAATTTGCTAATGGTGCCACATACTTTCCCTGACTGTCAACGAGCACATGCAATGACGGTACGGCTACATTATCGCCCTAAGGTAAAGATAATTCGGGTTATCACGATGTTGTGGCCAAGTTGTCATCCACTTTGCTGAATTGTGAATTTTCAGGCTTCTCTCAGTTTTCCACTTAAGTGACTAAGTTCATCTTGCGTTTAGAATAGTGCGCATAGCCAGTTCAAGCGAGACCGACTATTGTCAATGTAGTACACATAAATGGCCACATAATTTACCGTAGCACAACCACAAATTTTAATCGCGACAACACATCATGAAATTCGAACCATAATGTGACGTCGACATAAAAGAGATATCATCCAAATAGAACATAATATATATTAGTGAATACCTACATGCTTCTAGTCTAAGTTTATCGACACACCAACCAGAGACTCGCTGCGGAATAAAAGGAGGCTTCTAGATATTTCCTACTTATTATATCTAGTAAAAGGCATTTTCTCTGGCTCGTTCGTCTAGTGGTAGCCTGTTTGGCTTCTTCATCTCAGGCCTAGGAAAGTGTTATTGGGCTTTATAATTTATTTGTTACAAGAAAAATCTCTAACATGCAACAGCTCTCAGTCCGAGGCGATATTAGGCCTCCGTGCTTCGCTAAAGCTTTTGCTAAGTTAAGTATCATAAATAAGAAAATACTAGGTGGGCTACCGATCTCGCTCGGATAATATTTTTCAACACTTTTTTGAAGCCGCATTGCACATTCGTACGAATAGCGAGACGAACTACGAACACGCATGTGTAAACAGTGCGCTCGCTGTTCACCTCGTGCATCGCCTCCGACTCTCGATGAGAACAGTATTGAGAATGGGGTGCACAGAAAACTTATTATAATCTTTTCTATAAACATAATTTCGTAATTAAAAATAATTGGATTTAAATAAAATGATTTTATATGCTCGTCATTATTTGCAGAGTTATTGAGTTTCGCCGAGGTTAGTGCAAATGTACTACGCGTGCTCTAATTAAAGTTTACATTTCATGTTTACTACGTAAACAGAAGACGTGGCAGTGCATTATAAACTTCACAGTGCTAACAATATGATATTACGTAGCTCTCATTAAACACTTGTTTGAACGCGTAACTTCAACGGGCTTATCAAAAAATTGTTTGTGTGAGTGCGTCGGTATCACCGTATTACACATTGTAGGTATATCAATGTGTGAGACTCCGGCCCCCTGCGGCCGCCACTGCAGCCGGTTTCAGCTGGTTCTCTTATCAGTAGTCAGTTTGTCACCGGTATAACTAAAGAGAACATTATTGCCAGCCATAAAGTACTTAGCAAGACAAGCTCATGCATAAACAAACGCATATGTTAATAGGAAAATCGTTGTGTAATATTTTACTTGAATGTACGGGGATTTTAAGACCCCTTGTGAAGATTAAGGGACTATCTGCCTTTTTGTCTGTTTGGCAGCCTGTAAAAGGCAAACAAAAGCTAAACACTGCCAGTTTTTTATACACGGTGCTTCTTACTTAATACAAAAGCTGAAACACCCAACCGTGATCGTACACGTGTTTGTTATAGTCTGACGTCACCCTATGAACAAATAATAAAACATAGAATAATACGAAAATAAATAACCTTTGAGTTATCGGTAGAATTAGTTGTATCAATAACGCCGTAAAATTATTGTCACCCTACGCGTCGCTGAACCTGACTTGTCGCCAACATCCGGTAGGTATTATTAAACATGTGATGTTAACATATTTTCCCATCACATTTACAGGCTTTGGAGTGTCAGAATAGTTCAATTGAATAGAATTAATGCGATTCAGGCAAATAATATCTAGGTTAATAAAAAAAATCTTACAAACAATCTAATGCGTTAAAATGATTGCAATCGATTCTACTGCTGATTCGGAACAAACTAGTTTCGGTTTTCGTGTCAAGTAAAACACCTCGTATATTTTATGGCAGCAAAATAATAGATTGAACTTCTGGTGAAAAAAAGGATATGCCTGGGAGTAGGTACTAAAGATGTTAATGGACAACGTGCTCAATCCTGGTGATGAAATGTGATGCCAAAAGCATTTAGCATATTTAGACGTAAGGAGAACCACATTTGCACTTTAGTAACACCAAGTTCTCTAGTCAGTAAGTAAAGGCGTCGCTAGAAAAGCGTTTTTACTGAGAAAAAAAATCGGTCAAATGCGAGTTGGACTCGCATAATGAGGGTTCCGTATAAACTTCTAGGTGACCTTAGCTAAATATACCTACTCTATAGAGTTTGGTTCCCTTGCCTTGTGAAGTCGCAAAATATGCGACATAAGCGGTCATATCTTTAAATTGCATTTTTTGTGTAGTTCCAATTTTCACAACAACAATTTTGTAGATAAGGGGACCTACCACAATATGACAGTGACAAGTAGAGATGTTATGGTGACAGTAAACGGTAAAGAAGGAGTCAAAACCGCTGCGTGATTATCCGAAACTTTACGACAAGAGCTACTATACGCACTTAATATTCCTGCACCATAATGCAGATGCTTATTACTACAATCTTTTGGCTTGGAGAATATTAGCATCAAAAAGTATTTTAATTATTTATAATTAACATCTTTGGTGTCCATAGCCAATGGTTGTCGCTCTCCTAAGCCATCTGCTTGTTTTTTATAAAATAAAATTTTAAAAACACAGACGGCAACACACCATTAACATCTTTGGTGTCTATATATAGACAATAGTCGATAACTATCTCTTTCCATCAAAGCCATCAGCCTGTTTACATTTCTACTAAGTATATAAAAAAATACAGTGACAAGGGTTAGTACAAGAAACAAAATTTTAACGGGTCGTTAAAATTTACTCGGTGTCGCCAACAAACCACATGATCCTCGTTGTGTCGCCATTAAAGTATGTACTCGTTCTTTTGAATTAATTGATCAAGCGGGGCCAAACGAAACGTATAAAGTATTTAAAAGATAATAGAAATATACTAAAGTTTTGCTCGAAACTTTAACACATAGTTTACCAAATCATATGCAGTAATTCGGAATCCTCCGTAATGGACGTATTTGGCCGAAGAAAGGTCTTAGTAATCTAAGTTAGTTTTTTCTATTCAGAATTCTGTGCAGTTTTCCGCCAGAACACTTTATAGGTACAAATTCGAAACTTTCGGATGCTGCCATTTTATTTTGTAGTCGCCATCTAAAATTCTGAGTCAGAATTTCAGACACTTAACTATAGGTTTCGACTCTTTTAAAGTAGCAAATAGATAGAAAGTGCGTCCAAGCCGCTTAGACGCTCAGAACATTTTTTTTCGAAACTTTCCTGAAACCAGACGGATCGTGAAAGGTTAACGTTTGACCAAAAGTTTCATTACGGATGTTCAGTTCACCTGCCTAAGCTGCAAAGGAGCTAGCGTAATGAACTTATCATTACCTACCTAACCATAACCTACTAACTTTCATATTCACGAAATATATAATTTAATGCTAAATTATAACTTTTTTTATAAGAAAGTAAACAAGCAGATGGGTCTCCTGATGGAAAGAATCAACCAACCCCTATAGACACCAAAGGTGTTAATGGTGCGTTGCTATCTTGTGGTGAGGCCTAATACCACATGCATAAGTTTACCGGCTACCTTATCCTACAAACCGGAACACCACAGTTACAAGCACTGACGCTATTGCGGCAAGAATAGGTAAGGCGGTGGTACCAGACCCGGGGCGAAGCAAAAATTCTTATATATATTCGTATAACTTCTGCTGAACTCTTATATTCTATCTAAATATCTGAATTTTTAGCTCCCAGTATTTCTTGCTTGGCACTAAAAAAATTAAAGATTAAACAACAATCATAGTGCTCATATTATTCTATAGGTACTTGTTTTCCTTCATCAAACATCTTGCCATATTTATGATCTATTTGTTCATATTGTTATCGCTCAGAAGTCCGGCGGGGGCACGCGAACGGCTTTGGAACTGGATTTAACTGGATTCTTAGTTATCAGCACGCTCAAGCAACCAATCATTGCTAACTAGCAACTAGGCTCAAACAACAATAAAAGTATTTTAATTTGCATATTATTTGATTATTAATTGAAATTTATCTTGTGTGTACTTAATATAAGTAGGATTTATTATTTTTGCAAAAGACTCTACACCAGGTATGACGAGACTATGAAAGTCGTATAATTTCGCAGTCTTATGGTAGTCTGGAGATCTCTAGCTCGGCCAGGCATGTTTAGATGCCAATCAATACTGACTCTTAGTAAATAAAAGAATCTATCCTATGATGTAATCCGTACTAATATTATAAACGCGAAAGTAACTCTGTCTGTCTATTTGTCTCGTCTTCATGTATGTGGGTTTAATTTTAGGATTTTTTTCACGCGGACGAAGTCGCGGGTACAGCTAGTAAAGATTATAAAGAGTTATACTTACCTATCTAGCTGTGCGCGTCTTCGTCCGCTTCCCGTTCCCGTGGGATATCCGGAATCAAAACTATCCTATGTCCTTTTTCGGATCTCAAACTATCTTTTTACCAAGTTTAATCCAAATCGGTTACACAGTTTAGTCGTAAAGAAGAGACTGACAGACAGACAGTATTACTTTCGGATCTTTAATATTAGTATGGATTATATGTTGTGTTGGGTGATCTTTGAAATTATCCATCAGATTTAATAAATTATTGACCTTCCGTTATTTTGAAACAAACACATAAACCTCGACGACAAAGATCTCACTAGGCACTTTCCTTGCCCCAAAATCTGATATCGTAGTCGTAGCACTTAGGGCTAGTTGTCAATTAGCTAGTTGTCAAATACACATAATAAAGCATATTTCAAAGAAAACTAAATGTCGATGGGCGCCCAGATTCTCTAATTTGTTAGGTGTTGATTTGATTCGCATCACTGCATTTGTCTACTATCCAGCCTTCGGGCCAGGGGATCACACATCTGAGGTTCAGTCAATATAGGCCCTAATCCTTAGTTTGCAATAATAAATCTATACATAGACCCCCTGCCTAGGGGTTATGACCCCCATGACTCCGCCCCCCTGGATCTGTCCTTGCAACTATCTCTTCTTATTTTCATACTAGCTGTTGCCAGCGACTTCGTCCGCGCGGACTTCGTTTACTCCGCACAGCTCCTGCCCCGTAGGTGATAGCGTGATAATATGTAGCCTATATGTTGACCCGACCTGTTAGTAATATTCATGCAAAGTTTGAATTAAACCCATGCAGTACTTTTTGGGTTTACCCCGGACATACAAACAGATAAACAGACAAACAGACAAAAATTCTAAAAACTATATTTTTGACTTCGATATCGATTGTAGATCACGCCCCAAGTATTTATATTTTGTATTTAAAAAAAATATTCAATGTACAGTTTTGACTTTCCTACGATTTTATTATACCTATATATAGATACCATCACTATCGGACCCCGGACTGCTACTTAGATTATTCTAGATAGCGATATTTAGATTTTTATAGAGATGCTGGACTCTTATGATACGTAAAAGGTAAACAATAATTGAAATAAGTAAGAGGTGAAAATACTAAAGATTTCCCGATTTTAGCTTCTCGTTGGACGAAATACAACAATAAATCTTAGAAATAAGGAAGTACATTGCCTATCTTTTGGTGATGGTTTTTTTGTTTATTATGTTTTATAAATTTTTCTCCAATAATGATGTTATCAATTTAGTCCTTTTAAGAATGCTACTCTGTACCTACATACCTAAAGAATAATAAAATATGTCTTTCTGTCACACTTTTTAGGCTAATCCACTTAACCGATGTTTGTGTTTGTTTTCAACTAGGTATCAACTACTCTGGCAAATATCATTTTCCAGAGAAGTTGACGACCTAGAATCAAACATACTGAAATAGGGGATGAAAGTTTGTATGAAGCCTAGCCGTAGGCGAAGTTCAGGTCAATTAGTATCATATAGGTTGCCTGGTAAAAGACTGAACATACTGAAAGAGGATGTTCAGTACTTAATTCTGATACCCAATCTGTAAGAAAGAAAAGGTATACCCGCGCACAAATATAAAAGTTCATTATAGCGATTTTATTATACAAAGTTCATTATAGCGATTTGCCGAACAATCGTCAGTGGGCCGCTATTGCCCGTATGGTGACCATACTTTTTAAACATTACTACAGTAATTTCGTTGTGATTTACTTTGGTGGTAAGCAGTATTCTTCCATTAATATATTTTTATTAGTTACTGATGACCATTAGCTATCATGTCCTTAAATGTATCTATGTAACCTACAATCTTTTACCAGTCAAACTATAATTTTGGAAGCTAAATCAACCCGGCTCGCGGGCGAATTTGAATTAAATATTGGTTTTTGAAACAGAGACTCTTCGCTTTCACCTAGATTTCAATATTTGTACAGTCGATTCCCTTACATAGAATTCCTTAGATTTAGAAGTACTTGTATTTAAGAAAGTACTTGTAATTAAAATCATCACCAGGGCATTTTCTTTTCAGGTTAGTCAGGATTTATTGTAACTATAGTCTCTCCGCTTCAACACGATTCATCGGTTTGGCACCGTTCATTTATTACGTGATAAATGGCGCCAAACCCCAGTATTTTTATGACCCACTGAGATCAATTTATGCTAGTTTTTGACTCCCTCCTACCCCTATATAAAAAAAAAACTAAACCTAGGCTATATAACGTAAGAATCATCATCATCCCGGCGTTAATCATGGCAAGAGGCAGGCACCGCCTTATTTATTTTACTTCTTTACATTGACCGATCTTGAGCATCCTCCAAAGTAAAATCTTGACTCTCATGTCTTCAGTCACAACGTAAAGCCACCACTTTCTAAGCCTTTCACACGATATTTTTCCCAGTAAACTAAGGCACGTATTTTGAATATAGCTTACAGTCTACAAGAAACGTGGCCAAGACAGCGAAATAAGCAAACGCCAAGGCTGTGGTGAACATTCAAGAACATTATCGTTCCGGCGGTCAAGTCTTGTAACACCACACAACCATTTCAGTATTTTTATCTCGGCGACAAGAAGTTCTTGCATATGATTTTTAGTGCCGGACACGTTTCGCAACCATATACAAGCACTGGGCAAATTATGCTCTTAGGGGCCGTTCATAAAATACGTTCGCATACAAGGGGGGGGGGGGGGTCTGGCTGAGTGTGACAAGATGTGACAAGGGGGGACGGGGGGTATACGGCAACGTGACGTTCGCCGTTTATTATTTTTTGACATGAACGCTAGTTCTGTGGCGCGACTCTAGCGGCGTTGCGATCCGTCACAACGGGTTTCTTTGTTTTTCCAATACTTAAGACAGTAACGTTTCCACGTACCCTGCGCGTAATGTTATTATAATAACTAAATAAATATTTTTAATTTTCAGAATTTGTGTACTATCATTTAGAATTTATCATACTCAGCAGGGGGGGGGGGGGTCTTAGTTTTTGTGACGAAATATTTCTAGGGGGGTCACAAAAAGTGTGACACAGCGTGACAATGGGGGGGGAGGGGGTCAAAAAAAGCTGATTTTAGTGTGACGTATTTTATGAACGGCCCCTTATATATTAGGCCTTTGAGTTTCAAGAGGAATTCTTTTATCACAGACAACTTACGTAAGCTCCCGCCATTTCGTCCAAGCTACAGATATGCAGGCTTTGACGTCGTGAACAAAACTATCTGTCTCGTGATTCACGGAACCTAGGTACCTACTTGAACTTTTCTGTTCTTGTCTGTCTTTTTTCTCTATTTAGATAGATCCACTGTCCGTACTCTCGAATATCATGTATTGGATCTTTGCCACGTTGAGTTTCAGGCTGCTGTTTTCGAACGTATCCTTCCATTGATTAGCTTTATGTTCAAGGCTGTGGCTGTCCTTATCCACTATTGCGATGTAATGAGCAATCAGGGGCGGCTCATGTGTTTTTGCAGTTACCATAGTCCATATTAATACTAAACTTAAGAGAAAGGGACTCAAAACTGAGCCTTGATGTACCCCAACAGTATTGGAAGTACATGACTTCAATGATTTCAACATATGATTCAGGCACAGGTTTAGATCGATGTGCCTACCATCACCAACCAACCAGATAACCACACCAAACCAAACTGCTTTCTGTAAATCAAGAAATGCTACGTGTAATAAAACTATTAATTTCCATATGTTAATACACATGGAAATGTGTATGTAATGGAATAGAAATATGTATTGTGGCTACAAACCTATCTTTTGTTAATTTTGAGAAGAGTATGTACTTACTCGTAATTTTTATATTCAGATAATAAATTGTTATGCCAGTTATCCTTTTTACAGCAACAACAAAGTAAATAGTTGACATTCTAACATCCTTGTTGACCTTATTGCGTGATAATTTTGGCACGTTCCGAACAGACAGTGATATCACGTGATGCCAATAAATTCGATAAGAGATATCGAATATAATCTACTGTCTGGAAAGGTATATTGCATGAGCGCTAATCACGCGTAGTACACGTGAAGGTCACGCTACTGCTGAACTAGTACATATGTACCTACATCCTAAAACTTGATCACACATTAGCACAGACTGTAGACCTACATAGCATAGACTAAGTAGAGATACTACACATCGTGAAGATAATAACAACGCTGGATTTACACTAGTGGCAGTCGGAGCTAGTATTCAGGGCGGCAAATTTTCAGGGGCACCAAAATTCAAAGAGTACCTAAGAAAAAAGTCTGTGGTAGAAAACAAGGCACTCGTGGGTGCACTAGTTGTACCTCTGCCTACTAGTTGTACCTTTGGGGATACGGGCGTGAAGATTCTAGATCTTAGATCAAGAATCTTCACGCCCGTATCCCCAAAGTTTCCCCAAATCCCTGTTTGTTATAAAACATTTAATTTTTTCTTTTATTATAAAAGCAAAAATTAAATGTTTTATAACAAACAGACCTTTATTCAGGTAATTTTCAGCAGTATCACCGTGTTAACTTAGTAAAAGCAAAGGTTTACCAGCTTATGATAGATAACCTTACCTTACCCTGCAAACTGGAACATGATAGTGAGAAATACTGGCAATATTCCGGCAGAGATTAATTTTTGGGAATAAAAGATAGGAAACTATATTTTAAATGGTGGGCATGGTCTACCAGCGCAGAAAATTTCTTGCAAAGCTATCTAACCATTGCGGTGGCATTGAGTAACAAACACTTAAAAATAAAAAACAACCAACTTTCACTTGTTTATAATACCTACTGACGGGATTAGTTAAATAACGTTCCTCGTGAGGTAGGAAGAATGAACAGAATATTCGGAGACGTTGCGCTTTATCGCAATACACCGGTTAGTCAAAGATTTTTTTATGCATATATAGACGCAAGATCCCTTATAAGGTGGACAGAGAGAACTGAGTGCCACACATCACGATCATTGCAGTCTTGTCTCGCTTCCTCCACATTAATTATTCTCTTTATACAAATACGTCAGTTCCAAAAACTCTTGACATTGGCTTCGGACAGTAGTCGATCAATCTGATCATGGTGCATTAGTCTTAGTCTTCCCCGGTACCTACCTACATACATCCTTCTAAATTCGTATTGTGTAGGTATTTGTTTTGTTAACCTTTCATCTACCATTCCTTCTACAAGTCCGAACCAACAGAGCCCTTTCTCATCTTTACACCGACACTTTCTATCAGGCCTAACATCTCTCTCATTTCAACATTACGAACCCGGTCCGCGAGTATTACGCTACATATTTTCCGTAGAGTCCTCAATTCGACCGCGTTGATTCTACTTTCTGCCCTTTATGACATACTCAACTCTTACTTCCATACAATATCGTTGGGATAAGTGCATAATAATACACGGCAAGAAGGGTACATTAACGCCCTATTCATTATGTTTCCTGCAAACCCTCTTCTTTCCCCTTCCATCCCTGCTAAAAGCACATCCAAGATATACAAACATACCCACTTGTTCTAGCACTACATCATCGACCACAACTCTTATATCCTTTCTGATTGTTTCTTTTTTAAATACTAGAGCAAGCAATGCGTTTCTATCCATGTGGCGGAATGGCAATGCCACGTGCATATGTCTACCGGCTGCCTTACTCTCCAAACGATAAGCACTGACACTATTGCGGCAGGTATAATATATGTATAAGGCGGTGGTACCAAATACCCGAGCAAAACGTTGTGAAACTCTACGACCTAGTAGTTACCACGGTAGTGACACGTAAAGCCAGTCGTTACCCTTTTACGAACTACCTGGCAGAATGGCAGTTACTCTATTCTTCAAAGGTGGTCTGGACCAACACGGGGTAAACTCCCAACCCCATGCCCGCATTTTACCGACCTTCAGACTCCGAGCTGCTACTGTGATTTTGATTTTTTATGATAAATCCTAAAAAGATCGTCTCTGTGGTCTAGTGGTCCGGTGTCGGAGTTGACCACATGAGGTCCCGAGTTCAATTCCTGGGTCGGGCAATTCTAAAATGTGTTTTTCAGTTTTCTGCTAAAAATAATTACCCGAGATCGGAAAGTGCCCGGTTGGCGATAGGCTTGCCGCCTATAAAATTGTGGGACCCCAAGTATCTTCGGCTAATCGTGGGTGCACTTGTTGCACCTGTGCCTACCTCTTCGGGGATACGGGCGTGAAGATACTGAAGTAACACTTACCCGTCTGGGATAACGAACCTGGGACATTATGTTATGAAATCGAATAGACTAACGTCTAGACCGGTGGCAATGGTCAAAAACCAAACAAATCGTTTTTTTGTTCGTGTTGGTCCGGGCCCATTGAAAAATAAACCACCTGCCGCTCTGCTAGGCAGTACGTAAGAGGTGAACGATTGGTTACGGGAGTCACTACCGTCGTGACTACTAGGCGGTAGAGTTCTGCATTGTCTCGACCGGGTGTAATATCATCGCCTTCACAACGTAACATCGCTGGTATTGGCGGCTATAGGTAATGGTTATCACCTTCCATAAGAAAGCTTTATGCTTTTCTTCCATACTATTATATAAAATAAACATTCGCTATGCATATACAGATGCTCACACTAGTGTGAATGGGGCCTAGAGTCTAGGCTCTAGACGGTGGCATAAACGATAATAAAATAGAAAAATAAATAAGTATATGGATTTGACATAAGCTTTCGAATGTGCATAAGCACCTTTGAATATAATTGTATGGATTTTTTATGACATTCATTTTTTCATAAGACATTTCTATTCCACAAGCGTTTTTGAGCCATTTGTCTGGCCCGTTGTTCTAAAACCAAAAAAAATGTTACGTAGGCAGGTAGATAATAGTCCAACGGCCGGTTTCTGAAATGCAAATTAATTTTAACAAGCAATTACCAATCTGTCTTTAACAGATCATATTTTTTTATACTTTTTTTTTTTTTTTTTTATATCATAAGATAGCAAACAAGCAGATGGGTCTCCTGATGGAAAGAGTCAACCATCGCCTATAGACACCAAAGATGTTAATGGTGTGTTGCTATCTCGTGGCGAGGTCTAATGCCACATGCATAAGTTTACCGGCTACCTTACCCTCCAAACCGGAACACGACAGCGACAAGCACTGACGCTATTGCGGCAGGAATAGGTAAGGCGGTGGTACCAGAGCCGGGCGAGACAATGCAGAACTCTACCACCTAGTTGCCACGATGGTAGTGACTCGATAGCCAATCGGTCGCCTTTTACGACCTGCCTGGCAGAACAGCAGTTGGCTTATTCTTCAAAGGAGGCCGGGACCAACACGGCGAAAAATTGACATGTAAAAATTATGTCAAACACAGTTTAATTGCTTGTCAAAATTAATTTGCGTTTCGGAAACCAGCCGCAAATCTTAGTGCCAAAATCTTACGCCACTTATAAAAAATGTTAACTATTCATAAAGCTATTTTTGGGGAAAATAATTATTACAGATTTCCTTATGTTGCTGTTAATATGTAGGTATATAGGTACGTTTTAATGGCAACGAACAATTTATTTCGCGGTAAAATAATACAACTGACAGTGTCTAATGTCTAAAAAATTATTTTTTTCGGTAGAGCTGTCTTCATAAATTAACTTGTGTCTTGTTAATATTAAGTTACACTTTTAAGTACATATATTACAAAGTACTCTTTACACTTTCTGAGACAAGCTAATGACAAGTGCTTAAAACCTCTAATAATAATTCTTTATTTTATCAGACATAAATATGCATTTTGTTATTGTGTTAGTAAATTAAAGATACATTATAACTAGGTATGTCAATAAGTGATATTTGTTATGTAATATTATTTATTTACTATATTTGAAACATTGAGGATTTATATGTTCATTCACCCAGTGTTTCATAAATTGACTATCATGTTTGTCAGATCTCAAAATGCTGTTAGGACTTCCGCAAAATCTGCTCATCGCCGCTGTTGCTTTTTTTTCTTATTATTTTTATGAAAGTTATGTCTGCGCACCTCACCAAATATCAGGGGCTCGCTGCAGAAACGTGGCAGTCTCATCAGCAATCTTATGCCATTATTAAGTAAGCAAGTAAGCCCTTCGCGTATATCACCAATAGGCTGCAGCCTGCACGTTTAAAAATTAATGATGGTAACAGAATTGCGACAGAAACAAGAAACTAATGATAGGTACCAAGCCGGCCGAGACGTTACATAAATCTGCTATCCAGTAGATATGTAGGTACGATAAAAGAATCAATCGCCTTCTAATAACGGTTTTGCAGGAAGGTAAAAAACTGTTCTTCAATAGAGTCCGGATTTACGTGGGAAAAATTGAAGTCGTCAGTATAGAGACATATTTATATGTTTATAATCCTTAGTTGATGAAATATACAAAAAAGGTGGTAAAAGAAAAATCATAATATCATAAGTACATATATCAATATTTATACATACCATGGTCCTTGGTATATTTTTTTTATTTATTACAACAATCGAACAATAATAAGTTCTGCCGTCACCAGCAACTCGCGGTCAATCACTGTTCCTCTTACTTTCCCGCCAAAAGATCTAATCGACCACACGCGAACTACGCCAAAATAAAAACTTGAAAATAGCCGGCGCGATTGTCGAAGCAGAATCAAAATAAACATACATTGCCCCAATGACGTTGAAAACGGACTTTCCCCCCAACAGAGATAGGTATATATATACAAAACACAATACAATCTCATCAGATTATCGGATAAGTACCTACCTACTTTTACCGGATTAAGTTCTTTTTTAAACAATTCCTCATATCAATGGTCAGGAGAATTAGAATACCTACAAGTAGGACTCTGGTCACTGAATATAGGTAATAGATGTATATTGGTACAAGACACAAGTACTCTGATTTCTTAATACATTCGTAAGATAGTTATTTTCTTAATTTAAATTAGGTACAATGGTAAACTGCAATACTCTTACTGTTATCGTACTTCGAGCAACGTAACAAAAAAATATTAATAAAATCTATATATTTTTGACTAACTAACTTGAAAGACTAACGAACAGCAATTGATTTTTCAATTGCTGTTCGTTAGTCTCGCTAAAACTCGAGAACGGCTGGACCGATTTGGCTAATTTTGGTTTTGAATTAATTGTTGAAGTCCACGGTAGGTTTAAAAGTTGAGAAAATATAGAAAAAAAATAAGATTAGTTAAAAAGGCAGAGACGTTTGTCGGGTCAGCTAGTAAAAAATTAAAAAAATTACGCTACCTACTCACCTAAAGTAGTAAGTAGTATAAGGAAGTTGGCTACTGATTTTGCCTTGATTTTCGAAGATCGAGTTTTTAATAGAACTCTAGTTTTTGAGGTCTTATAGTAAACTTTTTCGGCTACTTTTGCGATGTCGTCAGTATGTATATGTATGTGTGTGTACGTAAAGATTTCATAACGTTTAAACAGTTTGACCGAATAAAACGTTCATGGCATCTAATAAGGTTCCACCAAATTTAGACTTCCTAAAAATCTGAACTCTTTCGGCTCAGGAGATTTTGCGAAAATTAAGAAAAACGAACAAAATGTCGGCAAAACAATGTTTTTTTTAAATAACTTCCAGATTCATGTACCGATTGCATCAAAATCGGTTTATCCATTCGGGAGTTATCATTGACTTTCGTCAATTTTCGTCGTCGTCGTTTCGTCGTCAAAAAATTTGTAAAACCTGTGGTTTCGACTTAACTTTTCGGCCTTCAATAATATTTTAGAACCTACTTGTAATATTTTGGTACCTACTTAATAAATTGCGTCGAATGCCGTTTCAAATGATGAAATGGCACACGATGGCAAGCTGTAAAGCGGTTGAAGTAGTAAATAAAACATTATGTACCTAATATTTAACTAAATTACCAAACTATGCTGGTATTACATACAATACTGTTTTGGGGCGACTTTTCTCAGACATTGCCTGCCATGCCACGTGAAACAAGGGCTGATAGAGTTCTTTGATAGAGTTCTTCTGGACTGTGGCACTACATTATCCCTATTAATTTGACAGTAAATATAAAATCGGAGGCAAAAAAATGTACAGGAATTGAAATAGGTAGCGGTGTGTATTTCCAGGAACGAGGAATAGTTACACAACTCTATGATAGTTGTTCAGTGTTCTTCATGAAAACACAGTTTCATCGATACGATCTCATATCATCTGCGTATAAAGCCACAAAGCAATCAGCAACTAAAGGAAGTTAATGGCTGCGAAAGAACTAGGTATTTTGACACCACGAAATGAACAAAAGGCGGTAATAAATGCAGAAAATTAGTTTTGTTTGATTTGTTTCGGTAATCGGGAAATAATGTAGAGTACCTATATATTATAATTATTATATAGTACCTAGTCATGGGAGAAAAAGAATTTACCAATAATTATTCAGTAGTATTTTCAGAATCTCTCAGTGCTCTTGAATTGCCAACTCATAAGATAAGGTTAAAAGTCTGTAATGCTCTTTAGAAAGCTATCTCTACCGAAACTGTGTCCAAAACACGGCATTAGAATAAAAAAAAAGGGATCAACTTAAAAAGAAACGCGATGCTATAAACACAGAGATTTTAACATGGTGTTTTCATAAGTCGGGTTCCTTTCATTACACAAATTCCCGTGGATCGAGTTTCCAGTGAGCCTAACGGCCGAGCCACAACTACAAATTCTCTCAACTCAAACTCGCAATTTGCGGCTCGGCGAGCGACGAGCGATGAAAACAAATGCAGGAAAACGTATAAAGTATGCCACCCATAGCTGCCGCCGCCGATGCAAATGGCGGAGCGACTAGCGGCGTGAAAAGACCCAGCGGCGGTGTCATGAGCGAATAAAACGAAAGTACTAGCTATGTATTAGTTTACTTTTTGGTTCTAGACATGAAGCTGTAATACTTCATGGTTCTAGAGTTCTTAACCTTTAACTAACTAAAAAGAATGCAATTAAAGTAACACAAAATTATTGCCAATGGAAATATAATAGATATCTACTACCTATTTATTAAAAATTTAAGGGTTTAAAAACAAAAGGTTTATAAATGTTTATACGTTTATATATACGCAAAAAGGGGTGTTCAGGTGTGTATCTTTTTTTTTATATCATAAGATAGCAAAGCAGATGGGTCTCCTGATGGAGAGAGTCAACCATTGCCTATAGACACCAAAGATGTTAATTGTGCGTTGCTATCTTGTAGCAAGGTCTAATGCCACATGCATAAGTTTACCAGCTACCTTACCCTCCAAACCGGAACACGACAGCGACAAGCACTGACGCTATTGTGGCAGGAATAGGTAAGGCGGACGTAATAAGTACCAGACCCGGACGAGTCATTGCAGAACTCTACCATCTAGTAGCCACGATGGTAGTGACTCGCGTAGTGAATCGGTCGCCTTTTACGACCTGCCTGGCAGAGCGGCAGTTGGTCTATTCTTCAAAGGAGCCCGGATTGAACACGGGGAAAATGGTTACTGATTTTGCCCCAATTTTCGAAAATCGAGTTTTTACCAGATCTCAACGTTTTGAGGTCCTAGGAATCTTCTCCGACTATTTTCACGATGACGTCAGTATGTCTGTATGGGGTCGTTCATAAAATACGTCACACTAAAATCAGCTTTTTTTGACCCCC
Organism: Apodemia mormo; assembly: GCA_036924255.1. Taxonomy (NCBI): domain Eukaryota; kingdom Metazoa; phylum Arthropoda; class Insecta; order Lepidoptera; family Riodinidae; genus Apodemia; species Apodemia mormo. The sequence continues at coordinate 45,014 of JAUPFN010000067.1, forward strand.
TCCCCCCATTGTCACGCTGTGACGAAATATTTCTAGGGGGGTCACACTTTTTGTGACCCCCCTAGAAATATTTCGTCACAAAAACTAAGACCCCCCCCCCCTGCTGAGTATGATAAATTCTAAATGATAGTACACAAATTCTGAAAATTATAAATATTTATTTAGTTATTATAATAACATTACGCGCAGGGTACGTGGAAACGTTACTGTCTCAAGTATTGGAAAAACAAAGAAACCCGTTGTGACGGATCGCAACGCCGCTAGAGTCGCGCCACAGAGCTAGCGCTCATGTCAAAAAATAATAAACGGCGAACGTCACGTTGCCGTATACCCCCCGTCCCCCCTTGTCACATCTTGTCACACTCAGCCAGACCCCCCCCTTGTATGCGAACGTATTTTATGAACGGCCCCTATGTGTGTGTAATGTCTGTAGCTGTATGTATGTATGTGTGTGGGTGGGTGTATGTACGTAAACATCTCACAACTTTTGAACGGTTGGACTGATCGAAACGCGGTTGTTGGCATTCGATTGGGTTCCACTCAACTTAGATTTCCGAAAAATTTGAACCAAAGGCAAGATGCATTTTGAGAAAAAAACCCGAAAAAAAATTTTGTGAAACAGTATTTTTTTTAAATATAACTTCCAGATTAATGTACTGATTGAGTACAAAATCTAATCAGCTCTATTCCTCAAAAAATTACGTCTAATGCATAAATTTCATCAAAATCGGTTTTTCCGTTCGGGAGCAATCCTTGACGAAAAATTTAGAAATAATAGTGGTTTTTCGACATAAATTCGAAGTTTTTCAACCAATCGTTTTTTGGTCTTCTACGATATTTTAGTATTTAAAAAACTACGCCGAATGCCGTTTCAAAAATCAAAATTGAATCTAAATTTCAAATGTTACAGCTTTTCAAATATTAAAATTACGTTGTTTTTAGCAAACTTAATATTTGTGAAATAACTTTCAGTTTAATGCACCGATTGACTTAAAAATCTTATCAGCTTTTTCCCTTAAAAACTGCATCAAATACCGTTATATATATACCGTTATATATACAATATCGGATCAAAATCGGTCAATTTGTTTGGAGTTTATCAATGACGAAATCTTTTGAAAAAATGCTTTTTAATATTGCTTCTAAATTTTTTAACCAATCGATTATGTAGCTAAAGCAATATTTCAGATCTCAAAAATTGAGTTGAATGCCATATTAACGATCAAAATTGACCATAGTTTCCAATATATACAGCTTTTCAAAAACCAATATACCTCAAAATAGATGTTTGAACTAAAAAAATCTATGCTTATTATTATTAGTTTTACTCCTCTGAGCTTCATATATGATATCAAAATTCATATATAATATCAAAATATTTTAATTTAGCGGGAAGTTTCAGGGATGGCCTGTAGGACCAACCATTTACAGTATTTTTTTTTAATTGAAAGCCCTATTATCCGAGGTGGTTCATAGCTATGATTCAATAAAATCTATTCAGACGTCTCAAGCTCACCAGCTCTTTTAAACTTGATGAAAGAAATTAAGCAGCTTGTAAAGGCTTTGTCGATACTAATTTTTTGTATTTTGTTACTTCAATGATATTGCAATAACATGGTAACATTGACCTGATGCTGCAAGATCTTCATACGAAGATCATCTGCTTCTATTTAACTGGCAATATTGGTATTTAAATAACAGATTTTCTAAATATTGCAAACCATTTTTTAACAACTTCCTGATATCCGTTTGTACTAAAACTTGGAAAACTTGTGTGATTTCAATGACAATGCAATCCAGTTGATCTCATGATGTAGCATGGATATAGGGACTAGAACTCTCAGATGCAGAGTTTTGACGAGACAACCAAGTTTTGTCTTATTGGTTTTGCTGCTATAAGTACAGAGTTTAATAGTACTGATAATGACGTGGAGCTAAAGATGGAACTGAAAGAGTGCTACCGAAACTCACCTATAGAAAGAGATAAGCTAGTCGATATTATCATACACAAAAATATATTTTTTTTAATCTGACTGGTACAGCCAGAGATTAGCGCATTCAACCAAATAAACAAACTACAGCTTTAAAATATTAGTATAAAAATATTACTAACATTTGCTCAATCGGGTAAAAAACGACTTATAGCCTTCCTCGTGAATGTGGATATCATACACAAACATATTTTTTTAATCTGAGTGGTACATCCAGAGATTAGCGCGTTCAACCAAACAAACTCTACAGCTTAGTATAGATATAGATTCTATAATTCAATATTATAAATATACCAACAATCTAAAAATAAAACAAATTCGTATTTTTCACAACGATTTTATTTCTAAATAACTGTAAATTGTAAATTTCTTCTGAAAGTCAATGGCGACAGTTTTATAGTTTTACAAATACAAAATGAATTTCATAAAATGGTAATTTAGCAAAAAGTACATAGTAAATATTTTAATAAAACGGTAATTAATGGTCACGTACACATACACAATGTACAGACCATTATTATATTTATATAATGTCCATAATATTGTGTGATGTATAAATATATAAAAAAACCTTAGCGGCAAGAATATTACGGCCAAAATGTTTGCTACAAAATCTTGTGAATCTCCCAATGCTAAGGATTCATCCACACCTCTGATAAAGGAAACTAATGGAGATGTTACAATGTCATATAGATACTTAGGTATGTAATAGTTTAGAAGACGAAATAATAAACATAATTGTCTAACATATGCAATGAAAAAAAAGCCAACTCTATACGCAATAGTTTTGCTTTATTGACATTTTATGTGACGTCACGAGTGTGCCGAGCCGCCATTTTTCGTCGCTATTTACTTACGTTCAAGGAAGTTACATTCTACCCGGAATGCTTACATGCGCTTCAAAATCGTTCCGAAGAGTACCACGACATGAGTGGAGTGTGTCTCTTTCTACTAAATAAAGCGCCAATTGCCATGTATAAGTGTGACCATGCGTAGTTTGCAAATTACTTCTAAATAATTCTACTAATTTGAGAAACAGTTTTTGCATTGCATAAGTAATTACGTAATTATTAAAATAAGCACATTTTAGAACTCACTATGTTAATTACCATACATTTTATGCAAATGTATCTATCGACGTGTATGAATAAAAGGGATTTAACGATTAACGGATATATAAAAATCTACCATCCGAAAGTTTTATTTACACTGGCAATTACAAGAAAGGGACAACATCCACTCATGTCGTTGTCAGCTCAGAACGTTTTTCCCCTGTTATGTAAGAAACAAATGTCAACTTTATTAGGAACGAAATAAAGTACATTTTTATTTTTTAAATATTGCTTCGTAGTAATTCCAGTTATCGTATATAAGTTCCTTGCTTACGTTGTAAACCATAAATATACTCTGTGGACACTACTAAACAGGCTAAAATATAGTCGTTTATAATTTTAATATAATTCAGTAGTAGTTGTAGTAGTACGATAATATCGTCACGATTAGCCACTGCTTCTGAAACCGAGTAACAGAGTCCCATTTTACCTTTTGAGTATGGAACCCTAAAAACCCATTTTAACTAAGATAATGTCAAAGTGGACTTTATTACGAAATCAATAAGCTTCAAAGATATATTTATATATAAGTATATACTGTGTCTGGTAAAATACAAAAGCATAGAACAATAATATTCTCCTGATGGAGTACCACACAGAGTATGTAATCCGCCATGTTTCGTTGCCTAGGTATGCACGTTTTTTTCGTAGGTATGGCATCTCCATAGGTTTCCTTATTCAGAGATTCACACACACAAGAATGTCTTCACTCACATAGTCAGCCTTGATATGTATGTCACTAATCATTTTTGTTAATACTTCTACAGAGCATTGCACATACGACTTAAAAATGTGTGAGGTACAATCCTTGTTTGGATTAAATACTTTGCTTACTTACAATAACTGGATATATATTTGAAAATATGGATTCAAAGATTCAAGATTTTTATTGCCACAAATATTGTTACAATCAGATCAGATTGAAATGGATTGATTGGAGATGAAAATCAGATTAGCGATCTAACTGTTGTAAATCAAAGGGAGATGCAGTAAATATAACACAAAAGGATTTGAAGTTATATTTATTGACTCACGTGATTGGCGAATATGTTTCTTTCTAAAAAGAAAAATCGAACTAAACCAAAAAAATTGACGTTTATCGTACGCATCTACAATAATATCTCTTACATTTTGCTTTAATTGATGTTTGATTAAATGGATGCTAAAAAAAGTTTTGTTTAAGTATATATGATGTCAACTATTACAAACTGTTCAGAGTTCATAAATTTTCAAACTTGGCAACAATATAAAGGATATATGGTTCTTGTTTTTTTTTAAGTATGGTAAGCTAAGATGCAGCCTAAGATGGAACGCGCTTTCCTAGAAGGTACCTGTTCACTCTTCTCTTGAAGATCCCCAGATTGTACTCGTCGGGGAACACAGACTCAGGAAGCATATTCCAGTCCCTTGCGGTTCGGATCAAGAATGTCGAGTCGAACCGCTTTGTTCGGGTACATGGAACGTGAATATATATATATATATATATATATATATATATATATATATATACATCATGGTATGTATATATATAGATAGTATATATATATATATACATACCATGCCTAGTATCTGTGCGCCTCGATGATCGATATAAAAACGAGGATGGCGGAATTAAGTCGTGCAATTCCGCAGCGCACATTGTTTCCTGCCTATTTAAATTAGGCACAAATGACCGTATGTAAAAGTTTATCTTGCCATTTTCTATAATGTCACTTGAAATCAAACACTTTTCTACTTAAACTAAGTATTTAAAACTGAATATGTAATAAGTACAAAATATAAAATAAAAAATCATTGGACAAATTAAACTTACTGATCTAACCCCACAAAGTAAGTAAATTATTTGCTTGTGTTATGGGTGTTAGTCAACGATAGTAATACATAGAAATACATATATAAATACTAGAATATATTTAATACACACCCAACCCCGGAAATACAAACATTTATGTTCATCACGCAAATGTTTGTCCCCGTCAGGGATCGAACCCGAGCACCGTCGATTGCGTAGTCAGTGTTACTAACCAATCGACCAACGGGGCGGTCAAAATACAAAATACTTACAATAAAAGAACAAACTATCTTACTATAAGGTTTTAAGTAAATTTTTACCCTCATGACGGAACGAATCTTTCACACGAATCTTTCCTTTTCTAAAAAGGGCTTTGATATGGCTTTCAACTTATTAAGGTTGTAGTAAGTGTTGCTACTTAATTTATATTATTTTTTCGTAATTATGTAGTAAATTTTAATTATTATTTTAGTTTATTTATATCGATTTGTGTATTGTATTTAAAAAATCACAAAAATATGTTGGGGAAAAAAAGATAGGTATATTGACAGATTTCAAATTTCGGTTTCCCATTATTACAAATAAAACATTATCTAAACAATCTGAACATACCTGGCCCTTCCAAAATTAGCAGCTTTAATCAGCACGTATATTGAAATATAAATATCAAAGACGATTCACACAAAAATTGTAACACATAAAACCACAGACATAGGATACAACAGATCTTGTAGTAAAGCGTGTTCGAAGTGTGCGTTATTATTTGCGCTACATGATTGTGTTTTGTGATTTGGTTTAAGTAACATACTTCAGATTATAAGTTTTAGTTTGTTATTTTTAGTTAAATATTCCAAAATTACATGTTTCTTACATTAATGATAATAGGTTTTATTTATAATAAGGACAATATTATGTAACTATAATATAAATATTATGTATTACAAATTAGTAAAGTGAAGCTTATATGTATTACAAATGCATATAAGCTTCACTTTACTAATATAAATACGAAAGTTTAAATGAAGGGATATTAAGTTTTTCAGTTACTCCAGAACAGCTGAAAGTATCTGTATAAAATATGACATCTATCACATAAATATACATTGTTCTGGAGGGGTTCATTTAAAACATATAATTATGGAGGGTAGAAGTAAGGAGGGTCATTTGTGTATATGAAAAAGTGTCCGTCAAAATGTATTAAATTAGGATGGCGCCACATTTGCATCAAGGTAACTCTTAAAAGAAGCTCCAAATATTGTTAGAGTAGGCTTCAAAAATAAACAAGGAAAGAGAAACTTCCGCTAAGTTATGGCGCGCTTTTAAAAATCCGCATAAAGTGGGAAACAATATATGATTATTTTTTTACGTATCATTTAACGATTTAACGCTTATTTGTGAATATCAAAAAATAAATTTTGTTTTGGGATTTACGTCCACTTGGACAACTTTTCACAGCACAAATTTTACCCATAACTGTTCTGTTATTCACTCACTTTTTCATAAAATTAAATGTTTATATATCAATAACCGTACTATTTACTGTTCACGAAATAAAATCACTCTAAACGCACGTTTGGTTATAATAATTCTGTAAGGTTATATTTACCACAATATTTTGTACAACGTAAGTTGTTGAAATTCTCAATAATTAACTACTTTAGTCGATAATGACATTAAATTTTTTAACTCGGCATACTTCAATTCATCTACGATTGCTACATTCATACCATACCCTGTGCATCCACCAGTGCGATTGTGGAGGATTTTGGAAATGTTATTTAGCGCATACAACTGGACACTTTTTCAACTTTTCTCCCATATAAGATGACTCTCCTTACTTCTACCCTCCATACATATAATGTAGCTGGTGGCGGAGTCCAACTAGTCTCTCATAACAGATAATTATGAATAAAAGACAATCTCCGTTTGTATTGTCTATGTCCGTATTGTCTATGGTTTTAATTTTGAAGCACTTGATTACAACTGCTAGTGCGATTTCGATTAAATAAACTTTATCTTAACAGTCAAGTTTTGGCGATTGAGACATTATTTATGAAGCAAAAACATCTTTTTTCATACGTTGTGGGTATTATTAAACTATCGTTGTACAATGTATATTAAATAATATCGTCAAATGGTTTTTGAAATTCCGCCTCAACACTTTATAATTATTTTTAAATTTTTTTCATTTTCTTTCCACTCCTTTCGGAAATTTTAAAAATTATATTCCGCCTCAATATCATTTTTAAAATTTAACGCTTCACTTTAAAAATATCAAAGGTCAAAAACGCGTACATATTTAATTTACTTGTAAAGTTCGACGTTTCGGTCAAGTTACATTGACCATGGTCACGAGCGGAGGGGTTTATATATTTTAAAAATGATAGTAGAACGCGTTAGTTTAAAAATTCATTTAAACGCATCACTATTAGACATTAATATCAAATACAAAGTATAAATAATTCTAGTTAAAGAAGATTTATGTATGTGGCACATGCACCATTTTAATACTTAACAATGACGTTAATACTTAAAATATCATAGAGTTTGTTAGGTTTTGTCAATTTGTCTTTGTAATAAAAATAAATAAAAATACATTGAACACAAAATTAATCAGTCATTAATACTGTAAACAATTGCGTTACCTGTCATTATAAGTCAAACATTGACTGCATTACAATGGGTGTGCTCAGTACATCTCAGAAATCTAAATTAGATTGACAAAATACTGAGCTAAATTTTGTCAGGACACTTTACTAATATACGAAGAAATATTCTAATGCCGCCATTATTCTTCGTAAGTCAAGGCGCCATTGTATAATTCTGACACTTCTGTAGGTGTTGACAGTTAAAGATAAAAAAATGTGTCCAGGCTGAAACCGGCTGAGCTCAGATACTCAGGATAAATTTTTGTTTACTTTGATAGGTCTGATTATCTAAGATGTCTAAGGTTAGCAGTTGTTATGAACACATCCAATGTAATCTTATATATATAAAAATCAATGCCACTTTTCGTTGTAATTTTATAACTCAAGAACGAGCTCACCTATCCAAACCAAATGTTTAGGATTTGTTCGGACTATTTAATAGACGGTTTATGTGAAGTTTGCACAAAATCGGTAGAGCGGTTCTTTATTTATCACATTTTTAATATTTCACTTTATATGTAGCGAAGCACGTACCGGTCCGCTAGTAGCGGGCCGCTACACATTAACGTTAATATGGGACCTGCATAACATTTATAACTTTCCTGTATTTCTTATTTCGATGTGTTCATTTGATTCAAAGCAAAATCTTGTGTTTATGATTTATTTAGTAACTAGGTTTTACCCGAGGCTTTGCTCACATTTAAACCATTAAATAAGTATTTTTTTAATAAAAAGTATCCTATGTTACTTCTACTACCTCCAAGAATATGTGTACAAAGTTTCATGATTATCGGTCAAGTAGTTTTCGTGTGAAAGAATGACAAACAAACTTACATTCGCATTTATAATATTAAAGTAGGGATATGAAAAGTATCACGCCCATATCCCCGAAGGGGTAGGCAGAGGTACAACAAATGCACCCACGATTAGCCGAAGATACTTGGTCCCACAAATGTGACAGGTGGCAAGCCTATCGCCAACCGGGCACTTTCCAATCCCGGGCAACTTTTTGTTTCTCAGAAAACTGAAAAAACATTTTTTTTTAATGTGCCCGACCTGGGAATCGAACTCGGGACCTCGTGTGGTCAACGCCAACGCTGGACCACTAGACCACAGCGGCGACCGATAAAGTAGGGATATTTTTGTTTAAAAAACCTGTCGAGCCTAAAAAATCCTCTACGAGCTATATAATAATTTATGGACGCAACCATGAATTAAATATGTCTAGTTCCAGGACAACTGACATTTTCTTAAAGAAAATAACTTGCTGGATCAAAGATTTTAACCCAATATCTAATACTTTATTATAAACATAATATTATAAAAATATCATCAAAACTTTCATTTTTTTTCATACGGAGAAGAGGAAGTAAACGTAGAGAGGAGGAAATGAATAACAATATTGTCAATTTAGGTCCGATATTACCGTATCTACAGCAACACTACTAGAAAATGTTTAAATGTTTGCTCACTTAAGTACAGACACCAGTTATAATCGTAAACAATAGGTACCTATGCAAGATATTTATATAAACTTAAGAATATATGAATTACTGAAACAAGAATTAGGCGATTACCATACTAGTGGTGTTAGGCGTGCACGTTACTTCACATTCCGACAGAAAATAAAACCGTTTATTTCTCCGACGCAGCGTATGCGCTGATTAATCGTTAAAGAACGCACACGCTCGACCGTCGCAAGTATGATTATGACTTTGCCAGACCAAAATCTACATAATGTTAATACATGTATTTGGAAAAACTACAGCAAGTACTATTTATTCCAAGTATTTTTAATAAAAAGCTTGCTTTCAATTTTATTTTAAAACATACGTAATTTCAGCTTGATTTTGGTCTTGGACTTATCGCCTGTTTTCATCAGGTAGATTAAGGTAAAGGCCATTAAAATACGCTACTTAATAATGTTTAAACAAAAGCAACTTTAAATGCAAAATAATTAAAAGTCTATTGGAAAAGTAAAAATTATTTATCATAGTGAATTTAACAAAAATCTTTTCTTTTGTGCTGCTTCGCATTTTTATTTGAAAAAAAAAACATGTTTTGCAAGGTCTTTTATGTATTTATATCGTCAATTTTCTAAAGTCAATCTTATTCTAAACATTCACACATTTTGACATAAGTACTACTAACAGAAATGCAAAGCACAAACTTTCAATTATATTATCTCCTCTGCAGTAGACATATAGTGAAGTAGATGCCTTGATATTTTCTGACTACAACACAAATAAATAAATCTTGTACTAAATCGTATATAAAGAAAAAGAGAAAAAGGATTTTAAGTACAGATTAAGAAATTGTGCTAGCTTAATGACACTACTTACTTAGTAAAAGGTCTAAGTAATTGTGGCGATAAATACAAGTACATAATTAAAATAACACAAAACGCACAATACAGAAGACAAATTTACACGAATATAAATAAAAGACAAAAAAGAATTTGTTATAATTCACGTCGCTAATTGCTAATACCCTTAAGATTAAAAAAAATCAAGAATTATAAAAAGCAGAGAAGCTACAAACGCATCTCACTATAAGCATGTTAAAATTATAATTTTTATATAGCAATTTGCAGACATTGGGAATGATTATGATTTTACACCTAATAATAATCGTTCAATCACGTTTCTTTGAGCAAATGCGAGTAAAACCAAACTTAATTATTAGATGTTTAATGACATAATATAGACAAATGAAGAAGTAATTTAAAATAATGTTTCTTTTTTAATATATTCAATGAAACTTTGATCAAAAAAGAAAAAAAGGTTTTAATTAATACTAATAGAACTAAAATTTCCGTAAAAACAACTTCTATCTTTTTTAATGTTTTCTTTTTTGAATTTCATCTTTATATTTAAAGGCACAGTCTTAATAATAAATATACTGTTTTTTAATAAGTAGACAAATTTAAGTCTTTCAAAGTCATACATGCAACATTTAAGTACATTATAAAAACTTATATCCTCTCTCAAATATGAGAAAAATACTCACTATTACATTCTGCCAACAACTCAGTTTTACAATTTAAAAAGAGAAATATAATAATTTAAGGAATTAGATAATTTTAATTAGTCATGGAATACATTTAAAATCTCGTACAAAACTTATCTGTTGGATATGTTTGAGGCAGTGTGGCACTGTAACAGGTATAATGGTCTACTGCCAGGTGTCATCGATTTAAGGGAATAATTGCGTCTCAATTATTTTCTTTTCAATGGCTTATAAACTTATATACATTTCAGCAAAAAAAATCAGTTAATGGTTTTATGAGTGTTTTGAAATTTTAATACCATATTAAAAAAACGTAATTTTAAAGCAAAATATTATTTAAATATTTTAATACTACAAACAATCTAAATACGTAAATCATTGGTCAATACATTCAAAAATATTCGTTTTTTTTTCAGAACTTGGCAAAAACATTTGACTATTCATTCTACTTTCAAGACGTCATCACTGAAAATTTAGAAAAAAAACATTATTAAGCTATTGCATATTTAGCATGACCTTTTTAAATAGTCATATAAAAAAGAGTAACAAAAATTAATATACATACTGTGTAAGCAGATATTTTGTAATTTTTAACCTCGCCTTCTCAATTTTAGTTCTTTCTTACATAACCACAAATCGCGGCGTGGGATCAAGTAAGAAGTAACTAAATATTTCAGTAAATTCCTGAAAATGAAAACCTTACTTGTTTAAAAATGAAAAATACATATTTTTAATTTTTAAACAAGTAAGGTTGTCATATATTTCTACATCAGAATCTACTTTTAAACAAATAAATATTTTTGACTCTATGACTATTTATCTTCTCCCTAATATCTTTAAAAAAGTAATTACCTTCTCATCTCTTTAGTATTTCCTTTAATGTTGACGTTTTACTTAAATTGATGTTCTTAAGGCCAAGTTCTTAGCAGTAGTACCCACAAAGTTAACTGGTAACACTAAATAGGTAAATTATATTTTGTAATTACAAGCATTTGTATTTAGTTTTATTTTCTATATCTATATTTATAAGATCTAAAATGCCAATAAGTTCAATGGGTAATATCCATTAATAATCAATTAATAATGATCATCGCTGTCCATGAGCAGTTACATGAGTCTATCAAATGTATAACGACATATACGTAAAAACGCAAGTAATTGGTGGAAAATCTACTGTTTAAGTAGTTTTAAGTAACAGGCGGTGTTAAATAAAAATATTTAGCAGTGTAAAGTGAGGTAGGTGGAGGTATATGGTAATTACTGAGATACCTGGCAGCAGACTGTATAGGGTGTACTTCAAACAGCAATATAACTTTATACAATGCAAGTAATTTAACTTAAGACTATTCGATTCTGTGCATTATCTTCAAATGTTTAAATCTGTGAAGTCAGTTTAAAGACTGTGAACATATTGTTTGAGTTGTTACAAATTAGTTCAGTGACATCAAAATACTTGTATAGTTTTACAAACATCACACTGAAAGTTTATTAATTAAATAGTCATCCAGTTTCACTTTTTACCGCATTGGCGATAAAATATATGGCTAATTAGTTATTTAATTTATAACACAAGTATAGTTAGTGTGTGAATAATAGCAGTACAAATATTTTGATTTCAAATAATTATTATGAAGGAATTTCACAGTGTTGGGACAGACACACAGACAATGAAGAGTAATAAATATATGTAATAAACTGGGTATGTTTGCACTTTTTGTATAAAGTTAACTACTGTTTTAAATATATTAATATTGTGTCAGGGGTCATCCATAAAGTACGTCACACCAATGTCATAATTTTTTTACCCATTCCTCATCCTTGACAGATGTGACCACGTGACTCCCCCATTTGAGACTGGGGAGTCACAAATTGGGCAGTCATGTGGTCACATCGTCACCGTGCCAGTGTGGCGTCACATGTTTGAATCTTTACACTTAGAAATGATTAAATTAAAAAAGAAACCCAATTGTTTTATTCAACATTAGATTTAACTTTAATTTGAAGAAAAAAGAACAAAAAATATCACCGATTGATTGTATTAAAAAAGATGCGAAATAATTGTTACTATCATTTATAACTGGTTTTAATATAGTATATGTTATCATTTTAGACTAGATTTTGACAAGTGACGTCACAAAGCTGACGATCCCCCTCCTTTTGCCACACAATATCACTTGGTTAATTCCTTCCCCCATATACCCTAAAAGTTGTGACGTAGTGTGTGGATGTCCCCTTAATACTGTGTTCCAACTGAGAATAGGATCGCGCTTGTTATTAACTTCATATCACAAGTGTGAAATTAGTAATGTCAGCAAAAAAATATTTGTTCAAAAAATATTGCTGATTTATTGAAGAACAAATAACGTTTTAATAATATTATATTTTATATCGTATGTAGGATTGCCACCTTTTTTTAACAACAGGTTTTATTTTCTTTTCTCAGGCTAAAAGCAAATGCAAGATTGAATGATAAAGTACCTATTATTTATAAGCTGTACTATTAATTTTTTTTTAAAAAAATAAACAATATATGTTATATATAGTACAAAAATATTTATTTATATAATTTTTTTTTCATAATTAATACGTAGTTTTTTTTTTCATAATTTTAAAATAATTTATTTGTTTTTCAATTTTACAGCTATGTTATTTTTTTTTAAATATTTTTTAGGATATTTCATATTTCATATTTCGTTTTATTAATTGAAATTTACGGTTTTTTCACAAAATGATTATCTAAACTGTTAGATCTTGGTTATAAATAAAGTTGATTAATACGCCAAAAAACTTTTAAATTAACCTGTATCATAAACTGCAACTAACACATAACACACAGCACGAATCAAAATGGCGGACTAAGTTCTTTTATTTTTCCCCAAGAGCGTATTTGAAAAAAGAATGCCAATTTGATGTTATTCTGTACAATGTTTCGTTCGAAAACGATAAAATACCAAAGAGTTATTGTATTAAAACTGATAAATAGTGAAAATATTGTTTTTTTGGATGAAGTTAGCGTTGGTCCCTATAGAGACCATAGTTTCTTCGAGGTCTCATTAGTTACCAAAGTGAAGTGAGCAGTTAAGCTACTGATTCTCGACACGTCGCACTCGCACGTCTGTTACTAGCCCTATAAACGCGCTATCAAGCCGGCGGGTAAGTACTACTGTAGTCTCCCGCGCGCCCCCAGGAGGCAGGAACAGTGTGTTTAATGTTGCCGTCGGCGTCGTACGCGTGTGCTTTGCGAATTTCGCGTTAAACAAAATTATTATTAGTGCTTTGACACTGTAAAAACAAATGTAATAGTGTTACGTAAGCTGAATGAAAATCAGCTACGTCGTGCTCGATTGTGCCGAGACTGTGATAGTGGTAGAAGAAAATTGAACAAATACCTTCAAGTAACTTAGGCAGGTAATTAATTTATTTGTAATTTTGTAAATATGTCGTCAGCTCAATCAATTTTATTACTGTAAATGAGTTGATTTCAAATTTTTAACTACGCCAATAATACCTAAGAGACGAAAATATCAATCACCACGTAGGTATTACATTTATCTTTCCACCAAACGTAAATAACATTTTCAGACTGTGTAGAAAATTTCAAACCAACTAATTTAATCTACAAATAAAAAAAATCACTACCTTAAACTTTATGCTGCAGGAAATTCAAAACTAACATTTTTTTGATCAGCTGACAACAGGTCAATTAACTTTTTTTTTGATGCTCAAAAATGAATTTATTATCAAGCGAAATTTATGACAATGTAGGTGATTTTTGTAATAAAATTAGGTAAAATTATTACTACGGAGCGACCATTGCCCGGTCGCACCCATTGTATCGACACTCACGCACACAGCTGTTGTCGCTGTTGCGTAGTCGAACGGGTAATTCTGTTTTATTTGAAGTGAGGAATCAATTCTGAAACATTGTTTAATTTCAACAACAAAAAAAGCAGTGCTTATTAGTTATTGCCCACTAAAGTACTTTCAATTGATTATTTATGTATAACATGTCAACCTCTTGAAGTTTGGCCAGGATGCAAATCAGCTTGTATAAAAAATAAAATATATAAAAGTTGTGTTATTTATTTTACGCCTTATACATGGTAACATGATCTGATGGGAATCTAATTTAAAAAATATACCAATTAGAATGAAAATATTATTTTGAGTAGTTCTCTGTTAGAATTTTTTTGCTCACCATACTTATCACTAATGAAGTTTTTGCAAAATGCGGAGCAATATGTCATCCTGACAGTCCTATTCTCAGTTGTAACGTATAGTAGGGTAGGCGAGGGTCGAGCGCGGTCAGTCGCAAGGCGGTTTGTATGTGTGTCGGCGTTTGCGGTCGGCTAGTCAGGCGTAGGTCTCCCGGAAGCGCTTGTGCAGGTGGTGCGCAGCGTTGAGCAGGCGGTGGTGCAGCGGCAGCGGCAGGCGCGCGGGCGGCGCGGGCGCGGGCGCGGGCGCGCGCGACACCGCCGGCAGCGCCGCGCCCACGTCCGGGTGGCAGAAGAACGCCACGCAGTGCCGCCCGCGCGCGCGCGCGTACTGCCCCGCCGGCACCACCACGCGGTGCATCTGACCACACACACACCACACATTACACTCACTCTACGGTCCTATTCAAGTTAAATTCTGTAACTCCAATACTTACAAGAGCTGGAAGTGTATTAGTTGTCCAAGCCGCCAGCAATTCTCCAGTTTGGATGAGAATAGCGCCAGGAAGGTGGCCAACAGCCTGCCATTTGTCATTCAACTTCACCTGTAAATTAAATTCGACATTGTGTAAGACTCGTCATAAAGAAAGGACTATTCAATTAAAACTATATTGAAATAACGCGTTCTATATTACATTAAATAAATATAATTTAATTAAAAAAATATAGTCGATTTCTTTGTAAGGCAAGCAGATCTAAGATATTTGCTGGCCGTTGAGACACTTTACACTTACCTAAAAACTGACCAATGTCGCCATTTAACTTAGTATGTTGCGGCGTCATGGTATAATTATAATACTTTTTCTATAGGTTCACTTAAATTTAAGTGTGCCCTGTCTCCTGGCCGAAACCGGTTATGCTCAGATGCTAGATATAAAATTTTGTTTACTCTAAGTTGAATACTGAGGTTAAAGTTTCGCTAAACACAAACAATTACTAGCATTAAACACTCGAATATCGATACATTATTTTTTAATATATTTTGAACTTTAAGTTATTCATTAATTTTTGTTTATATTAGAAAAAAATATTACTTGTGCTTAATTTGTAGAAAAAAATCTGTAAACAGTTGACCCTGCAGGCCATCTCTATAACTTCCCGCTAAATTAAGGTATTTTAAGCTCAAAAGAGTAAAAACTATAAGCATAGATTTTTTTAATTGAAACATCTATTATATCTATTATATTTAATTAAGAATTTCAGGACATTTATTTTTGAAAAGTTGTATATTTTGGAAGCGATGATCGATTTTGATCTTCCATGAATCATCATTTAATTCCAAAAATCTTCAAGTTATTGAAGATGTTACAATTTTCTTTCAGGTATTTTCTTGTACGACAACTCGTCATTGTTCTTTGAAAATCTGTTCTACATATATTATTAGGTATATTAACCAAAAAATATTTATTACATTTTTACTGAAAATTTAGCGTTTTAAAATTTAAATTTCCTACAAAACCGCTCTGTATTGTCATGTTTATAATAGAAGGTAGATCGGTGTTTACCTGAAAGCCGCCCTCGGAGTCCTGCGCGACGAGCGTGAAGGTGCAGCAGTCGGAGTGCGCGCCGCAGCGCGTGTAGGCGGCGGCGGGCGCGCGCGGCCGCTCGTCCTCGGGCGGCACGGGCGGGTAGTACAGCAGCTGCAGGCTCGACGGGTTGCCGCCCTCGCTCGACAGCATTCCCGAGTGGCACGCCAGCAGCGCCGCCGGCGGCAACCCTGACACACACATACATATACACTAGCGGTGGGTAATCTTTGTTCCTCGGGGTGAATTTATTCACTTATTCCGGCTCCAGGCACGGATATGATTCACCTTCTACCCATCTATCTGGCACATATAGGGAGCTGTTTGTGTATCTCTCCAAGGTGCTGGATCTTTGGAATGAGCTGGGTTGGCAAGAATAGCCACTATACCTTTACGCACAATGGCCTGTAGTGTGGTTTTAAGTGCGGTATAGCCCGGTTTGATGGATAGATGATTCACCTTATTTATACCTTTATTTATTTTCCATAGTACTGTAAGTAGTTTTTCGGTTGGGTATCGCTTGTAGTGTCTCACCATCATCCACAATTCGCAATATCACTCACTCTCTCATTCTAATCGCAATACGCTCAGTCGCTCACCATTCTGGTTGAAATAAATAATTCCGCGGAGACGATAAGAGATATTTGAAGAAATAAATAAGTTTATTGTATCTAACCCCGGAATCAGTACCTTTGATTCAGTACCTCCAGAGTTACACACCCCTAATACACACTCATTACCTGATACACTATTCATTTCCACTTTTAACCATCGACACAAAAGTTTGGTAGGTCCGAGCTCCTTTTAAAGAATAGACCACCTGCCAGATAATTCGTCAAAGACGAGCGGTTGGCAATACGTATCACTATCATCGTGACTACTAGCTGGTTGAGTTCTCGACTGGGTATATAATTCCGCCGCCACACGGTTAGCAACGCACCGTTAACATCTTTGGTGTCTATAGACGATGGTTTCTTCTTACATCAGGAGAGCCAACTACTTGTTTGCTATCTTATGACACTGAGTAAGTGAACAATCAATCATCCCTTATTTTACATACCCTTATGTTTGGAATTTTAAAAAAATTATAAAAAGTTAATAAATTTATATTAAATGGGACCACCACCCTCTAGTTTTATGGCTACTTCGGAACAGAATTTTCTCGGATTCGGATCGAATATAGTGCGTAAACGGTCGTGCTCTCATCGCTTGAGCTTGCTTAAGTTGCCTGAATGTCTATAGGCCTTCATAAGTTATATTATTCCTTTCTGCGCAAGTCAAGGTCAGCGTTCAAGAAACGTGCCGAGAACTATAAGCGTTCTCTTTTACGAACTTCATACGTTCTACTATTCCATTCTGCGTAAGTCAAGGTTAGCGTTCAAGAAACGTGCCAGGAACTATTGGGATTCTCTTTTACCATAAACATAGCCGTCTGCTATCGTTTATTTAGGTATTATACTAAATAATAGGTAATATACCAAAAGCGTAGGCAAGAGCCTGCAGCAGCATGCGCGCTAGGTTGGTAAGGTCGTGCGCCAGCGGGAGCAGGTGCTGGGTGAACTCGGGCACCTCCTCCTGCGCCGGCATCGATGCTGCCGAAAGCGTCGTAATGTTGAACGAGTGACGCAACTCCTGAAAACCAAAGCATATATTTACAATTCATTTTTCGTGTTATTAAATTTATTTAATTATATGATGTTTTTTTTATTACATGATAGTAAATAAATATGCTCTCCAGATGGAAAGAGATAACCATTACACATAAAGACCAAAGACGGTAATATTGCGTTGTCAATCCTGATGACAATAAGCTGTTATATTAGCTAGTTTTATATATTCTTATACAAGAAAAGAGAAACGCATCATAGTACATAATATAGTGTTGCTTAGTCTAAGAGCGTCGACTATCTATTGTAGAAAATCTGTCAATTTACCTTCTTTAAAAAAAAATTATAGCTCTGCTTTTGATAACTCACTCTTTACGTAACTAAATACTGTAGTCAACGTAACACTACGCGTAAGGCTCGCATATCATAAGTGCGGATTTATTTAAGCAATTCTTCTTAATAAAATACGATACACTTACCGTACCAGTTTTCCTCTACACTTTAAAGGCTACTAGCTGACACTATTAACATGTCGTCGATATAATTTTTCATACAAACTTTCATCCCCTATTTTTTCCGCTTATGGGTTGGTTTTAAAAAAAGTTAGCCTAATCTTGACCTCAGATTTTTCACTACCCCCGTGCTGAATTTCAAATCAGTTCAGCGGTTTGCTTGTGAAAGGGTGTGTAGGGGATAGACAGACACCTTAGTATGGATAAGCACGTTTGTCGTTTTCTATATGTCATGCTATACAACGCTTCTTATGCCACTGGCTTTAGATGTACCAATAACTTACATTTTCTTAGCACTTACTATATGAATTGCTTTTCTATCGAAAATATTTTAAGGCAATAGTCTGTATAAGCGTTACTGCGAAACCAGGCTTTTCAGCAGCAGAGTGTTCAGCTGAAATTAAGGGCTTAGTGGTCGCCGCGAAGGGTGACTCTTCTGAGACAGAACCTCGCACTAAGGGAGTATTTTTACGATTAGTAGAAAAGTTGACTTGCAGAAACAGTGGAGAGCGCCCTGACGTGTATGTAAATTGTGATGTTATAAGCTGTGATGGGATCATTAGAATTGGGTAGGTGTTGCAGTCTTGAAAATATATTTGGTACCCTAAATGAAATCGAAGACGAACCACGTAAAGAATAATCAACAGACGTACATTCCGTAATTATAAAAAATATGGTACATAATATGGCGTTATACTCGTAACAATCTCTTCGCAAAAGTTTTCGGTACGAATTTGGATCAATTTAAGGAACCGTTTTGTTAAACTCTGCTATATTGATAACAGACAGATAACAGGATTTTTATGAACCATAAATATGTATATAATCTTCAGGTAAGCACAACATAATTTCTGATATTCCGTATATACCTACCTGATAATATTTATCTTACAATTTTTACAACTATACCTATTTGGAATTTCCCAGTTAAGGTTTATTACTCCATATTTGTTGTTCAATTACTTTGCTTCTTTTATTGCTGTTTAAATCTTGAATTTATAAAGTTCTTAATTGACTATTTACTAATTCCTATATATGGGCACACTGAAAATTTGAAAATTAAATATTTATCCTAATATCATATTTAAATATTTGATTTTTTACCATAACACCAAACAAGTCTTTGACAACAAACGCCAAGGTCGTACACCTAGTGATTATGCTTAAATAATTCAAAGTCATTATATGACTGAAAAATTATATTTTACATATGCATAAAAATAATATCTTATATATTTTATAAAATCTTCTGGTACCAGGCATTACCTGGTACTATCATTAATACAATTGTGTTTCTTATCCATTTAATTAATAATAACTAACTTCAACATTAACAGCAAATTAAAAAGAAGAACCTCCAGTACTGAATTTTATTGTACCTCGATTAAATGTCTTCAGTCTTGACGTAGTTTATTGTTTGACACGTGATATTTGCAGTGATCACGAAAAAAAACCGAATGGTCAACTTAACAATACAGAAAGGCTCTTACGGTAGAAAGAGATGAACATGGCCTATAAACTCTACATATTATGTTGATGGTGTAAATCAACGACTACTTTGTTACAATTCCTAAGTAATAATGTCTATCCGATCCTGAGGGTTTCATCAAATAATACAGATACTTCACAATTTATATATTATATTACTTATATTGTGATGAATGATGATATCACATGAGTACGCACAGAATAATAAACGAAATCTTCATATTATGCTGTGATGATAAAAGCGCAGAACGAACTCTTGTTAGAATACCAGTTGCATGCAAATGCAAATATCAATAATGGTTTAACGGTTTCACCAGAATTACTGACGTCTGTTACGTTTTCACGGCTAAACCGCTGGAAATAGTTGAATATCCGGGGTCAAACATAGGATAATCTTTTTTTCAAAAATTAACTCCTAACGGGTTGAAATAGGGGATAAAGTTTGTGTGAAAAACTATATCTACTCGCATACGAAGCTGCGCGGGTCAGCTAGTATTTAATATATTCTATAAATACTAATTCAGCGTTAAGCTAGATGGATAGTGCTAGAGTGCCTTTTATAAACTCATGTCTTATTAAAAGTAGATTTTTAATATATAAAATGAGGTTGATTACCTCTCGTGGTCTAAAGGTTAGCTTATTCGGCTCAGACCGTGAGGTCCCGAGTTCAAACACCTGGTTGGACAAAAGTGCTAGATTTTTTCGAAAATCCAAAATTTCAGAATCAGCTTTGGAGCCTGGCGAGTGGTTTGTTAACACCCCTGTGCCTTGGATAAACACGTAAAGCTGTTGGTCCCGATAATCGCTAAAAATAGGCGGTAATCGTTATCAGGACAGTAGTGCAGCGATGGGGATCAACACTCATCTCGCTAACCGACAAAACGGTGAATCGTGGTAAAATATTACTTGTACCTATACCGAATTTAATTCAAATCTGTTCAGCCATTTTAGTAAAATTGTGTTACAAACATTCAATCATGTGTGTTTATAATATTAGTAGGATATACACCAAAATTGACAATTAGGTATACATTACCCCTTGTTTGTGCTAGCACAAAACCATTTCCCCCGTGTTGGTCCAGCCTCCTTTGAAGAATAGACTAACTGCCGTTCTACCAGGCAGGTCGTAAAAGCCGACCGGTTGGCTATGCGAGTGACTACCATCTTGGCTACCGGGTGATATAGTTCTGCATTGTCTCGTCCGGGTCTGGTACCGCTACCTTACCTATTCCTGCCGCAATAGCGTCAGTGCTTGTCACTGTCGTGTTCCTTACTTATTAAACTTATACATTTTAAATTACTTATACATTTTAAATTACTTAAACTTATACATGTGGCATTAGACTTCGATGCAAGATAGCAACGCACCATTATTATCTTTAGTGTCTACAGGCGATGGCAGACTCTTCCTACCAGGAGATCCATCTGCTTGTTTGCTATCTTATATTATATAAAATAAATAATAAAAATAACACCAACAAATAAAAGTCACTTAAGAAGATTACCTTCTCCGTGCTATCAAACTGTTCTGTTCCTGGGCGAACATAACCATGGTTGCTGATGGGGTTGCGAAGATATTGGGCCTGGCAGCCTTCTGGCAAAGCACAGAAGTTATCCAAGTCTGCGTAGATTGCTTTTAACTGAAAATCAATAATGTATTATGTATAGTTATATCATTTACGTGCAGTGTCCATTACCAGTCAACTTTCTAAATACAGTTCTGAATACATTTTGTAATAAATAGTTAGAAAATAAATTGAACAAGTCTGAAATTCATTAACAGCCCTAAATTTATAATAAACTAGGATATTTTTAATTATATTTTACGATAGCAATCAAGCTAATGGTTTTCCTGACGGAGATACAACTATTTCCTATAAACAAAGGAGACTATAATGGTTTGTTACTACCACAGACTACATGAATACTAATAGACATGGCATAAATACTGATAGAAACGGTCCTAACTCCTATCACTGTCAAAATAGAGGTGTGGTGTATTGTTCAAATAAACTATTTTATGATAGCGCGTTATAGACTATAAACTATATTTTTCTACGCTTTACGTTGGGTATACATGGCACGCTATTATATAACATTATGCATTATATTAACCGCCACAACTCTAGTCAAAAATGTCATACATTTGTAGATATATTATTTCGTGAGAAAATAAAAATGTTATGCTATTTTATCATACCGAATGCGACGGCAGTTAAAAAATTACCCTTGGAGTAATTTTATTTCATCGGTAAACACTATAACTGTATTTTTGGGTGTAAATCTAATCTAATACCTTTGAACGAGCAATTCTTGTATGTGTATGTATATATATATATATATATATATATATATATATATATATATATATATATATATATATATATATATATATATATATATATATATATATATATATATATATATATATATATATATCCAAGAAAAGCTCGGTTCCCAAGGTATGTGAAAAACCGAGCAAAAGCTCGGTCAACCAGATATTGCAAGCTACACTGACAACCTAAGTAATTGTTTTGATAGGCGTATCCATTTAATACATGGTTACTATGCTTGTGGCAGGGATATGTAACACGTCTAGCGAGCGAAATATGACATTTTCGCCGTGTTGGTGCCGGCTTCCTTTGAAGAATAGGCCAACTGCTGTTCTGCCAGGCAGGTCGTAAAAGGCGACCGATTGGCTATCGAGTCACTACCATCGTGGCTACTAGGTGGTAGAGTTCTGCATTGTCTCGCCCGGGTCTGGTACCACCGCCTTACCTATTTCTGCCGCAATAGCGTCAGTGCTTGTCGCTGTCGTGTTCCGGTTTGGAGGGTAAGGTAGCCAGTAAATTTATGCATGTGGCATTAGACCTCGCCACAAGATAGCAATACACCATTAACATCTTTGGTGTCTATAGGCGATGGTTGACTCTTTCCATCAGGAGACCCATCTGCTTGTTTGCTATCTTATGATATAAAAAAAAAAACCATTAACTAACATTAATAATATCAATAATAAATACCGGAAAAATTACACGAATTGATCTAACCCCAAAGTGAGCAAGTTATTTGCTTGTCAATTCTGCTCATATCCACGTCAACAATTATGTCAAATATCACACTTTTCAGTTTTCGCTTTATTTAATGTACTGCGGTTTTATTTCATAGGCTTTTTTTGATAATGCGTGTAAATTAACGTTCATTTTGTCAAAATACCTAATCGGATAGATAGGTATTATACCTATCTATCCGATCCTTAGGATCTCTTCAAAGTATACTGTTCACAACTTGTAGAAAAGTTAGGTGTGACAACAGGATACCGTTTCGGTACTGGCAGCCTCGCGCCATAATTCCAGACTCTGGTCAAGAGCTAGTAACGAATAGAAGTCATGATTCCACTTGCCTTCCCAGTTCACACTTTATTGTTAGAATGGTGAGGTTCGATCTCGCAAGAGACCTCCTCAGGGCTTGCTCTAAGTGTATAATGCTACTGCGGTAGCGGTCTTTTGGAATGTGCTTAGCCAATAGACCGTTATAGCAGTAGCAATCTTTTTGGGATTGACTGAACTTTTTGATAATTTGGATTGACTAACTGCAGTCATTTCGATTGCTATTACGATAAGGGTCTTTTGGGTGAGCAATGTGCTCAGTTAGTCATTCCGAATCTAAGTGGTCTTTTGGGTGAGTAAGTTAATCCGAAAAAAATTTGGTAAAAGAATGAGCGCTGTTTTGTACTCAGGACTGAGAGGTTGTTGTTTTTTACGTTTGAAGTCTAAAATAATAGGTATTACATCATTTGCTGACATAAAACCGACGTCGTCTCTAAAAAGTTATAAAAATATTCATCTGTTCCATTTGAATTGATGAGGTAATTTGAGAAAACAATAACTATCGAGTTATTTTCATGGGCGTACCCAGGTTTTGGGCCCGGGGGGGGCAACCGTAACGTTTTAAGACTATATTTTTATATTATTACTTTTTTATCAACAACAGTAGATAGTTAGTAGGGGGGTAAACAAATTCCAGGGGGGGCAGCTGCCCCTCCCTGCCTCCCCCTCGGTACGCCCATGGTTATATTAGATAATGCCAGGTTGCATAACGCTGGAACTGAGGGAACTCTGATACTATGGAACGTGCTAGTATAGTGCCTATAGCCTGTATGATTTATCTGAAGAGGAATTACAGCGTTTGTCGTTATTGGCCTTATCAAACAACAAAATACTTTTTTTAAATTAATTTTAATACATTATAGCAAGCTAAGAATGGCATGGGACGAATATTGTAATAAATGCCAACTACTTCACATAACAAACGGTAAATTAGTGATTTCAGCAAAAAATATTTAATAAAAATAGGGCTGATTTATTGAAGAACAAATTAAATGTTCACATAATTCTATAATAATAATATTAGTGTTCTCTTTCATTGCACATACACTTACCTAAATGTACCTACCTATTTAAATAATGCCATTTTAAGCAGAGTTTGAAACACGTGCTTAACTTTAGATTTATGCAATATCATATTCGCTGGGTGCGTAAGGCATAGTGGGGGACACAAAAGTGATGTCAGCGCCCGTTGCGGACAATATAGAACTACGGGTGGCTCTTTATTATCTATGACCATAAAAATAACACGTGTATCAGTTTAATTAAATAAATAAAATAAAATGGGTCATCAAAGTTGTTGTGTAGTCGATTGCAAAAATACTAGTAGAAATAGTAATTGTAAATTTTATAAGTTTCCGGTTGCCAAGTGGAAATCAAATCAGCAAAAAAATGGATAACTTCTGTTAAAAGGCAAAAGTAAGTATTACTATAACCTACAATCGTCTTCTGTAGAATAATATCATATACATGTGTATATAGTGTAAGAAAACGGAGTAATAATTTAATTTTTTTTGTAAAGTATTGATGGATCGTTATGGTCCAAAACCTATGAATGTTATATGCAGTGAACACTTCATTGGCGGTGAAAAATCAGATGATGAATCAAGTCCAAATTACACTCCAACTATTTTTCCATCTGTTTATAGAAGGCGTAGTCAACGAATCCGCAGTTTTGAGTAGTGTACGTAATAAAATTTAGTTTTAGAGTTTTTATTCAATATTAATTTTACAATAAACATTTTGACAGATTTTAACACTGCTTAACCTAATTCACTTATTGAGACTTGTTTTAGTTGTTGTAATTATTTTATTTACTGTTTTTAGCTGACCCACGGATTTTTTTTAAATTTAATATTCACTCTATGTAATATATCACATTTTACATTGAAAAAAATTTTTTCAAGTTTATTTTATTTTTTCAATAGCTATTTGACATCCAATACATGTTTATTTTCTCAAAAAAGCCACCGTAAGTTGTATGGTTAGATGGCGCTGGGGTCACGCACCCAGCGAATACGACGAAGAATATTTGTACACCGATGATGTCGGCGACGAAGTCGAGTCGAGGGGATTTAAAATTCGATCGATACGTTTGATTAAGCATTTTGTTTATAAAAGATAAATCAATTTTATTTTCTTATTTGTTTTTTTTGCTATACCTTACTCTTACAAACTCACTCTAACATGAGCAAATGGAAATCTGAATGGAAAATATATGTACTAATTAGAATTTAGAAGGCATTTTTTTAACGTATTACGTTGTTAGTATTTTTTTTTTTGCACACCATACTCACATCACATATGAATTTTTTTCAAAATGCGAAACAATATGGTAAGTCAATACGGTATTGACACTTCTGTACTTAGTTGACTTGGAGTATGTGAACATAACTTATAGATAAAAAAATGATGCGGTGTCGCGGGACACCAGGTAGGAACGAACTTCCTTCGGCTAAACGGCACTACTCGCTTGTGTACGCGACTGTCGCGCCTGCGCACGTCTCATTTAACGCTTTTATTCCACGCATTTTTCTTACAGTTTTACTATCACATTTTTTTCAGTTCGGTCGCGCAGCAAAATCCCTATCCCCTCCAAGCCTGCCGTAAGGAACTTCGTTCCAAAAATTAATGTGTAAATTTCTTTGAAATTCGATAGCAACGATAGTGTTTCATGCAGCTATAAAAATAATTTAATTATTACGTTATCAATATTATTTACCTTATCATCCGCAATGCCATGGTTGACAAGCATAGCGAGACCTTTTCCGCTGAGAGCCGTGGACAACTGTTGGCCAATGCGTCTAACTACCGATTTCATGGGACACACGTCAGTACCTGGAAATAAACAAAGAAAAATATAACTTATATGAAGAATAGTAAAATAAGAAATTAGAGAATAAGTAAAACAATTCACTAAAAAAACAAAAACCCGACTGAGTTATTTTATAAGTTCTGCATACAATGTATGATACATTTACATGGTAGTCAGTAGGCACAATGGTAGTGACACGTATAGCCAACCGTTTCGTTTTTCACTATTTGGCAGAATGGCACATATTTTTTTTCAAAGGGGGTCCGGACTGACATGGAGAAACTTTTTTTAGGTTTATGGGATACATCCCATGTAATCTCCATACTGGAATACAACATTGACAATCACGTCGTGACGGCACGAATAAGTAAGATGGTGACGCCATGGACGATTCCTTACAGAGCTTTATTACCTGACAAACAGGATAGTAGTAAAATGTGTAGCCTTTTTTTCTTCTCTAATAAGTTGCTTGTCAGAAAAACAAAAGGCCCGTACCTACGGGGTACTAACATCATTTCAAAAAATTAAATAATTATTTTTATCCCATTAATCTTTAAGATGCGAAAGTTTGTATCTCTTATCACTCAAGTTAATGAACAATTTGAGAACATTGCTATACAGAATATTTATCCCACACATAGTAGGTAAAACTTCGAAAGCGTTAATAATAAATGGCATAATGCGATTTTGGCGTTTTTTCAACCTCCATTCCCATCTTAATAGTTCAACCCTCCCCACATTTCTCTAATCTCACTTGAGACTTTTTTTCGTTTCTTTCCTAGGTTATTCTAAAGAAAAACAAGCATAATTTGCTAACAAGGTAAAACTGGGTAAAACTAATGTTTAAGTCTAAAATTAACAAGATAAGCAAAGAATTAAAGTAAGAAAATCGAAAATAAAATACATAATATCTACCTACTACAAAGTAATAAGATTCGTAATAGAATGGGGTTTCGCCATATTTTGGTGGAGGAACGATTACTCTAAATTATACATGGTTTGTTAGTTGTTACGCAAAAAATAACGTGATATTTGGCGAATTCTCGGCCAGTAGGTAGTAATTTGAAATATATATGAAGCGAAATTCTAGGAAATATATATTCTAGAATTTTGTTTTATACATTTATTTCTACCAAATCTTTCAATTTACAAGCTAGGCTTAAGATAAATGATAAGTGTCTGATTTCATTCAACCACTTTTAATGTTCCTTTAAATCCATGATCTATATAATAATCTACTTAACACCTACTCATACTGCCTATCTTTATTAAACTGGGTGAATGATAATATTTGACGAGTTATAGAGACAGCGTGATATAGTTGGAGTATAAATGTTCTACACTAGCTAAAACCCGCACCCTCGTCTGCGTTGTTTATTAGTAGAACACATATCGCTGTATAAAAAATGCAGTTTATTAAAACTTCGGTAACTTCATATTAAATATTCACGGGACAATTACACTTACTGATCTAACCCCAAAGTAAGCAATTTATTTGCTTGTGTTATAGGTGTTAGTCAGTGATACTAATACATAGAAATCAGGGTTGTTACGGATGCAAGAATTTTGACATCCGCGGATGCAGATGCGGATGCGGATTATTAAAAGTTCACATCCGCGGATGCGGATTTGATGCGGATGAGAATGCGATACGGATGCGGATTTTAAAGGAATAATTGTTAAAATGTTAAGTGCATAAATAACTGAAAATCAATTTAAACTTAATGTTTTATTTATTTAATCCTATTTCTAAAACTAAATCACGCAAATTTTTAGTTACTATGTTGACAATAAGAAAAAACACAACAACCAGAACCTGTAGGATCTTGTTACCAATGTGCGCCTTCCTATTCGTCAGTTACCGAATAAATGCAATAATAGCAGTAACCAAAACAAACGCGAAGCACGTGCCACTCTAGCTCCGGCCACGAGCCACTTTCGTTACTTGTAGTTACTTGTTAATATGAATCTGCATCCGTAAAAACTCCGCATTGATTGATGCGGATGTGAATATGGATGCAGACGTCTGAATTGATGCGAATATTCCGCATTTGCGGATGCGGATGCGAATATTCGTAACATCCCCGATAGAAATACATATATTAACACTAGAATATATTTAATAAATACCCAAAACCGGAAATACAAACATGCTTATCACATAAATGCTTGTCCCCGTCAGTATCGAAACCGAGCCCCGTCGATTGCGTAGTCAGGGTCACTAACCACTCGACCAACATGGCGGTAGTGATGATATCGTGCGATATTTTTAGATAAGAAGCAGGTATCCAAGAAAAAAAACTAAAATTAATTATAAGTTTGTCCTGTAGTTATCACGTGATGCGCGCACAAAGCAGAATTCTATAATTTCTATAATTTTATGTATCTAGTTTCATTTTATTTTAGGGAGATTAAGTTGCAATTAAAATGTACAAATATTCCACACGACAAATATTTTGCCGATATATCGTAAAAGCCATTGGACACCCCTTTTTGGAATACGGCGGCCGGGGGACATGCATCCACACAAACACGGATTTAACTTTACACTAAACTCTCTTAACGTCCAAAAAATAATAACTGACCAAAGTTGACCAAAAAATAAAATTGTACGTTAAGTCAAAAAAATGTTACCTTCCAATGGACTAGCGACAAGGTCTTACCTGGGACAAATTAGCGACCTAGACCTACACACAAATATTGTAATAATATGAATTATGATACAAAATATCAAAATCTATATACATACAATAAAATCGTAGGAAAGTCAAAACTCTACATTGAATATTTTTTTAAAAGAATACTTGGGGCGTGATCTACAATCGATAAAGAAGCCAAAAATATAGTTTTTAGAATTTTTGTCTGTTTGTCTGTATGTATGTCCGGGGTAAACTCAAAAAGTACTGCATGGTTTTACTTCAAATTTTGCATGAATATTACTAACAGATCGGGTCAACATATAGGCTACATATTATCACGCTATCACCTAAGGGGGAGGAGCTGTGCGGAGTAAACGAAGTCCGCACGGACGAAGTCGTGGGCAACAGCTAGTATAGAAATAAATTAAAAAATACGAGGGTATATACAATAAAAAGTTGAATACTTAAAAATAACTAGTCACGCCCATATCGCTGAATCTGAGGCATTTAATCCCACATACAATGTGTAAAAAAAAACTGTCCGACCCAAAAGAGGTAAAAGAGGTAGGCCAATGACATTAGCAAAAAAATCTTTTTATTCAACTAAAAAAATATCGTTTTTTAAAGTGTCTCATTTTAGTACTAAACTTGAGCAACTTCCCCTTAAATCAAGCAAATATTTTGAAAATGTATCAACCAATATCCATAAAATATGATTCTAACACATAATATATGATTCTAATAAGTTACCAAATTATGCCTTCAACGATCGGACAGGGTTTTTTTACACACTGAATATTGTAAATGTGAAAGTTTGTATGTTTAGATGTTTGTTACGTTATCACGTAAAAACGGCTGAACCGATTGGATGAAAGGTGTGCTAACACAGGGAGATGATGACCTTGAATAGCACATGGAGTACTTTTTATCTAATAAGTTGTTCACTAAAACTTGTATAACGCAAGGAAATGCAGGGTGCAACCCAGCCCATAATAAGACAACGTTATTAAATTCTTTTATGTGACAAGTAGACTGACATATCGGAAAACGGAGCAATTATCCAATCAGTCAAATTTTAAAACTAACTGAAAAACTGAAACAATTATTTCTCATACATTTACTATACATATAATAAAATCGTAGGAAAGTCAATGTATGTCCGGGGTAAACTCAAAAAGTACTGCATGGATTTACTTCAAATTTTGATATAATAAAATCGTAGGAAAGTCAATGTATGTCCGGGGTAAACTCAAAAAGTACTGCATGGATTTATTTCAAATTTTGCATGAATATTACTAACTGGTCGGGTCAACATATAGGCTACATATTATCACGCTATCACCTACGGGGGAGGAGCTGTGCGCGGTAAACGAAGCCCGCGCGAACGAAGTCGCAGGCAACAGCTAGTTCATTTATAAACTTACTGGAAAACTAGGTATATACTCTTTTACATACATTGATATTCTGCAACTATAAATATTTAAAACACTATGCTTTCATAGCTGAAGGCTAGCCCTGACACGCTTCGGGCGGCGGCACACAAATATATTCTGTTAACCTCAATGTGCTACGAATTGGTTACTTAAAGGTTTCATACAATTAACAAGAAAGATAGGTCATAAAATATTTGAAGTGTAAATGAAGTGAGCAATTTTTGGTAGGGACCATGGAGTAGTAGTGAAGCTGGAACTAGCACTCGTATTAGTCACTTGAAACAAACATCTACATTATATATCTCAGTCTATGAGGTCACGTCATCTCTTTTTATACAGCTGTGTTAGAAAGAGAGGGTAAGACCTCAGAAGATGACAGCAGTATTTAAACTTTTGTTTCAAGTAGGTATTAGAAGTGTTACCTCCATAATACAGCTTCATGGTAGGGACAAAAATTATGGGTTCGCGTCACCATCACGCTAAGGGCGTATCTAAGACAAATTCATGGTGTTACGTGTCGCTTTGCACGTCTCGCGGCAGTATGAATTTGAACATGTATTTTATTAGTTTACTTGTTTACATATATAGCAACAACCATTTCCTATACATAACAAAGATGTTAGTGATGCATTGTTATCTGTGTAGCGAGATGGTAATAACACTTGCATAAGTTTACCGGCTACCTTACCCTCCAAACAGAAACGATAGTGAAAATAACTGATGCTATTGCGACAAGCGGTAGACGAACCCGGGCGAGACGTTACGGAACTCTACCACCTAGTGAAGTATTGAAGTTTAATTTTTTATCTGTCAGCGTTCTGTCCGTAACTGCTTTTTTATATTCAATAAAGTCAACATCTACCCGCTTCGCTGGGCGAAAGTAGCGTATGTACTATGTATAAATATTAAATACATATTGAAATAGAGGTGTACCAAGTGCCGAGGATATTCAGTGTTTAAAGTTTTATACTTTACCAACAAATAGGTATACCTGGATCTAAACAGCAAGGCAAACGTCTACATTTAAGGACTTGTAGAATTTACTCACAGATCACCTAGTTGTGGGCTGTGGCACTGTACTGTATCGTCGATGTATATTTAATTCATTCTGTAATAATTCAGCGTGATATTTTTGAATAGGAAATGAAAGTAATGGTGAAACTTGCAATACCGCCCACATTGTCAGACAACATGCGATATTTCCAGTTATTTCGCTGTACTGAAAAAGCGGAAACCGTGGATTGAATCTAAATTTCAAGTAAATTATGAGAAAGTGTTTGGACTATTATTAAGCGCTTAAAACTTCAAGTTACTATCATTCTTTTTTAAGTATTTACGTCTGATTTGATTTTTTTCATTTATTTTAAATAAAAAGTATAAAAACAAACATTTAACCATTAAGCATTGCAAAAACCAACAGGTTTGTCCGTAAGCTTGTTGACGTGGGGTAAGCTAGTTTAGCTTTAAATTATAATGTCAAGTTGGAATTCAAATCGGACAAAAATTGTTACTGGATTTTTGTCTGCCTAGAAAAATATTAACAGTAGGATATTAAGACCACCGTGCCTCAAAGAGAATATTAGGTTATTCAAGTTAAAAAGGACACCTGTTCGATTAAGTTTTCAGATATTTGGGATGACCCATTTCACCTGACGACTAAACCGGTAAAATCGCGGCAAACCAATGTGTACCAACGACATTGGATTTTCTTTGTCTTTAGTATATACCGCAAGGGAAACGGCAAGATTGTATTATTTATGTTTTTAGTACTCGTCAACAATGTGAGCTGCCTACCTCTTCTCTTAAAATTAAATAGCCGTAATCAAATAAACGACAATTTTTCCGATTGTGTAAAATTATCAAATATACATTTATTTTAAACTAATATATTTTTTATATAATCCTTTTATATACAATAGCTTAACATTAAAAAAAAAAACAATACATGAAGCTTATCATTAGTAGAAAAGGTCTTCTTACCCTTATCTTTTTATGTTTTGCAAACTAGAACTTTTGAAAACTCGGTAAAGTGAAATCCTTGCTCATGAATTTTAGCATCGAAGTGTACAGTATACGTATTGTATTCCAAAACTAAAACAAATCCCTAAGTATTAATGTCTTAAAGTGTGGTAAAAAAATATGAATCATGTTAATTTTATAACCCTTGATCACGTTTCGGTGTTGTGGAAAATGTATTTAAAAAGTCATTAAATACTGCACTAGATTAGGATTATAACTTATTACTCATACGGCTTCATCATCGAGGTCTGCTTACTCAGAAGCAAATGTATACATTAATCTACTTTATTCTACAAGGTAGTAGATACTTGTACCTCTGGAACGCTATGTCTAATCTTCATTAAAATATTGGAATTACAAAGACCATTTAATTTATATATTTATAGAAGAAAGAAAAATTAATTTTTTCGCCATGTTGGTCCCGGCCTCCTTTGAAAAATAGGCCAACTGCCGTTCTGCCAGGCAGGTCGTAAAAGGCGACCGATTGGCTATCGAGTCACTATCATCGTGGGTACTAGGTGGTAGAATTCTGCATTGTCTCGCCCGGGTCTGGTACCACCGCCTTACCTATTCCTGCCGCAATAGCGTCAGTGCTTGTCGCTGACGTGTTCCGGTTTGGAGGGTAAGGTAGCCGGTAAATTTATGCATTATGCATATGCATTAGCAACGCACCATTAACATCTTTGGTGTCTATAGGCGATGGTTGACTATTTCCATCAGGAAATCCATCTGCTTGTTTGCCATCTCATGATATAAAAAAATTGCATCTATAAACGCGAATGCAACTGCTGCAAAAATATTGAAAGCAATATGGTTCGGTTATGTATTACGATTTATGGACATTACTGGCCATCGCATATTAACGACAACAAAATTTGAGAATTGAGTTGTATAGCAATAATTTTCATATTGGCTATAAAAACCAGCCAGTGAGCACTCAATCAGCCTTTGCCACTCACACAACTCGTGAGCGAGTCGTGAGATAACGGAGCATCAAAGCATGCGCTATTGAATAGAAGAATCTTGCGACTCACGATCGTGCGTGTTGTCTGCTCGTTAGCAGTTGGTCCTGTGCCGTTACAGTGTTGGAATATTGCACTCTAAGCCGTTGAAATCTTCTTTGTCTTCCACCTCGCTTAGGATATGTGACGTAGAAAAATTTTTCTTCATTGAAACTATTATAAACACGTGTAGTTAACCAGGGGGCTTAAGACAAAGTTTGTTACTTTAACTTAAGCCCCTGGTTAGCATAAAAATGATAAGGAAGTTAGAAAAGAATAAAATGTATGAGACTGGCATATTATACCGCGCTATATCACGTGGTCAACCGTCATCGGCATCTTTAAGTCGGCATACGGTCAGAGACAATAACGGATTTGGATGTCATTTTACTACGAAACGATGTTATTTTGTACTTTGTAGACAGAGGGTCTTCTAAGCCCCTTATTGTAATTTCACAAATGATCCGACGTAATATGTCAAAAAATAACGTTTATTTTAAAGTAATGTTTATCTGTCGGTTCTCGTTTCACGACACAAGAGCAACACTGCTCGTGGCATGAGTTTCATTCTTTTCTCATGCGTGACAAACATCACGTTACAGAATAATTGGGCTGAACATATATATATATATATATGTGATTATCCCTTATCTGTGTGAGTGGCACTTCAGTAATACATATTATAGTATCAATGGCAAATTGCATTCCGTAGGTCTTAAAAAATATTAACTTCAATGGCTAGATATTAAATAAAAATAAAAATTATAAACATAAGCGTCGATTATCACCTTGACATTTTTAAAAATTGTTTTAAATTGTTTCATCGAATTTTCGAAATTGCTTAAATTGCTGAATTTATCTGAAAATTCTATTGACCTACAGTTTCCTATTACGTTGTTGCATTACGATAATGATTAACACTGATTTTGATGTAGATTTCTAAATACTTTAAAACGTACACATTTTTCTTGTTATAATGAGGGTGTAATAAAAAAATCCTGAATAGCAAACATAAAGAGTTAGACAACTTACCTTTTTATTGCCCAGAAACCGGATTAGAGGCTTTTGCCCTCGGTTAGGTCGGAATTATACATTTACGCGTTCACGTTCCTTTTAAACGATTAAACGACGGTAATTGAATGAATTTTATAATTATTAATATTACTAAATTTCGTATCACTTGTGAATAACACTTCTCCCATTAACCTCCAGTATTTAACTGCTTTTTTATTTAATCTATGTTTGATATTTTAATTGTTACACTTCAATTTTTACACGACTATACTTGGATTAGAAACTTTAAAACGGTTAGTAGTATGAGAGGTACTATTCAACAAAATGAATATTATTAATTGGAACGCAGTAAAACTGCATCAACTGATTTCCGTTCTCTTGTATTTCTGAAACTCTGTATCAGATTTTTGCCAATTTTTATGGGACCAAATGGGAAATATACCCTTACAAATAAAAAATAATAATTAAATGACCGACTTCTTAGGTAACATATACATGAAATTAAACAAATACAGACGAATTAAGAACGTCCTCCTTTTTGGAAAATCGATCAAAAACATATGAATGAGTCAACTCATTCTGCGAGTCTGATTATGTGACTAAAATCACATCAGCAATGCAACCTTGATATATTTAATAACAATCGCTTACTACTACAAGGCGGCGGTTATCTGTTAACACCTAAGACTTACCTTCTTGTTTGCTATTCTGAGATGTGTCGTACACGCTACTATAGAATTTTAAATGGTGAACGCGATATGTTTGTAGTTATATTTACTAGTGATCAACTGTGGCCGAAATTCGAGCATAGATTAGGCAACAAAATTTCTTTTATGTCTGACAACTAGCATTAGCCGTAAAGAAAATAATATACATGTATAATGGTTATTTATATGTATTTCTAATGCATTTCATTTAAAAATATTAGGTTTCTGCAGTCCTCCGCAATGTAAACTATAGCTGTGCCTAATTTCATACTACATCGTTACCGCAATTGTCTTAAAATAGGGTAAAAAATGTTAATATTATAATAAATACTCTATAGAAGTAAAATATTTTTCTATCATAAAATATCAAACAAGCTCTGGCTCTCCTAATGGAAAGAGAATAATTTCCTATAGAGACCAAAGATGTTAACAACCCATTGATATCAATATGGAGGACAAAACGCCCCCTAGATTACCTAATGGCTACATTAACCTCCAAACCGGAGCATAATAGTGTTAGCCCTTTCGCTTTTGCAAAGGCGATGATTTTTAACTCGGACGAGACGTCGCAGAACTCTACCACCTATTAAACACGATGGTAGCGATTTGTTCGGTCAAACGTTCGGCTTTAACAAACTTATGGCTGGTAGGAAGGCAGTGGTGTATTCTTCGTAAATCTATATATAAAAATTGGATCAATCAAAAAGTTGAGTGAATTTCATGATGTTTATAAAACTTCCATATGGGTAACATCTGACGCACGTTATTTCTATACAGAGTTCGAGAGCCATAGCTTGACCTACTTCCAATGTAATTAAATTACGCGCTTTAGAGGATATGCATCTCAGAGCCAAAATACCATTTCAAATAATTATATTTGGTAGTAACTATTACTCGTGAGTTCCGTTTGTTTACTTGGGTAAAAAGTAGCCTATTCTCTACCCTATAAACTCCTCTATCTTTCATTGTAAGTTCTATCAAAATCGGTCCAGCCGTTCCAGAGATTACCCCATACAAACAGAATGACAGATAGACAGAAATTTTAAAAATGGTTGGTTAGGTATTAGTATCGTAAAAATAACACACTGTACTTGAAAAAACAGGTTTCTTGAAATCACAGACGGAAAATTCAATTTTATTTATATGTATAGATGAGGCTCTTTATATGCATAGAGGAGGGCTGAGATACTTTTTGACAGCGATTACCCTGTGAAAAAGTAAAATAATACACAATACTTAATTAGAATAACTGAAACGATCGCCCTCGAGTTGAAAACCGACTGTAACTCTTTACAGAGTGCTAAGTGTGAGTTTTTCTTTTCGCATTCGATCGTGTTTACTAGGAATTTGTATGTGTTTTGTACAGCGCCACCTAGTGGTAAACTGGTTTCTCACGTTTACCACTAGGTGGCGCTGTACAAATCACATACAAATTCCTAGTAGTAAACTCCAAACGCGCTCACGATCGAATGCAAAAAGAAAAACTCACACTTAGCACTCTGAGCAATTGTGCTTTCCATGTAAAGCTTTGACGGTGCCTATTTTATAGTTCTCAATTCGCAAAATTTTCGTAAACAAAGTTTTCGCGTCACGTATTATACATAAAAATATGTTATACGTATTAAGTAAAATATGTCACATATAAAATAGGTAAAATTCCCGTTTTACGGAATCTTACAAGCAAACACGATGAAAGGGAACGCAAATCATTATACACACACACGTAGAATAAAATTTATTTCTGGTCCAGAGGAAACTTCTTATACTTAAAACATACAAGTCTTAGTACTCTACCTTCCGATAAAATTATTATTCAATACGTTTTATTGATTAAATTGGAATACCAATTTAGTATTTGGTAAGTATTTACTACTGTACTAATTAATTACTTCTAGGAAATTCCGCTGTAATAAATACTGTATTTTTATTGAAAAAGAGAGTAAATCACGTGATAAGATTTATCGTTAATATGAAACTTTCGTGTATTTTAAATTATACTATTGTGAGGAAGTATTCAAACAGCTCTGTAAAGAGCTCAAAAGTCTTATTCATCATCAGGATACAAATAAATCGTTATCCTCGTACCATATAAATAACAACACAAATATATATGTACATATTTGTATTAATTTTATTATTGTCTATTATTTTTAATCTCCTTTATTATTAGTTTTGCAAATGACATAAGATTCACCAAGGTAACGCGAAATAATTCATATCTTTTAAGTTAAAATTGAAAAATTAACTATATATTAAAATTAATAAATACTCAATTAAAAAACACAACAAACTGGTTGAACCTGCGGGCCATTATTGAAACTTCCCACTATTAGAGGTATTGTAAGCTTAAGAAAGAAAAAACTATACCAAAGCACAGATTTTTGAGCTTAGAGTTAAATAATTTTTAACGCAGTAAAACTGCAGCAACCGACTTCCCATTTCCTGTATCTCCGGAACTCAGCATCAGATCTTCGCCAAATTAAACTAAGACCACACGGGGAGTATATTCTCTCAAACAGAAAAAGGATTTTCAAAATTGGTTCATAAATAACTGAGGTAACAAACATAAAAAAAAACTATACAAACAAATTGATAACCGGTCGAAAATATAAAAATTGTTAAACATGACAGTATTGAAATTTTAGAACTGTTATTTTCAAAACAATGATCGATTTTGATCTTTCGAATGGCATACTTAGCAATATTTGAGCTCTAAAATGTCGCATCACACCATCGCAATTATTATATGTCCACATTTGCTACGTACAATGTACATATTTCAGGAGTTTTTTTAATTGCTACTTTATTTACGAGCTGTTGGTTATTTTTGTTTCAGCCAATTACTTATCTTCTCTGGGTCATAGTCCGAGGTTATCCGTGACGTCATCCAATTATTTTGTCTGTTTTAATTGTACACATTTTAATGTTTTCATTGTATTTTTTAATAAAAACGTCCTTGTTTTCATTTATTATTATTCCGTTTGTGTAATTTTAGCCCCCGACGCAAAAAGGAGATATGTTGTAAGTTTAACTGTAAATGTGTGTTTGTCTGCGGCATCGTCGCTCCCAGAGCGATGAGCTGATTTAATTGCATTTTTTTAATCGATATTCTTGTTTGTCGAGATGGACCTTAGCTATTATTAAAAATACCTTTCAAAATCATCAGCACTTTTCAACTTGACGAATGAAATGAAGCAACTTGTACAGGCCTGATTGAATTGAAATATTCTGTTACTTCATTGATATTGCAATGACGCGGTAATCTTGATCAGATACTGTAGGATGGTATCTTGATCAGATCATTCTAAGATCATCAGCTCTTCCCAAGTTTTGTTCTGCAAATGATGCACATGAAACAGAAAGGTGGTCTGATGATAAAGGAATGTGAAAAAAAAAAAAAAAATATATATATATATATATATATATATATATATATATATATATATATATATATATATATATACATATATATAT
This sequence comes from Apodemia mormo, assembly GCA_036924255.1. Classification (NCBI taxonomy): domain Eukaryota; kingdom Metazoa; phylum Arthropoda; class Insecta; order Lepidoptera; family Riodinidae; genus Apodemia; species Apodemia mormo. The sequence continues at coordinate 83,401 of JAUPFN010000067.1, forward strand.
ATATATATATATACATATATTAATTATGTGAAATGTGCAACATCCGCACTTGCATTTATAGGTTTTGGATGTTCAGTATAAAAATGTGTTATGTACATAATACACTTATATAAAAATATCCTGCGCGGGTCCTTTTTGGAGAATAAAACATCGTTTATTCTGCTAGGCAGTTCATTTCAAGCGATAAAATGGCTAATATCAGTCATTACCACCGTGACCATTATTTGGTGGAGTCTGCAATGTTTTTCCTGGGTTTGGTTCTAACGCCTTATCTATTCCTGCTGCAATAGTGTCCATACTTATCACTGTAGTGTGCCGGTTGGAAGGTAAACTTATCTATGAATCATTGACATTTCGCCAAGGTACCATTAACCCATGTCCTCATGTCTTTTTGCCCAGGATTTAAATGTCGGTATTTTGTGGTAACGTTATGAGAGAATTTGTTATTGTTTAATAATGTTATTATTTACGTTCTGTTATACACTATTAACTAACGTTACGGTATATTATAGTATTATGACGTTGTCTTCTGGCGCTAGTTGGCGAACCAATCACGAAACAGCATGAAACGTGCACACATATCGATATTATTACGTTATGTAGCGTTAACAATTTATCTCTTATTTTAGACCGATACATATACTGTTAGAAAATAATTTTTTTACTGAGGTATCGCTACAGAAATAACGTTAAATATCGTGAAATAAGTTCTGTTATCTGATAACGTTTTAAATCCTTGCTTTTTGCTGCGCTTTGTATAAAACGATAAACACGTTGACTTGTCAGCAGTTGCATAATATGCAATCGCCATTGTACTCGTGTAAAGATTTTGTTTAGATTGCAACTTTGCTAACATTTGCAATTTATGTAACACAAACTGTTTCTCGCGGTATAACCCGCGTAGGTGTAAATGAGCAATTCTTATATATTATGTTTTTTTTTTCTTTTTTAATTGATTTCTTCGTAACGGCTCTAACGATCTTTGTATTCAGATAGTTTTACTATTAAAAGTAAGTGTTATTTCCGTAATAATTCATTGTCACATGAAAGATATACCTATCCCAGCTAGTAGAATATTAAACAAGCAGATGATTCTCCTGATGGGAAGAGATAACCATAAACACAACTGATGTGAATGCTACGTTGTCACCCATGTGACAAAAATGTAATGAATGCCACATTACAAATCGGAACCTGACGGTGCATTGCTCTTAGTATGGCGGGATAGTCATGTAACGTTCATAACTTTACCGGCTACCTTACCCTCCAAACTAGAACATGACAGTGACAAGCATTGGCGATATTGCGGCAGTAATAGGTAAGGTGGTGGGTGGCTACAATACCCGGTCATTAAACCTTTGTTGCCTTAATATTGTTGCAAATAATCTAAAAACATGAAGAGTTGAAGCGCTGGAGCGATCTAGAAATAAAAGAAAAATATCGCTACTTCTACTGATAAACAAATAGCCGACCGTCACCCGAATAGTTATGACATAATTGACCTTATCGCGTAGAGCATAAGGGTGAACATGGCGTGTACTTACTTAGACTTGTTTACAATAACTTGTTTACGATTAGCCTGGTTTATGCGTAGAGGATTCGGGAATAATGTGGAACTTTATTCTGCGTATAAATAGGGACGAGTTGACAAATAGAGATCAGTTTTTATAAAGCGATCGAGAGCGATACTTGAAACGACCAGTGCGAGGCGAGAAGTGTTTTAGTGATTTAACGTAGTGGGTTAAGTTTAGAGTTAATACAGCGAGTGTGACAAGTGTGTATAGTGTATTTACGTCAGCTTATCAGTTTATTTACGTATTTCATCGTAGTGCATTGTACCTTAGTGTTGTAAATACACGGTTTTAATATAAGTGGCGTTTTCTTGCAAATTACGAACCCGAAGCACGTAACAATATGCTTTATCAGAAATCAGAAATCAGAAGAACTTTATTCAATAAAACTTTTACAAGTTATTTTGACACGTCAAGTTTAAAATATAATATTTTTATTTTGTTTGGAAGGTTTGTAACTTTTTTAACGTTAAGATTATTTTTGTATCCTATTCGTCCCTCGCATGAACTTGGTGAAGATCAGATGTAGGGTTCCAGAGATTTAAAATCATCCTAATCGGATGGAAATATAATGCAATGTATATAAATAATAATAATAATAATTTTGCTGTGTTATATTACAGAATACCTAATAGTACTACCGTAGTTTTAACTTGCATTAATTAAAATAAACAAATACCTTTACGCCCGTATCCCCGATGGGCGATGACACGTCCGCGTCGGAGGGGAAAACTTGCGCACCAACGATTAGGCAATTGGCAACACTCAATAATGATAATCGTAACAAGATTATTTTTATAATCTCAAATCAGAAAAAAAAACTCAGCTGTTTTCAGCTGAGTTTCTTTTCACTTTAATGGTTATTGAGTTATTTAGCGACCCTGACTGACTACACAATCTGTGGGGCTCGTTTTCGATTCTCAATATCAAAGACTTCTATGTATACATTAAACTCTCTGGTTAATGTTGGCAAGGTTTGTGTGATGAGTACATATATAAACGTTTATTTCTCTAGGCCTGGATGTTTATTAAATATATTTCAGTATTTATAAATGTATTTTTACTTATTAGCAGTGCTTGTTTACCGCTTAATTTTCAAACCTAAATCAGAGTAGAAGCGTTATGTAGAGGTTTGGTTCTATCTTAACCTTAAAAAAATACCAGTTTATGGAGTTAAATTAGAAGGGTCTTAAACCAATAAATCGGTTTATTAAGAGGTTTCTAAAAATATTTGTCTGAATTTCGCCGCTCCCAATTTTTGTCCGCCCTATGTACGTTATGATCCTTTCCGCGGTTTTGGCTTAAACCGGTTTATATAAGTTTATGAAGAACTCTCATCTCAGATACGCTCCGACTGAAACCTTTTATAAAACCGCTAAAAAGCACTATTAAGCGTAATTTTTTTAACCGGCTTGAAGCTCTTCTTATTAGTATCATTGATTTATACCCATACCACAGGTGAATCACCAAGTTTAGTATTAGATCAATTCATATAATTTGCCCATAATTTTTTATTTACTGCCTGGCAACAAAGCATTAAGGAAATCGTTCAAGTTTAAATCATACGTTCTAATGTATAAATAACAAAGGATTGAGTGACGAAATCGTCAAGGCTACCTAAATAATGATACCTACATTATTAATTAAGTGCTGTTTATTGAGGATATAATTAATGCCTCGTGTACGTAATTTACTTGAAGGCAGTTTTAGAATTGCTCAAATGACGACGGTAAAGTGCTGCACTTTGTCTTGGCTAAACTCGATTATATTTACACCTACAGAGTCGAACTGTGAATCTATACCATCCTTGTACCCTTTTTAACAAACCTAAAGAAATTTATCAAAATCGATTGAGCCGTTAAGGAGCAATTCAGTGACAGAAGAATTGTTGTAATAGTATAGGATCCCACTATAGAAAGACATTCACCTATCTGGTTAATGGATGAAAAGTATTTTATATCCAATTAAATATGTCAATAAATGTTACAAATGGGTTGATTAAAAAATCTCAGTCCAGATTTTTCATCTCGCTGGTTTGTTTAATAGACAAATTCCATGTCAATCGAAATAATGAAGCCTATTTCCATAGGGAAATAATAGTCAACCTAATGTCTGTATATTCTTATACAAATACTAGCTGTTGCCCGCGACTTCATTCGCGCGGACTTCGTTTACTCCGCACAGCTCCTCCCCTGTAGGTGATAGCGTGATAATATGTAGCCTATATGTTGACCCGAACTGTTAGTAATATTCATGCAAAATTTGAAGTAAATCCATGCAGTACTTTTTGAGTTTACCCCGGACATACATTGACTTTCCTACGATTTTATTATATGTATATATAGATTAGGTTGACTATTTTTTCCCGGCACAACTCTTGGGTAGGCAGGTATAAACAGGTAAATCGATACTAGTAACCTGCCTACCCAAGAATTGTGACGGGAATAAAATAGTCACCGTAACGTTTGCATGTTCTATAGGCTTTAAAAAATCTGGACTGAAAATTTTTGGTCAAGCAATATATTTATTGGTATATTTAGACAAAAACTATCTATCTATAACATGTTTAATTGGATATAAAATACTTTCATCTATTAACCAGCTCGGTGAAAGTCGTTCCATCGTGGGATTTTAAACTATAACTAAAATTAAAAATTCCTATCGATCTGCCATGCAGATGCTTGCGTAATTAAAGATTTTTGTGTATCCCATGGTAACAATGTGTTATTCTACGATAAAAACTAGTCTATATGAGTAGGGCCATTCCAACTAGGTGATTATAAAAGGTGTTAGAAAGAAAATTGAGCATAATGAGAGGCGTCCATAAATTACGAGAGATTTTTTTTAAAATTTACTTATATAATTATTTCTATTAATATTTTTTTTTGTTTCAATCAGAAATAAATTGCGTGATATTTGCCGAGAGCCCAATTTTCAACGTAAGATTAGATGAGATTTGACTCGCCCCCTCTCCCACATAAACATCTCACGTAATTTGTGGACGACCCCTAACGAAACAGAAACCTACTCTATAGGTAATTATTTTCGGATTCCCGTTAAAAGGCAAAATGGATTTTATATTGCGATATGATGTAGAATCTTACTAGGTAATATACGTAGTGCAAAATTATTTTATTAGGGTTTTCCGTACTATTAAAACTCAAAATTATTAGGCACAGAATAGACGTCCCAGTATATATAACACAGGCTAATTTTAAATTCATAAGGAAAATATACAGTGCGTTTTCGCTATGGGTAAGTACTGTGGGTTTTTGCTGTTAAAAACTGCCTGTCATTGAGTCATGATATAACGAATGACGCACGGGCATTTCAATTTTCGACCGTCACTTATAAGTCTAAAATTTGAACTCTGCAGGATATTAGTTTTCCCGTTATTATAAATATTATAGTAAGTACTTTATAATAATTATTACTATAAATGTGTTTTAGAACTAATCGCGTGTTAGCGAAAATTTTAAAACTTAACCTTAACTTAACCGGTGGGTACCTAACCCGTGCGAGGCGTTACACACGAGACAACTTTACACTTTTGCCAATCGTTTGCAATTTACGAATCGCCTGCCAGTAAAGCACGTGGTCTATTCATATAAAGGGGCTCAGGCAAATACGGGGAAATCTCTAAAAAGCTCTAGCCTACATAAGTTCGTATCACGTAATGACATTGTTTTTTCATTTTTTAATAAAAATTATGAAAGTTTTCGAAAATAGGGAAGTTGTTGGTTTTACCCCGTTTGCCGAAACTCGAGTGTCATAGATCTGCGTTGTCATTTAGTTTTGTTTGTCGCTTATGACATAGTGTGGTCGGGCCTCGTGGAAAAGTTACATAAAGCCATATTAAAATTTAAAAGCCTTGTACGGCCTGGTTACGAATGATAATGACTCTGCGCCATCGCATCGGTTACGTCGGTTACGGTTATGAATGCAAACAGCAAGGACATCAATTGCTTAACGTGTGTTTAAGTGTAAATCTATTCAGAAATGTATATAGTTAATGCAATGAATAAGTGTTTTATATGCCTGTCTTGGTTTAAAAAATAAATTAGTACAGTGTGTGTCGGACCACGCGCAATGTAGAGTTCCGAAGTTGTCCATCACAATAATGCGGGTTAAGAAGACGGCTTTTATTGTTTCAAGCTATAAACATTTAACCAATTTAACGAACATTTAACCAATTTAATATCAAAATGTTAAGACGTAAAGACAAATATGTATTAAATATTGCGACCATTTGATGCAAAATGATTCATAATATATTTTCCTAAAAAAAAATTAACGTCAATGACGGATATTTCCGCACCACAGATTCATCTCCAAGCACATTATAAGTTGATCGACCATTACTCAAAAACTCAAAAGCCTTTAAAGCTGTCATAGTTTTCCTTTTAACTTCATTATATTTACTACTAAAGTGAATTTGTCCAACTCCTAAAACCAACCGTTTAGCTGGCAGAGCAGAGCTCGACTCTGACAAAAATTAGCACTTTCAGGTTTAATATTTCACAAACGATTCTCTTAATCGAAAAATCATTTTCACAAACATTCACAATATTTTTTAAAAATCTATCTATGTAGAGGAGCTACATGTAAGGTGGGGATGGTGCATTGATATAAAAAACCCTAGATGCACAGTCCCGAACAAAACTGACACTCAAAAGTGTCCCTAATTTCATTTAAGTAGTTATAGATATGGCAAAAACATATGTCTTTGCATATCCAACCTGAAGTGCACGACTTATAGTTGTTTTTACAAAGAAATGTACAAAAAGAAATAAAATTGACAGTGTCGCGACCGACTCGATTCTATTTTTTTGTGTATCTTGGGTTTTTTATATCAATGGGATGGTGCATATTATATTTATGATTACAGCATTCTAGTGGTAAGTAACTCTGAGCTAGACTGCGTGCGGACATAGCGAAACTATAAGTGTTCCTAGTTAACTTCGACTACTTTAGCCCTAAAATTAAGTGGATTAAATCTACTTGCAATATACAATTATCAACCGACTTCCCAAAATGTTTTTAAACAGCAGGTGCGCTTTTATTTCTGCCTATCTCCAATTTCAGCCGACTTCCAAAAAGGAGTAGGTTCTCAATTCAGTTGTATTTTCATGTTTGTTACCTCAGAACTTGAACATTTATCAAACTTTATTAGAGGGATTTTTATTAGAGGGTACTTATTTTCCGTTTGGTCCGATATTTTGGTGAAGATCTGATTCAGAATCTGAATCAGGGTCAAGGAATTGATTTATCAAGGTTCCAGGTCCAAGAAAAGCTCAGTTCCCAAGATATGGGTATGTGAAAAACCGAGCAAAGATCGGTCAACCAGATATTGAGTCAAAAACTGATATAATAACTACAAGCTGCAGCGTGCAGCCCGCTGTATTATAGAAGTTTTTGGTGAATCCCGCGAGAACTACTCATTTTTTCGGGACAAAAAGTAGCCTATGTGCTATTCCAGGTCATCATCTACCTGTGTGCCAAATTTCATTCGAATCCGTTTAGTAATTTTTGCGTGATTGTGTAACAAACATTCATCCATCCATCCAAAACATCCAAAATTTCGTATCTATACTAATATTATACAGCTGAAGAGTTTGTTTGTTTGGTTGAACGCGCTCTGGATCTCTGGACATACCAGCCAGATTTAAAAAGAAATCTTTTTGTGTATGATAGCTACATTCACGAGGAAAGCTATAGGCTAGTTTTAACCGAAAGAACAAAAGTAAATAATATTTTTGGGTCACTCGAACGAAATTGCGCGAAGCAGCTAGTTTATATTATAACTAGCTGTTGCCAGCGACTTCATCCGCGCGGAGTTCGTTTGCTCCGCACAGCACCTCCCCCGTAGGTGATAGCGTGATAATATGTAGCCTATATGTTGACCCGACCTGTTAGTAATATTCATGCAAAATTTGAAGTAAATCTATGCAGTACTTTTTGAGTTTATCCCGGACATACATACAGACAAACAGATAAACAGACAAACAGACAAAAATTCTAAAAACTATATTTTTGGCTTCGATATCGATTGTAGATCACGCCCCAAGTATTCTTTTAAAAAAATATTTAATGTACAGTTTTGACTTTCCTACGATTTTATTATTTGTATAGATATTAATATAGAAATATAGACTAGTATATCAATGGTGTCAATATTATTATGCTGCAGTTTCCAATGTCTTCATTTACTACAATAGTGACGAGAATCACGAATCGCACGAGATGACGTGATCGTTACGGAGTTTGAGCATTATGCGTTTTCAGTAGTAGGGATTCGTTGGTTCCCGACCACCCGGGTCGTTGGGTCTGGATCCCTGTTTCTGTCCCACCTGTGTTTCTGACCCACTTGGTGGTCGGTCAAAACTAAAAAAAAAAAAAAAAAAAAAAAAAAATTTGGTGTCAAAATGGGGGTTTCCGGGTGCGCCCGATCGATTGCAAGCATCCGTTTTTTGATATCTCGCACGGTTGCAAAGTTAGCATTCCTGGCTCTCCTTCGTTATCTAATCACCTCATTATCATTAAGCTCGAACGCCCGTCACACAATCGCACTATTAAAAGCTCATTAGGACGTCTCGCATTGCGTATCACTTGCAACTAATGAATATGGAATAAAATAAATATCATCAAGCTGATTCCCGTGTCGAGAAGGCAGAGCGAGCGTCTTAACGTTCCACTGCGATTCACCTGTTCAGCGGACAAAAGCACGATTATGGCGATCATTCTATTATCATTTTAGCAGCCTGTAAGACTTTTACTTTTTTTTTTTCATAGTAATTTATATCATTAACATCGTGAGTACTGACTAGTTGGTGAGTTCTGCAACGTCTCGACCGGGTTGAGTACCACCACCTTGACCCATCTTATTACATACATCATCAGTGCTAGTCGCTGTGGTGGTGCTATTATTACTGGGTCTGTGTGCTTATTAAATATATTCCAGTACTTGTATGCATGTAAAAAAGTATCTTCACGGCCATATCCCCGAAGAGGTAGACAGAGGTACAACTAATGCTCCCACGATTAGCCGAAGATACTAAGTTCCACAACGTGATAGGTGACAACCCCGACCCAGGAATCGAACCTAGGACCTCATGTGGCAAGCATCGTCACCGCACCATTATGCCGCAGAGGTGATTTGTTTGAATGTATTTATTTAGTGTTGTTGACAAACACCCATATTGCATGATGTCTGGGCTAGCAGGATCGGTCACTTCCGGTATCAAAAGCTTCACATGCTCTTAAGGTATGTGGGTGTTTCGCAATACACAAGTATGAACTTCACTAACGATTCATTGGAATGTTGTATCATAATTGCTAATGCGAATGTGATGAGCAACAAGATTTGTAACAGAACGTGTTCGCTAATGTTAATTGCTTAAAACTTCCTATATAAACCTTGGATGAAAGCACATCTACAATATATCAAATAATTATTTTAACAGAGATAGTGCTACATTATTGTAACGTGTGTGTGTGTGTTATTGTGTTCACGTGCTACTTCGATAATATGGATGTAAGTATCTCATTTATTGCTCTTATAATATCTTATATATTAAATATGTGTAATGAATGTAGATATAATATTTTTGTCGTTTCATATTTTTACAATATTATTCATGTATTTCACCGGAGAGGAAAGTATACTTGTATGATGAACGTACACATATTTTTTCAGATTTGGTTAGAAAATAATATTTATACCTACATGCACACACAGAAATGATGTATGTGTTAAATCTATACATATGTGTACTACATGTATACTGAACAGAAATTTTATTCAGTCGTTAAGGCGTGTAAGAACTTGTAACAAATATACACGCACAAACTTTAGATTTATAACATAGTATTAGGATTTTACGTTAGCTATGTCGTAGTGTCTAATATTTGGTATTATGTCCTTTACAGAATTCCTCGAGCATCCTTGAAGAGAACACTTTAAAACATTATTATTATCCAGTGTCTGACGACGACGAGTCAGATTTACAATTGACACAGCCATTGAAAATAAAAAGAACACGTAGCAGCAGCAGTTTGGACGACCTATTTGAAAAGCCAGCCAAAAAGAAGAAAAAAATGTCGTCCTGCGTTGGAAGGGCGTCTCGAGATGGTGGAATGGCATACATATCAACCAATACCGACGATGGGGCGCAAGCCACACACTTTGTAAAAATAGAAGTTTACGATCTAAAAAAACTGGCGAGGATACCCCCAACTGATCATTGGAAACATGCAACCACTCGGATTAAATATTATGCGGCAAGTCATAGGCTCAACAAAATCAATGAAGTGATCTATGATATATCTAAGGAAATAGCCGATGCACCTGACGTAAAAAAATATCACTTCGACAAAAATACTTGATATTGTTCTTTCAATGACTGATTTTTTAAGTATGCTATTGTATAAAGTTTCAATGTAATTAGAGATAATAATGTGATTAATACTTGAATACTTAAATAAAGATTTTATTTTTGTTATCCCATTTGTTTTTTTTGTATTCCTATGACATACAGGGTAAAATAATACAACGAAATTTCTTTATCAATTATATTTTATTACAGAAAAAGTATTTAAACAAATTATTTACAATTTTATCATTAATAACAGTATTAGTAGTAAACATATTAGTGAAGTTAAACATACATACTCCATAATATCTGAAATATATAAAAACCAGACAGTAAATTCCACACATAGAACTAAAACAATTTTGAATTACTTTATTATTATAATTCCACTTCTTACAATTTGTTACCAAAAATGACTCATGATAACCAGTTGGCTTTCTCCCGAAAGAATCAAAATATTCCCCAACACCATGTTTATCAATGCATATTGCTACCCAATGAGAACCAGGCTTTGTATCAGGATCTAAATTTGATATAGAATAAAAGGGTAAGCTAACATGTACTGGTATACGATTAGCTGCAAAAACATTAAGCTTTAAGCTACCATTAACCATATCCAGAAACTTTTGGATTTCTATAGAATCCATCATAGGATTTAATTTTTAAAAGCGTCTATTTTTAAAGATATGCTGAATGAAATTGACAGTAAATACACTAGCAATATAATATATAAGTACTATTTCATAAATTAATTAAAATTAAGATTAGCTATTATAATCTATAATAACCTCTCTATTTTTGTTTATTTCTATAACATTATCAAATTCTGCATATACTATACAATTTACTGTTGATGACAAAGTGCCTTCAAACCGTACTTCTATTCTAACACTTCCACGTTTTACTAAATTCCAATGAGTTGTAGAGTTTGCACTTAAGTCTGGAGTCATATCAAAAGCCATTAGACAGTACCCGTTTGCAAAAGCTTCTTTAGATATCGAATTACCTTCATTTAAAAAGTGTATACCGGTCCCAGAGAATAATGTATGATAAACGCTGGTAAAAGCATTGTCGGAAAAATTGGGAGTTAATGTTTTCGGTGGTATTTGCTGTCCATCTACATATACACTAAGCAGATTGAGGTTGTTGTGTTTAAAATCGAAGGGATTCGTTTCGAAACTGCCATTAAATGCTTTATTGCTAACGAATCCTATAATACACCTTTTAGGCATTTGCCCAAGAAATACATTATCAAGAACTTTCCCTTGAACACCAGATGGAATAGTTAATACTTTTACTTCAGCTCTAGCAACTGGGTACTTAGCTGTGGTTGTTGCTAGTACTTTTTCGTGTGCAAGTAATATTGATGGATTGATTCTTGCTTTACGGATTATGAGCGAAGCATTTATTATATTAACTTTGAATTTATTTTCTACTGTGGACGATATGAGATTAAAAGAATCTTTCGAACGAACTAATTTTAACCGCATTTCAATACCATTAACTAAAAATTTCCCTTGATTAAATATATCACCATGTAAATGACCTATCATTTCAATAGTTGAACTCTGCTTTGATAGTTGCTGTCGCTTAGCAAATCCTTCGTTAGTTGCGTCACACGAAGTAAACTTTCCTGGAGTATCTTCATACCATAAACCACAGGTAAGATGGGAAGCTTTCGCTGCTGGACCATAATTTAATAAAGTTTCTATATACGCACGATATGCATATGTGTTATTTGGTGGAGAAACAAGTTTCTGATTTAAATAAATATCCAACTGACTAAAAAGCGAGTGTAGCCAATTATTTACAGGTGCAACATTGGCATCGACAGCTAATCTTGATGAATCAATATTTTCTATTCGTGCACTGATACTAATCATTGTGTGTGATAAGTCAATATATTCATCACCAGCACCAGGTATTAAAAACTCGATAGGGCCATCATCAGTTAGCGATGATATCGGACGATATTGCATCCATTGACCACTCTCTATACTTGTTTGTGTTGTCGGTAAAGCAAAGATATCCAATTCTGATTTCACACATTCACAAGAATTATTGTGTAGGAACGCCATTTTTAATTTCCAAAAATATCTTTTTTATTTTTGAGAGCTCCTTTAAGAGTTCTTCTTTGTTTTGATGTCTTCTTGTGAGTGATAGACTTAAGTCTTTGCCTTTTATTTTTATAACCGGATCCTGCCATTATGGAGTCGAGTTTTTCATCAGCTTTTCTTTTTAAATTAGAAGTAGCGGTTCGGAATCGAGTTTTTATCGATTCATCAAGAGGTTGAGCTCCAACCAAATCACTTAGAAGACCAACTCCAGCGTTTAATGCTTCTTTTCCAAGAACCTTTGCGCCACTTTTTAAAATTGGAAATACTGACCTAAATAAACCCCCTAGAAAACTCCCTATGCCATGTCCACGTTGATATGGTGTTCCTTTATAAATTATACCTACACCAGATCCTGCTTGTGCAGAGTAATAGTGATGATAGGGACATACCATTTTTATATATTTAATGTAATATTAAGAACTTATTTTTTTGAAATGAAGCTTAATACATGAGGTTCCAAATTGAAATGGTACTCTTTCACCAATGCTCGTTCTTATATCAATTTCTATCACATCAAATTCCCTACGTAAAACAGGAAGATAGTGTGCAGGAGAAAATACATTAATTTTGTAGGCTCCATAAATATATTTCGTAGGATCTAATGGAATTATTCTCAGTAAAGATGACATTACATCTCCTATTATCTGTGGATGTACTATATCGGAGTAAATAAATAGTTGTGACGGTAGACCTAAATGTAAGTTTATTGGATACTTACCAATATTCTGCCTAACAAAATTTGTATTGGGTTCGAACCCAAGTTGAAGTGACAATTTGGGGTTAGCTGTTATTCGAGTAATGTTACTTGTCATATTTGTTACGGCGACAAGTCTTGATATTTCATCGTGTTGAAACTTTACTTTCCCATTTAATAAAGGATTTGCATTGAATGCGTTTAAGAAGTTACTAATATTTTCGTAGTTTGTTGCTGGTATATGGGATTTATATTCAACGTTAGCATAATCTGTTTTTGAATCGGGTAAATATACTTTTTTAGAAATGTATACTACATTTTCATGATCCTGTACATTTAACATACTACACGGATAGTGACATTCAACTAGACCGACCACCCATTCTCCTTCTAGCTTAATAGTTTTAGGTAGTTTAGTGAAGAAGTTTGCTGTTGTGTTTTCTGGAAAGTAGCCCATGGAGCTGTTACTAAGTAACGTTAAATAAAAACTATTATCCATTATATTTTCTTTAAATTTGATATAGGAACCCAAGTATTAAATTTATTCGGATAACCTACCCACTTCACAAGCACTTCTTTTCTGATTCCAGAATAACGTGAACCTATTATTTTATCAATTTTAAAATACGATGTGGGGTCATAAGAAACTTTTTGTAATTCATTCTCATAAAATGTACCTACAATTCCCTCGTTTAGAATATCTTTTATGGTATAAATCAATACAGGCTTACGTTTTACCGAGGCCACTATAAAAATTTCATCACTCCAATTAGTCTCATAGCCTTTTTTAAATATATGCTTATATTTAGTAATTCTAACGTAGTCGCCTATACTTAATTTTGGATCCTGATTATTGTGTACCATTTTTTTCCCCTGTAATCGTCCTTCGTTGATATTACGCCATACAGTCATTATATTATTAAAATTAACATCAACTGGGCGCATTTTTATAGTCGAATGAAAACTATAATTATAGGAATAGACTAATTCTTGCAATATATCTATGTATCTATATGTATTTTTGTGGGTGAAGTATCGCCACATTTTCGTTTTGAGAGTTCTCTGAAACCTTTCCACTATACTAGCCTTAATATCAGGGTTATTCGTTGTGTAATAATTAATATTCTTATTCATTAAATATTGTCTTACATCTTTTGATACGAATTCGGTTCCCTTATCCGATTGTATGTGACTAGGTGTGGCCTTTGCCTCGCAAAATATGCTCTCAAAACAATTTTTTATTGATTGTGAATTCTTTTTAATTAAGGGTCTAACAAATGCATATTTACTAAATACATCAATAACACACAAAATATAATTATAACCATCATTATATTGACTATACTTTCTCATATCACTTAAATCTACTTGCCAGAGTTCATTTAAGTTTGATAAGATATATCTGTTTCTTGGAAATTTTCTTTTTATAGGTTTATGAAGAGTATAAGTTTCCTGTTTTTGCAGCCATTCTTGAACTTGTTTTCGATTCATTTTACCTTTCATTGCTCTAGTTAATGCATTTACACTACTATATCCCGCCGGATTTGCTATATCATAGTAAGTACTATGTATATCTAATAAGGTGTCCATCTTTCCCAATCTATTTTTCTTCCTGGTTTAGATAATTTCGGTGTATTTAGTTTTGTAGGAGTATTAAGACGAAAATCTTCTACATACAATTCATTCATGAATTTATTTATTTCAGGATTACCAACACATATTAGTGGTACTTTAATATCTTTTAATGCTTTTGCAAACTTTTCCCACCCATCAGGTTTATATTTTAAGGGTCGGAGAGTTATATTTATGAGATCTATTATATTGCTTTGAGGTAAATGTTCTTTGTTGATCACAACAGTACCATCATCATTCCAGGAAATTTTATCGTTATTTTTATAAAGAGTATCTAAAAGAATGCTACCTTTCTTTTTGTAAGTTTTAGGAATAAGTCGTTTCAAATAATCAGCCGTGTAGTGTTTTAGTAATATATCCGGAGATTCCGGTGTCTGTACGTCCTGAACTGGTGATAACTCTTTTACAAATGGAATCATCTGCTTCTCGCTTGTGTTGTCTTTAACTTCTTCAATTGTGATAGGTAACTTTAAAGGTTTTTTATCTTCTTGTATTAAGTGTAAGTATTTCTGTAATTCTTGGAGGTATAATGACCATTTTTCACGATCATCAATTTTACTTTTTAATATTTTTTGCATTTCCTTGTCTAATCTTGACAAAGAATCATCAGAAATATTTTCTCTTTTCTTTAGTCGCTCCAATGCGTCTGGTTCAATCAATATCATTTTCTTTGTAGTATCCATTTTGTTTTTATTTATTTATTATGTAATTCAATAATCCACTTAATACTGTGCTAAGAATAATAGGAAGAAAAGCCCCACCTTTCTGTATAATGATTCGCTTTCTTAACCTATGTTTACCCTTCGACACTAGCAAACGCAACAGCTTTTTATATTTCTTTAATTTAGACTTTTCTGTTTCCTTCAATATTATTTTACCATTCAGAACATTATAAATACATTCACAAATACAGTTTATTTCCTCATCGCTACAGACTTTTAATAAGGCTGTACGATGTTTGGGTTTCAGTGTATGTAAAGCTCTTAATAAATCTTGATGTGTCTTCACTCTTTTCGACATAGCTCTACACTGAGAAATTTTAAGGTGTAAAATAGTTTATAAACGGTATCAAAAAACAACTGCACTGCAGAATGTTACCCGAAGACTTAGTGACATCTGCAAGTTTTCCATCAAAAATTTTATAAAGGTTTTCACAAATAAGATCTAATTCATTATCACTGTAAGATTGTATTAAAAGTTTGCGATATTTTGATTTAAAAGTGTATAAAATTTTTCTACTGGACTTTGCAGTAGACGCTGTTTCACCGACACCATTCATCGGATACTATTAAGAATCTCATCGTTCAAATCGTATTTAAATCCTTTTTTCGGTACATACACTATACAATGTTCATTTAAGGGAAATATTTTCGTCTTAAACCGATATGCGTCATTCGTAGCTTGTTTTAAATCTATCATCAAATACCCATGAGGCTCATTAGTAGCATCTCTGTAAGATTCTTCCACGAATTTTGGATTGTCGGGAAACACCTGACGGGCCAAATGTTTTATTTGTGTCCTATCTCGAGGATTTTTGAAATATATGAGATAGCTGGTATTTAGAGAAATATCTCTCTGACCTCTGCCCTGATGGAATAAGTTTTGGGTTATGTAAAATACACTTAAATTTCTGTGGTGGCTTCCTTTCGTGAAGATATCAACTATACGACCATCCGATTCTCTCATAAGATCATCGATAATGAGTAATTGAGGGTGTTTCCCATTAAACATATTCATATCAGGTATTCCTTGGATATATGTCACATCTATTCTATTATAAAGTGGTTGCATTTCATCATAACACCATAATATTTTATCAAACTTGACATCACATATATCTTTTATGTAAGTCAAAAAATTTGAAACAAAGTTAGACTTTCCACATCCACTAGGTCCAGCCACTATCGATGTGAATGGATGAATAAAGTGAATCATTTTTATTCCGTATTATATTAAACGTCTACCTCTTTATAAACAATAATTTATAATGGCATATGAAGAAATAAAACAGAGTCTTTATATACAAATAAATTTATTGCTCAGAACACATTTATACTATACATATTTTTACACAAATTATTTTATTTATTTATTTATTTTATAGAAAGAAACTTATTACTATACAAAGTATGTCATTTCACTTAAGTGCTACGGAGTTTATATTCTTAAAACTACAGTTACAAATATTAAAAATACTTA
Source organism: Apodemia mormo (assembly GCA_036924255.1). Lineage (NCBI taxonomy): Eukaryota > Metazoa > Arthropoda > Insecta > Lepidoptera > Riodinidae > Apodemia > Apodemia mormo. Next base: position 99,986 of record JAUPFN010000067.1, read on the forward strand.
AAACTACGTTACATTTATTACAAATTACAAACAAAAATATTTACAATTTCTTTAAATTATCTTATTGAATAATGCCCCCATGCGAGGGTGTCTGTTGAATTAGGTATTAAATACCTTTTAGTATCATTAGAAGACAAACAAATCTTATTAATTTTTTGAGTAAAAACTATGTGCTTAATCGATCTGAATCTATACATTTCCGCTAATTTGATTGTGTTATTCATTAAACAGGACTCAAAATCTTTGAATGTTAATTTCTTAGTAACACTCTTATTAACACCCTTAGCTTTAGTTATTAATTTATTATCAACTATCATTGAATACATTTTTGATCGCAACCCAACAAATTCACGAAATATTTGCCCATTATTTTCATCTTTGAAAACCCCGATTTTTTTCTTGTTTATCAGGTTATAATTATAAATATTATTTTCCGGGTAATCTGAAGTATCGAAATATTTTTCTAAATCTGGTTTAATATCACTGTAAAAGTTTTTCGTATATATTTGGTATATTAAACTATCTGTATCAGTATATAGTAATTTTGGGCTTAAAAACTTACTTTTCATATAGGTGTAATGAAAATCAAACATTAAGGTTTTTGAAATATCCAGTATACAAAATCCGAGATATATTGGTTTATTGTATTCAAGTTTTACCTTTTTGAGTTGAACAGCTACTAAGTTTTCGGAAAATATAGAAAGACTATGAAATTCGGGACGTGCAATAAGTGATTGAGCTCCTTGGGTCTTTCCAAGATTTTCCCAATGGGTAAGTAACTTAACATCAACTCTTTTTTCTATGTTTTCCATCGTTTTACCAAATATTGAATTATTCATTAACTTATAGAAATCTTTTTCAAACTCATTTTTTGATAAAGTTCGAAGAGATGTGTTAAGATCTATGTATTGTTTTAACCAAGGACTTTGTCTAAATTTTAAAATTCTATGAACCTTTTTAAGTATTAAGCCCAGTGACAAACACTGTTTAAGATTTCGGTAATGAATTACGTATTTTGTTTTATTATTTAAATTTGTTACTAATTTGGGGTGAATAGATTGGTCTGTGCAAATACGTTCAGGACATAAAGGTAAATCTGAGTGAGTATCATGTAGGTTTTCAGGATATTCCAAATCTACTTCTACTATGTATCCATAATCAGAATCGTCAGAAACATCGAATTTTGTGTTGACATCTACCCATTCAAAGTTATTTATTGGAAGATATTGTGACATTGCCCACCCATATAAATTATTGGCATCCAAATATATCAGATAGGAATCAGGTTGTTCCTTATTATAATCTTCCATGTATTGATTGTTTGCTTTAGCATAGCGATTACTACACTGTGAAATACCACCTCGTATACCTGATTTTAAAAAAGAAATTATCTCAAAGTCTGTTAATAACTCCAATTCCACTTTTGTTAATTTCATCATGGCATCCCAACTTAACCCTGGTGCTGTGTAATAGTGACATGGATCCAAATAGTAAGTAGTTAAACATACATTTCTAAAATTCTCGAATACATCGGTCAGCAATAAAACATCTGTTTTTAAATATAGATCGGAATAATCACCCATATTTTTACATTTAAAATGTTGCCACACGTCCTTTGCATGTTTATAATCTTCATCTGACACATTAGAATCGGACATTGAATTATAAAACCTTTCCTTAGGGGGTAACGTTGTTAAATTTAAAGAATGAAATGATTGCATTTGTTCATACGGATAAATTCCTTTTCGCTTTACACGTACAAAGTCCTCATTATTTGGAAAGTTTTTACGTAATTCAATAAATTGTTCATTATTTAGGTTTTGAGATAATTTTTCTAAACTACTGGACATAAACTTTAAAGAATCTATAAATCGTATACTAATACTACGATTGTTGATCTTTATAGTTTTTGAAAAAGATATGTATTTTTCTTTGTTTTGTGGTATTACTTGAATGTTACCTTCAACTACGTGTAAAGCACGGACTATAAAGTGAGCATCATAATGGCTCATGTTATGTAATATGACTGGTACAAAGTCAGGCGTTACATATTTCTTACCACAAATTGTATGTGCAAAACCTTTAAATTCGCCGGTATATGAATCATACACGGTGAAATCTTCACAATTTAAATCTAAATCACAAACGTAACATTTACTATCATGTGTTGTAAAGTTTACATTTTGTTCAGATAGTGGTTTTGGTGATTTGCGGAAAGTGTTACGTTCTATAATGTTTTCTAAATCCTTAATTAAACTCTGAATAAATACACACTCACAATCATTTCCTTTATAAGATACATATTTTGAAATGCTATCATCATATGAACATTTAATATAATAACCAAAGCTATATACATCATGTTTCTGTACATTTTCTGTGTGTGATGCACATGGATTATTCGAACAACTATAAATTGGCTTTAAAAATGATTCGAAATCTGCATATATTACAAATGGAATTTTTAGTTTTTTGTGATAGCTTTCAAATTTTAACTTATTGCTGTGTGTTAATGTACCAAACCAATCCTTCCTTAAAGCATTTACGGATGGAATTTCCGTACGGATTTGCATACAGTCACTTTTTTGGTGATTCATTAAAGCATCTTTCTTAGTAAAGAATAGTAAACACCCATCGCAAATAAAAATTGCATTGTTTCGATTAGTAACTTGTTTTGACAATAAACGAGATAAGTTTTTAATGTAGCAATAATGATTAGTGTTGCCATGTGTTAATAACAATAAATTTACGTGAACAGGTCTACGTTGTTTTGTATGGTGTAAAGGCCCAACTACGATATTTTTTTTTTCTTTTTTACTGTACTCTAAACCAAAAACATTAATGCTTAGATTATTTAAAATTTCAAATTTTGAAATATCACGTAATTTTACTGGGAATGCTATTTGATTAAATTTTAATTTATTAGAGTGTTGGCTATAAGCAGTGACTCTATCAGAATGGTTTTGTGCAGGATATAAAGCGGAGAGAATTGCCCATTTGAAACAAAGAACATCTGTGTTTTTCACATTAATAACTGCCTTTTTAGAACGTATGTCACGTGGCAGCTCAATAAAAGAACTACCCCGACAGGGATTAAACTTTCCTACATTCAAATCTAATTCGGTCAGGTGTTGAAGGCTCCAACCACTATCTTTCCTTTCAAATTCACTAATCTTATTGGTTAAGATACTATAAACAGATGTAATTAGTTCATTAACATCAGTACTCATACAAACAATATAGTTGGAAGTCTGAAAATCAAATGAATTTTTTAAATCTTTCGTTTGCTGAATAAAACTCCCCCGCAATATAAAATTAACCTTAAATGTAGTAAATTGTTTTATACATTCGGAGAGTAGTTGCACAACACTGTTATTGATTGAAGAAAAATATAATTCCGGGGTTGTAAAATCCTTGGAAGAATTCGTACCTATCCTATATGTTAGTAATCGGTCTTTAAATGCAGTTTCAATTATATCTACGTTTTCCAAGGAGTGTTTCAATTTAAATAAGTTATTTTTATGTAAATGACTATTAACATGATTGGAAAAATACCTTTTTTTTACATTAACGTTGCAAGTAGTACACTTCATCATTTTCACAGTAGATGGTGTACATTCTTGAATCGACATCTCTATATTATGAAATGTATGATCTTTAGATGTAGATGGTATTGCACCTGGTTCTCCACAACCCACTTGGATGAAAGTACTGAAAATTTATTAATAATTTAGAAACTGCATATAGCGGGTATATAAATAATAATATTTCATATAACAATAAATTGCGTTTACCTTTCAATAGTTTCACACATGTTGTAGAGTTCTGAGTCTAAATATTGAGAGTCAACGAAAGGCTGTGATCTATTTCGGTGACCATGACAAAACTCATCTTCATTGATTCGGCGATGTTTTTCATGATTGCCATTTTGATAATTATCTTCAGATTTACGTTTACATTGAGCTTGTTCCTTCTCTACTTTGCAACATATTTCATATAGTTCAGCATCGTAGCACGAATCATATAGTGACTCAACTAAAGTATCGTTACTTAATTCAAAATATAAACTTTTTATAAAAGACATTTTTACAGTTGGTTGTACGACAACTGCGTTAAAATATACAATAATAGCACTTGTTTAGTGCAACGCTGTTATATATATGGCACCTTTCCACGCCCACTTCATTAACTAAAGACCTTTAAAATTCTTTTAAAATTGTTAACTGATGACTAAAATTAATCACCAATCACATTATTATCTCTAATTACATTGAAACTTTATACAATAGCATACTTAAAAAATCAGTCATTGAAAGAACAATATCAAGTATTTTTGTCGAAGTGATATTTTTTTACGTCAGGTGCATCGGCTATTTCCTTAGATATATCATAGATCACTTCATTGATTTTGTTGAGCCTATGACTTGCCGCATAATATTTAATCCGAGTGGTTGCATGTTTCCAATGATCAGTTGGGGGTATCCTCGCCAGTTTTTTTAGATCGTAAACTTCTATTTTTACAAAGTGTGTGGCTTGCGCCCCATCGTCGGTATTGGTTGATATGTATGCCATTCCACCATCTCGAGACGCCCTTCCAACGCAGGACGACATTTTTTTCTTCTTTTTGGCTGGCTTTTCAAATAGGTCGTCCAAACTGCTGCTGCTACGTGTTCTTTTTATTTTCAATGGCTGTGTCAATTGTAAATCTGACTCGTCGTCGTCAGACACTGGATAATAATAATGTTTTAAAGTGTTCTCTTCAAGGATGCTCGAGGAATTCTGTAAAGGACATAATACCAAATATTAGACACTACGACATAGCTAACGTAAAATCCTAATACTATGTTATAAATCTAAAGTTTGTGCGTGTATATTTGTTACAAGTTCTTACACGCCTTAACGACTGAATAAAATTTCTGTTCAGTATACATGTAGTACACATATGTATAGATTTAACACATACATCATTTCTGTGTGTGCATGTAGGTATAAATATTATTTTCTAACCAAATCTGAAAAAATATGTGTACGTTCATCATACAAGTATACTTTCCTCTCCGGTGAAATACATGAATAATATTGTAAAAATATGAAACGACAAAAATATTATATCTACATTCATTACACATATTTAATATATAAGATATTATAAGAGCAATAAATGAGATACTTACATCCATATTATCGAAGTAGCACGTGAACACAATAACACACACACACACGTTACAATAATGTAGCACTATCTCTGTTAAAATAATTATTTGATATATTGTAGATGTGCTTTCATCCAAGGTTTATATAGGAAGTTTTAAGCAATTAACATTAGCGAACACGTTCTGTTACAAATCTTGTTGCTCATCACATTCGCATTAGCAATTATGATACAACATTCCAATGAATCGTTAGTGAAGTTCATACTTGTGTATTGCGAAACACCCACATACCTTAAGAGCATGTGAAGCTTTTGATACCGGAAGTGACCGATCCTGCTAGCCCAGACATCATGCAATATGGGTGTTTGTCAACAACACTAAATAAATACATTCAAACAAATCACCTCTGCGGCATAATGGTGCGGTGACGATGCTTGCCACATGAGGTCCTAGGTTCGATTCCTGGGTCGGGGTTGTCACCTATCACGTTGTGGAACTTAGTATCTTCGGCTAATCGTGGGAGCATTAGTTGTACCTCTGTCTACCTCTTCGGGGATATGGCCGTGAAGATACTTTTTTACATGCATACAAGTACTGGAATATATTTAATAAGCACACAGACCCAGTAATAATAGCACCACCACAGCGACTAGCACTGATGATGTATGTAATAAGATGGGTCAAGGTGGTGGTACTCAACCCGGTCGAGACGTTGCAGAACTCACCAACTAGTCAGTACTCACGATGTTAATGATATAAATTACTATGAAAAAAAAAAAGTAAAAGTCTTACAGGCTGCTAAAATGATAATAGAATGATCGCCATAATCGTGCTTTTGTCCGCTGAACAGGTGAATCGCAGTGGAACGTTAAGACGCTCGCTCTGCCTTCTCGACACGGGAATCAGCTTGATGATATTTATTTTATTCCATATTCATTAGTTGCAAGTGATACGCAATGCGAGACGTCCTAATGAGCTTTTAATAGTGCGATTGTGTGACGGGCGTTCGAGCTTAATGATAATGAGGTGATTAGATAACGAAGGAGAGCCAGGAATGCTAACTTTGCAACCGTGCGAGATATCAAAAAACGGATGCTTGCAATCGATCGGGCGCACCCGGAAACCCCCATTTTGACACCAAATTTTTTTTTTTTTTTTTTTTTTTTTTTAGTTTTGACCGACCACCAAGTGGGTCAGAAACACAGGTGGGACAGAAACAGGGATCCAGACCCAACGACCCGGGTGGTCGGGAACCAACGAATCCCTACTACTGTTTTCCATACCTACTATAAATTTC